>CM035157.1:57972837-58572837 GCA_020205615.1 Panax quinquefolius
GAGGTAAAGCCACTTCATAAGCTACCTCTCCTACTCTTCTTAAAATCTCAAAAGGTCCTACAAACCTTGGACTTAACTTCCCTTTCTTCCCAAAACGTATCTTCCCTTCCAAGGTGATACTTTTAGAAAAACAAAGGATCCTACATCGAATTTCTATTTTCTCTATGAGGATCCACATACTTTTTCACTTATCTTGAAAGCAAAGAACTAATCGAGTACGTATTAATTTCACCATGTCCGCCATCCCATTGCATCATCTCGTGTCCCAATATCCGGACGTTCACCCACCTCATCCCAATACAATGGAGTTCGACACTTCCTTCCATATAACGCTTCATAAAGGCGGCATGCCTATACTAGCGTGAAAACTATTGTTGTACAAAAATTCCACCAACGACAGATATTCGTCCCAACTTCCTTTGAAATCCATAACGCAAGATCTTAACATATCTTCTAGCGTTTGAATTGTCCTCTCACTCTGACCATCCGTCTGAGGATGATACGCTGTACTCAATCTTACCATTTGCTCTTGTAAACTCCTCCAAAAGTTCAATGTGAATCGTGGATCACGATCTGACACGATAGAAACAGGTACTCCATGTCTGGAAATAATTTCCTTGACATACAACTTAGCTAACTGATCCAAGTTATACTTGACTCCTATTGGTAGAAAATGAGCCGATTTCGTCAATCGATCCACTATCACCCAAATAGCATCGTATCCTTTTCTGGTTGTCGGAAGTCCCACCACAAAGTCCATCGTGATGTGCTCCCACTTCCACTCTGGATTTTCTAACGGTTGTAACAACCCGCTAGGTCGTTGGTGTTCAGCCTTAACTTTTTGACAAGTTAAGCACCTACTAACGTATTCTGCTATCTCCCTCTTCATGTTCGCCACCAAAAGTTTTGACGAAGGTCTTGATACATCTTCGTATTATCCGAGATGTATCGAGTACCTCGAACTATGAGCCTCCATCATTATTTCTTCCTTTAATTCGGATCATTCAAACCCAAATTCTTCCTTCAAAACGAAGTAATCCCTCCTTATCGAGGTTATACTTAGTCTTCTTCATCTTCTATCCTCTTCTCAGATCTGCCGGCATTCCTCGTTACTCAATTGTACTCCCTAACCTGCTCGCTATGGTCGGTTGGATTTCCATGGAAAATAACATTTCCCGCTTCTTCCGGTAACTTAACTTCTAGCTCCATGCTTTTATCGTTGTTATCAACTCATTTCGAGTTGTTAACATCGATAGTTTCTCTCTACCCTTCCTACTTAACGATCGGCTACTACATTTGCTTTCCCCGATGATATAAGATATCATAGTCATAATCCTTTATTAACTCTAACCACCTTCTCTCTCCCCTCATGTTCAACTCCTTCGTGCAGTGAAGATATATTTCATACTTTTTTGTGGTCCGTATATCTCACACTTCTCACCATAAAGATAATGCCTCCATATTTTTAAGGCAAAAATTATTACCGCCAATTCCAAATCATGAGTAGGATAGACCTTTTCATAATCCTTCAATTCGACGTGATGCATACGCTGTAATGACTTTGCCATGTCGCATGCATGAGCACGCAACCAAATTCCCTTATGTGAATCATCGCTATACACTACAAAGTTCCTCAGATCATCCGGTAAGGACAATACAGTGCCTCACTCAACCTCTTCTTCAACTCCCGAAAAATTGTTCTCACATTTTTCGGTCCCACATATTTCATCGACTTTCTTGTCGATTTGTCAATGGAGTAGCTATTTTAGAAAAGTCCGGAATGAACCTTCTATAGTATCCGCTAACCCTAGAAAACTCAACCTCGGTTGGCATTTTCGATTTCTCCCATTCATTAATTGCTTCTACTTTTGCCGGATCTACTAAATGCCATCCTTATCGATAACATGCCCTAGAAATCGTGACTCTTTCAAGCCAAAATTCACACTTTGTGAATTTTCAGATACAACTTCTCCTTCCTTAGTGTTTCCAACACTATTCTTAAATGTTCGCATGATCTTCCGACGCCTTAGAATAGACTAGAATATCATCAATGAACACTACTACTTAACTTGTCCAAATATTTTTTGAACACTCTGCTCATCATATCCATAAATGCTACCACGCATTAGTCAACCCAAACGACATTACCGTAAACTCGTAATGACCATAACGAAGTTCTCGAACGCCGCCTTAGGTACATCCTCCTTCCTCACCTTTAACCGATGATACCCCGCATGTAAATCTATCTTAGAAAATACTTTCCCACTTTCAATCGATCAAATAGATCATCGATCCTCGGGCAACGGGTATTTATTCTTAATCGTCAACTTGTTCAACTCTCGATAGTCAATACAAAGTCTTAACGACCCATCCTCCTTTTTTTTACAAACAACACCGGTGCTCCCCAAGAGACACACACTCATTGAATGTACTTCTTATCTAATAGTTCTTGTAATTGAACCATTAACTCCTTCATCTCAATCGGCGCCATCCGATATGGTGCCCTTGAAACCGTGTCGCTCCCGATAACACATCAATTACAAACTCTACCCTCTCGTCCGGTGGAATACCCAGAACTCCTCCAAAAATACATCCGCGAACTCTTGCAGACTATAGGTAGGTATCGGTCCAAGGATGTTCCCACTCTTTGGGTATCCACAACATGGCATGAGATAACCTAAACACCCTTTTCTCAACATCTTCCTAGCTTCAGGTCATGATGACAACAAGAGCGTCTCCTTGATTTACTATCAAGAACACTACCTTGGTTTTCTTAGAAAGTCAAGGTTTACACTTTTCTTATGGCAATCTATTATCGCCTTTATGGTTAATCAACCAATCCATACCAAGAATTACATCAATTTTTAAACTTATTTGCACCAAATCTACCGATAACTTATTCCCTCTAATTTCTACGCAACAATCCTTATGAATATGTTCAATGGGGATTATCTCTTCGTTTGCTACCTTAACGCCTAAAGGTATAGGTAACTTCTCGTGGATTAAACCTAATCGCTAGCAAATTCACATGCTATAAAAGAACAAGTAGCACCCGAGTCAAATAGCACATAAGCATTTATCTTATCGAATTTAATGATACCCGCTACTACATCCATTGATGCAACCGCATCTTGGATAGTCATATTAAACATATGAGCCGAGGGTCTACCCACCGATGGTGTTGGTCCAAGAATGGCTAATTTACCACTACCGTAACTCTTCTTCCCTCTAAACCCTTCTTCGGGAAATTTCTTGCCATGTGATCCATCGACCCACGCATAAAACATCCCCGGTTTTTCTAAGGTTAGGACAACAAGTGACAAATGCCCTCCCGCCCACGCTTGTAAGCATAATGCTTTCCCTTTAAATAGACTCCCATGTGAGGCTTTTCGCATGTCTTACATGCTTCCGTCCTCCATTTGGGATCTCCTCGCTTTACCCCAAAGATTCCTGTGGTTAAAATTCTTTTCTTTGGCAAGTTGCCACTCACGCAAGCAACTTCTACCTTACTACCTCCCTCTAACTTGCTTCTTGATCTTTCGCTCTTTTGTGGTATCGAGACAATGCCTCACCACCACCTTCACTATTATCGCCTTTTCCGTAATGGTCCCATAGGAAGCACTCTGAAAAATGATATCCCATCAGAGAGCTGTGGTTTTAAGCCCCGCTCAAACCTTCACGCCTTTCTCTCCTCTCAGATCCACCGGTGTGGAGCAAATCTCGCCAATTCGTTAAACTTGGCGGCACATCGGGAACCGTCATATCCCCTCGCTTAAGTTCTAGGAACTTAATTTCCATCCTACCTCAGATGCTAGTAGGGAAATAGTTTTCAAGAAGACCTTCTTAAACTATTCCCACGTAAAACCTCTCGTCCTAGCTCCCACCCCGGTGAGCCTCCCACCAGAAGAGTTGGCTTCCCCTTCATCATGTAAGTCGCAAAAATAAGTCTTTTGAGCCTCACTTACGTTTGTTATCACAAACGCCTTCTCAATCTCTCTTACCCACGTCCGGGCTTCTAACGGGTTGTTGCTCTCTAACTCTGGAGGACCCACACTTTTAAAGTCCTTAAAGGTAGTTGTTCTTGCTACCTGTGAGCTACTGTGAATCCCACCCCCACTTGGTTAAAATGCACCATTAATAAATTAACGAACTCTTGATAGGTTATTAGACCCCCGATTCTCATTATGAGACTCTACTTGGTTACGTTGTCTCTTTCGGTGGCATAATTTCGATTAAATAAATAAAGCTTCGTTATTATCTATTTAACTACTTGGTTATAATTCTCAATCAATAACAATCATTCATACCACAACAAGCACATTTAATAAAAACTTCATTATATAAATATGCTTTCATATTCAAAACTATTTACATCATGTTCCCTTAGCCAAAAGCTATTACATACTATCCCGCGATTGCCTTCTACAAAAATTGGGATTTACAAAAAGACTACCCTTTAATTATACAAAAGAGGGCTTTACGTCACTACCACCATATACAAAAAGATCTAACGATCTACTAACACTGTCGAACGACATTCTCATATTTTTGATTTGCCAGAATCGACACTATATCTCGACTTATGGTATGTCGAGTCTGCCCTGACTCAATAGAATAACAAGCAATTTTCAGCTTGAAATCCTCATGAGCGCATTCGTGGATGTATGACATCCTAGCTATCTTCTGGTCTTTCTCAACCAGTTTCTTCTGTAGCTCAAGGACCTCATCCTTATAGTCACGAGCCTTATCAGTCATAAGCACTTTCTCGTCGTGCTCTGACTCAAAGTCTGCCTCTGCAGATTCCTTCGCCTCATAAAGGGTGGTTATCTCCTCAATCTCAACTGAAGTCTCTACTATGTATGCAGATGCACATTCCTATCCAACACGCATGATACAATGCTCTCATTGCATCCGGAGGTGTCGGCTCCTGAGTAGGCACCACCGTATTAACCGATGTCACCTCCATTTCCTCCTCCACGTCTAGCATCTCGTTAAGGTATGATGCTAAACCCATAGTCTCCTCAGAGTATTCCTCCTCAGAGATGTACTCCTCAATGTCTGAGTCATCTAGTACAACTATTGGTACCTCCGCCACTGGCATTGGTACTATCTCAACTTGATTCACTGAATCCTCACTTATCATTTCCACGTTTCTAAACATCAAGCTATCGGTTGACATCTACAAACACATAACACGTTGATTAGTACATAATACACAATAGTATAAGCACAAATCACATTTAATATCTTTAAGATTAATTTCCATCTTTTAATCCTTTCGACATCGAAGTTATCTCAATACCTTATTAATTCAATGGACTTGAATTTCATTTCCTGACTTTACCTTCCTTACGAGATTATTAGCCTAAGGTTTTCCCCCCTTAAGTTTTATAACCTAAGGCTTTGATACTCAAACTCGTGACGCCCCCAAATTCGGGTATCTTCCAACCCATATATGGTGCTCCATCAGATTAACATCCATACAATCATTCCATTGAAATACAACAAAATGAATGTAATTACTATCTTCTTATTACAATCAAAGTAAAAATCCTTCCTGTGTTCATAAACCGTTACATCGTTCATTGTTCATAATGTATAATACATACAAACTTACTAAACTATTACACAATGCCTAAGCATCCATCTTAGCTTTGCCCTTATCTCTCTTGGCATTCATAAGACGCTCATCCTTAAATGCGCTTATATAATTCACGCAAGAAGTGAGCATGACAAACACCAACAAGTTTTAACAAAGGATAACAAGAATACCACATTCATGAATTATATAACAATTCGACATAATCGAACAATAGTTATGAAGTAGTATGAATCAATAATACTTTAACATTTCATAACATCAATTCCCAAAGTATAGAATAGATTAGGATTTCGAACCGGTCGATAGACCATGAACAATAATTTCAGGTTTTCATACTTGAAAAGGAGTCCACAACACTAAGGTCGTTTCATCCGATAACTTACGAGCACTTCTAGGTGATCACTTATAGTACTCTATGTTGATCAACACTCATTCATTAAATTTATTTACGTTTAATATTTTTGGCAAACTCGCGTGCCCATCGAATAATCGATGAAAAATACTTTTGTTTGTTCATGACAAACCTTACCTTCACATCCGCATCAATCACTTGGCATAGGATAGCGTTAACATTTCTATATATAGAAAGATATGAATCATAATCAATCTATATATTATGAATAGTCTAATTAATTAAAATTTGCATCGACCCTTTCTTTAAAACAAGTCTTGCAATTCAGTTCAACGAATCACATAAAACTTGGCTAATATGGAAGTTAGACAAGCGTTAAAAAACTTGCCTTTCAAAGGTCTTCAAATAATTTAATCGATCGACACAAATTTTTTACGTAATCTACATGATATATTCACATAAAGACAATCGTAATTAGCTATCAAACAAATGTTCACATTGTTTCTACAAGCTTTTTTTTCTTCTAAGTCTTAGTTAACTTAATAACTTTATTAAAGTCAACATGACTTATTACCCTTCATCCTAGTTTGTTAATTAACTAACGTTATTAACCTCGGACTTTCGGACATAGTTGATAAAGTATCAACTTTGTTCATCGCTCATAACTTATTAACATGCATTCAACTCCTAAGTTCAATACCATATACCTTAGTATAGGTAGTATAGAATAGCTTTAATACACTTATGAAGTGTACAAACATTACCCCTTTAGGTTCCTGAACAAATGAAGTTCAAAACCTAAGTCACTAACAACATTCTTGAACTCATGTCATACATGCTTTACGTAAAGATTAGATTAGCGATCAACTGGCGCGCCGCCATTAAGATGTTCTGGGCTCTTTCGCCTTTGTAATCATCAGCGATAGCATGGATAGTGGAGCTGCAACGCCATTTAGCAATACTCAACTTTACTATGGTGTCACATGCTGCACTACGATAAGCGACATTTAACACTATATCATGAGCGCACCATAACCAGATTCCACAAATTTTAAAAACTTTGTGAAATTCCCAAGGCCATAACTTCTTCGTTATAAGTCCGATTTGGTCCGCTCAAAAGCCTACACATCATAAATAACATAATCTACTGCTGTTCATATAAGAATTCGACACTTTGAATTTAATAACTCAAAATTTACTATTGAGTTTATTTTTAGACGTTCAGTAAACGTTAAATAGTGTTCAATGCTCGTTTTCTTCGCTTTTAAGTCGAATCCAACGATTCTCGAACCCACAACTCTTAATCACCCTATCTATCAAGTGTTGACATTGAAAACCAACGTTTTCAAGTCTCATGGTAACTTTTAAACTCTAATCCGGAATTCAACGTTTTTGACGTTTAACGTTTAATTACGTAAAATTCGCCATAACTTCGTTATTAGGGTTCTCTAAGCGAAATCACATGGAATACTCCATGGATTTTATATCTACATCCTAACCAAACAAGATGCATATATTAACGTATTGATGGAGTTCAATCATTTATAAACGATTGATCTCAACAAATAATATTTTCATGGTTCGAAACTATATTAAACCTTATGATTCTTATAATCTCATGACTTGTAGAGATTGAATCTATGATAAGTCATCTTTAATCTCTCATACAAGACATATACCACCCATTCTATGATTCTCTAAGATAAAAGAAAATCTAAAAGAGATGGAGATGAAAGGTAAGGATTATTACCTCAATAACTCTTATGATCTTCCTTGGAAAACTATAAGATTAAGCTCCCAAAGTGTAGGATTTATAAGTATAGCTCTCTTTCTCTCTCAAATAATCTAGGTTGGAATTTGTAAAACTCTCAATTAAAACAATCTAGCCTCATATTTATAGGAAACTAGAATGGAGGGTAATTTAGACACTTAACACACTCAACCTCCTTACTATTCATGTGGTCACCAAGTAAAATACTTGGTGATCAAGCCTTACGCTTGGCTTCCACTCCAAGGTGGCGGCCCACCACTTGCCATGGTTCATCCCATGGGTTGCCGCATGGGTTTTACCCATTCTATGACTCCACCGGATTCGATCCACGGTTCGATTTAAATGAATTGGGCTTAACTAAATAAACATTGGGCCTCGACTTGGGCTCAACTCACTAATCTCTCTTGGCTTGGTCATTTAATAATTGGACTAATAGAAATCCAACTCAAATGACTTATTCATTAAGACTTAATCTTAATCCTATAATATTAATCGTATTCTACACATACAATTCACGATTCTTTCCAGATACTACACGCATAATAATCATATTGTACTTCATATTTACTCAACGTATTATACATAGATACTAAATAGTATCATACTTATATAACACTTGATTAACCTTAACACAATTCCTTCTACGCATATTATTTCCTTCTCGAAATCAATATACTCAACCCTTAGGGTTTAAGTCCGCAGCTAAAACTGTGTTTGCCATAAATGAAATATTATCAGATATTCCAGCTAATCTCAATATTATAACATTACGCGTTTCTCGGAATTTCAAAATAATTCCCTGAACAGAAACGGATGAATAGTGTTTTTACAGAAAATTTCTTGGAAAATAATTATTTTCGTCTTGAAAATTCCAAACAAATAATTCTAGTACGTAGCCAGATTACTAACCACGTTAGCATATTCTAGGTTATTGAACGACCTTCACATAGCTTACTCACATAATAAATCAATTAAATTCATTTAATTCACATAATCAAGTAAAAATTTAATTGTCATAAAAATACGATTTTCTCGGGCGTTACAAGCTCCTTCATCTCCACTGGCGCCATACGATACGGTGCCCTTCAAACTGCATCGGACATAGGCTCGTCCTCCTATTCTTCCTCAGTAATCAACCGAGAAGGCTCCCTTTGAATCAATTGTTCCCGCACGCTGAACGTGGACATCATGGGGTTCCTCATCTCTATGTATCTGAGGTATTACTTCCTAAAATTTGGATCCTCCAACGTTAGACATCTTGACAACAAAATACTTTTAAGTTTTATTTATTAAGTGACATTCTTCGATACTCGTGAGAACATAAGTTATTAACACATAACATATAATGTCTTTTATTGTTTATCTTCAATGGATGCCTTAATCCATTTCTTAAAGATCGATAAGAGTTTGACACCACTATGTTTCTGTCTCCTTAAAGGTTACTTTGTAAGGTTTCCCCACCTAAGGTTCATAACCTAAAGCTTTGATACCAACCTGTAACACCCCCAATTCAGGTACTCCATTCCCATAGGATTTGGTGCTCACTATCCAAAACTATAATAAAGGATAAAGGCATAATTTAAATAAATTAAACAATAATATTTCTCATTAAAGGGTTACATCAACTTTAAACAATCCCAGGTAATCTAAACTTAAATCATTACATAAGTCTGCGGAATACATCACAAATTAGATTTAGTCTAATAACATAAGTTCAGTAAATAAATTAAACAACTCTTCAACATTTGGACATTTTGCCCTTGCCTTTGCTGGAAGATGGCTCATCCGATTTCTCAACTTTAGCTGCAGTGTTAAATGCAAGAGTGAGTAAACAATTGCTCACTGACATAAAGAGTAATAATAATAACAACATGAGTTTGAACAACGAATGTTGAATAATGGTGAACTTGTTCTATGAATCAAAAATAGAAAAAAAGTTCGAATTTAATATCTGAGGGTCTTAAGACCACGAACTATGTCCCCGATAATTAGGTATTATTACCTCAACCTTAATACGATCATTTAGACTATACAGACCCTTCTTAACGCATTTTAGGGGGATCAACCCTTTGTACCATGTATTGTGCACAACCATCTAAACGTTACCACGCACTTAATCCCCTATATTAGGGTTGTTCATCTCGGTTTGAATTTAAGATTTCTACACTACGTAAAGTTTAGTTTGGAACTAGCTTATCGGTGGTTCTAGAATTTTAGAACACCATTTAATTATAGACAATTGAGAAGACATGGAATACATGCAAAGTACTACATTTAAAAGAGTTAAAACAATCTCATTTGAATCAATGTATTAAAATAGTATATGCTTTGAATAGCAATAACAAGAAATAGGAAAGTGAAACTCGTTTGATGTAACGAACTAGGTTACAAGAGCTTATACAACCATACACAAGATAAAATCAATAGGCTCGCTTAACTTTAATATGGATTTGCACAATGATAATTTAGGACTATCAAGCTTGCTTGACAATCATAAGATAATGTAATTATGAAACTTGCATTCATTATAAAGAGAATGAAGTTAGGGAACTTGCCTTAAGTGTAATCTACATAAATATAATAACGTTCGCCAATTACCCTACACATACAATTGAAATTGCAATACCAATTAGTTGTATTAACATTAGCTTTATAGGTTATTTTTGTCGTGAGTTTGAAGATTTTCAATCTTATCCAATCCTTCGCATTCATCAACTAGTTGTGCATAGATATTGATTCCACCATTCATACCCATTTCTTTGTTAGCCTCTCCTACCTTTAGAATGTTTTCAAGCCCCTCAAGGCACACCGTCACAATCCTTGGATCCGGACAGATCAGGAGATCATAGAGTGGCTTAATGCAACCTTGGCTCGCCAAGAATCAGATTTGATCATGGGATCCTCCAGAGGTGGCATTTGATACAGCCCATCCAGCTTCTTTGTTAATACCAAATTTCGCGTGTTGAACCATTTAAGCCATAACCGTTAACTTAATGTCTAATCATATTAGATAACCTCCCTAACGAATCTGAAATCTCACTATTGCCTAATATAAGCTTTATCATTCACTTCTAGCTCTTATAAATGTCAACTTTTATTCATTTCATAACTTGTTCAAGTAATAATTTAAAATCTCCACATTTTGATATCACCACCCATAAACAACTGTTATAATATCTTATATTATGATTTATCATATTTATCATGCATATCATAAAAGATTAGGTCCTTGCTTTATAGTCTATAAATAATCAGAACTCACTGCCTCTGCTTAGATTATATCTAGTATTGGACATCAATTTGTGTTCTTATACAAGCCATATTACACCCAAATACACACTGTTACTCTAACTTCCTTCCTGCAAAGCCAATTCTCACTAATTTGAACACCAACATAAGATTAGAGATGATAACTAACATGTTTAGCAAAAGTATTCATACATATAACAAACATTTGAAATAACAATTCAACAAAAAATCAATTACAGAGAACTTAAATTATAAAACTAAAACTTGGAAATTTAGGAATGGATTATACCTTGAATTTTCTACTAGCTAGATGGTAGAATAACTTGCTAAGAACCTTCTTTCTCCCCTAACCCTTATCAACTTACATAGATTATTCTCAATTTCTCTAACCCTCTGTGTTTCTTAGCCTTAGAAGAAAAAAAACGCTTAGAATAACTTATATAGGCATCCCCACGTTCATCAGTTAAAAAAAACAATACGCATATCAGTTATGTTATGCCAAAGGCCATAAGGCCATATTTGGCTACACACAAATTCTCCCCCCCCCCCACTTTTTAAATTTATTTGTATAACACTTATATTATATAGTTACTTTTGTCACACTTTTATTTAATTCATTTTATGTCCTTACAATTATAATTATAATAATTATAATTTTCATTATAATTATACTTTATACTTAATAAATCATTATATATCTAATTTAATTATTAAATTAGACTAGAACATCATTTTATTTAATTTAATTATTTTCTTAAATATTAAACAATTCATTTAATTTAATTATCTCATTAAATTAAATCTTCAAATAATAAAATTACCATTATTTTAATTTAGTTAACATACACACTTAACTAAATTATTATACCACAATTTCATAAATTATTTATTTATCTTAATAAATAAATTAATTAAAATATTTATTTAATTCAAGTAAATATTTAAGATTAATTACAAAATTTCTCGATCGTTACATACTTCCCTCCTTAAAAGAATTTTGTCCCTAGAATCACGACTTGATAAATTTATTCGTTACATTCCTCCCTCCTTAACAGGATTATGTCCCCAAAATCGCTATACAAGATTAAGCAAATAACTGAGGATAATTTCTCATCATAACATCTTCAAGTTCCCACGTAGCTTCTTCAGCATTGCTGTTTCTCCAGATTACCTTAACAGAAGGTATCACTTTATTCCTTAGTACTTGCTCTTTCCTGTCAATAATTTGAACAGGGACTTCTTCATAGGACAAATCTTTCTCAAATTGTAATAGCTCATATTCTATAACATGTTTATAATCAGACTTATATGGCCTCAATACTGAGACATGGAAAATGTTATCAATATGCTCCAATTCCGGATGTAAAGCTACCTCGTACACCACTTCACCAACTCGTCGAAGCACTTCAAAAGGTCCTATAAACCTATGGCTTAATTTCTGCTTTTTACCAAACTGAATTTTCCCTTTCTAGGGAGACACTTTTAAGAAAACAAAACTTCCGACATCGAATTCTTGATTTTGTCGGTGTTGATCAGAATATTTCTTCTGTCTATCTTGTGCAGCTATCAATCTTGCTCGAATCACCTTAATGATTTCGACGGTTTGTTGTACCAATTCTGGACCCAATAGCTGACGTTCACCTACCTCATCCCAGCAGAACGGAGTTCTACATTTCCTGCCATATAACGCTTCGTAAGGCGGCATGCCAATACTCGCGTGATAACTATTATTATAGGCAAATTCAACCAATGGTAGGTGGTCATCCCAATTTCCCTTGAAATCCACAATACATGCTCTAAGCATATCCTCTAGTGTCTGGATGGTTCTCTCACTCTGTCCGTCGGTTTGCGGATCATACGTTGTGCTTATTCTTAACTGTGTTCCCAAGCATTCTTGTAGTCGTTTCCAAAAATTTGATGTGAAATATGGATCTCTGTTTGATACAATGGATACTGATACACCATGTCTTGAAATAATTTCTTTCACGTACAATTTTGCCAACCGATCTAGGTTAAATCTAATCTTGATTGGCAAAAAGTGTGCTGACTTTGCAATCGATCGAAATTCACCCAGATGGCGTCGGAACCTTGCCGAGTCGTTAGAAGACCTACCATAAAATCCATTGTTATATGCTCCCATTTCCATTTTGGTATCTCCAACAGTTTGCAAAAATTTGCTTGGCCTTTGATGTTCGGGATTTAACTTTTCGACATGTTAAGCATTTCGCACACACACTCACCACATCCTTCTTCATATTCTACCACCAAAATGATGTCTAAGATCCCGTATATTTTCGCACTTCGGTGGTGAATCGAATATCTTGAGTTATGAGCTTCACTCAGAATTTCCTATTTAACTTCCGGTACTGGCGGAACCCAAATTCTTACTTCGAATCGAAGTAACCCTTCTGAATCGATTTTAATTTTTTTTTTCCTCACCTTTAGATACTTTTCTTCTTATCTCTTCACAGTTCTCATCTTGAAGTTGTGCATTCTTCACCTTATCAATCAACATTGAACCGTTTCCCATCTGGAATAATTTTACGTCTGATTTTGTCAGATATTTAATTTCTAACTCCATCTTAGCCATTTCTGACACTAGCTTCTCCTGAGCAGTCAACATCATAAACTTTTCATGTCCCTTCCTACTTAAAGCATCAGCAACAACATTCGCCTTTTCGAGATGGTAGAAAATCTCGCAGTCATAGTCCTTAATCAACTCCAACCATCTTCGATGTCGCATATTCAAATCTTTTCGTAAATATATACTTCAGACTTTTATGGTCGGTATATATCTAACACCTCTCTCCATAAAGATAATGTCTCAAAATCTTTAGGGTAAACACCGCCGCAGCCAACTCAAAGTCATGAGTCAGATACCCTTTCTCGTAATCTTTTAATTGATGTGATGCATACACAATAACTTTTCCATTCTGCATAAGCACACAGCCTAGTCCTTTATGCGATGCGTCACTATACACCATAAAATTCCATGTATCATCAGGTAATGATAACACAGGTGCTGAACTCAACCTCTTCTTTAAATCTCAAAAACTTTCCTCACACTTCTCCGTCCAAATAAACTTAACCACCTTTCTAGTTAAATTCATCAACAAAGTCGCAATTTTGGAAAAGTCTTGAATAAAACGCCTGTAATAACCTGTCAATCCCAAGAAACTTCTTACTTATGATGGTGTCTTTGGCTAATCCCAGTTTATTATGGCTTAAACCTTTGATGGATCTACCAAAATTCCGTCCTTATCAATAACGTGCCCAAGAAACTGTACACGTTCCAAACAAAACTCACATTTTGAGAATTTAGCGTAAAACTTCTCTTTTCTCAATGTCTCTAACGTCACTCTTAAATGTTCAACGTGTTCCTCCTTGGTTTTGGAATACACCAATATATCATCGATAAACACCACCACAAACTTGTCTAAGAATGATTTAAACACCCTGTTCATTAAATCCATGAATGCTACAAGTGCATTGGTTAAACCAAAAGACATAACCAGAAAGTTGTAATGACCATACCGAGTTCTGAACGCTGTTTTTGGTACATCCTCTGGCCTCACCTTCAACTGATGATAACCACTTCTCAAGTCTATCTTTGAGAAATATCTTGCTCCCTTCAGTTGGTTGAACAAGTCATCGATTCTTGGTAATGGATACTTATTTTTAATCGTGACCTTATTCAATTATCGGTAATCAATGCAAAGCCGCATCGATCCATCTTTCTTCTTAGCAAACAACACTAGTGCTCCCCATGGCGATACACTCGACTGGATATACTTCTTGTCAACCAATTCTTGCAAATGCACCATCAACTCTTTCATCTCTACTGGGCCATTCTGTATGGTGCTTTAGATATCGGGGTCGTTCCTGGTAGTAAGTCAATCACGAACTTAATTTCTCAATCTGGCAAAAGTCCCGGCAAATCATCTGAAAATACATCTATAAAATCTCTTATGACTGATATCTCTTCTAACTTCTTACTCTTCTTCTCAGTATCGATTCATGTAGGCTAAGTATCCTACACATCCTTGTCTCAACAACTTCTTCGCTTGCATCACCATCGACAACTTACTTGTCGAGGTGACTTACTTCCATAAAATACTACCTTTGACGGAGTCATAAGGTTAACACATTTCTTTTGGCAATCAATTACTGCTCCATAATTAAATAACCAATCCATTCCCAATATGACATCAAATACACCAAGTTTAATTGGTATCAAATCTACCATTATCTCATGACCCTTTATAACCAATCTACAATTCTTGTATATAAATCTAACAGGAATCAATTCCCTATTCACAATCTCTTTGTTTAAAGGATACTCTAATTCTTCCTGAGGCAAATCTTAGCTCTGAGCAAATTCATCGGATAGTACATAAGCATTATTACCATTAATCGGAATGATACCTAACACCACATCCTTAGACTGTACAGCATCCCGCATGGTCATATTAAAAGTCCTCATGGTAGGTCGGCTTGATTGTGCTGGTCCATTGATAGTCAATGTACCACCACCGTTGTTTCCCTTTCTTCCACTTGCACTTCTCACTATCATTTTAGGACAATCACGAGCCATGTGATCCTTCGAACTACAGGTGAAGCATACTCCTTTGTTTGGGCTAAAATAGTTCGGTGCTATGTGACCCTCTTGGCTACAATTGAAACACACCCTCTTACCCTTCAAACATACCCTGATATGGTTCTTCCCGCAAGTAGCACAGGCTTCAAATTTCTTCTTTTGTTGACTTCCTTGCTGTCCTCCCGTAGTCGAATTCTCACTCCACTTCCTCGTCTAATTGTTATTTCCATTATTACTTCCACCAGCCTTTTTTTCATTCTCATTCTTTCTCTTATTCTGTCCTTGGTTGTATTTGGTTAAGGCATTGCTTCCACCTTCCACGATGATTGCCTTTTCTAGTACAAACAAGCAAATGTATTTAATCGAACATTGAAACCTTTCTATAAAGCCACGACTTTAACCCTTATTCAAACCTTCTTGCTTTTACGCCATCGATATTAACTCGATAATCGCAAACCTTGCCAACTCATTAAACTTCATAGCATATTCTGGCACCGTCATGGTTCCTTGTTTCAGCTCCAAAAATTACACTTCCAACTGATTTCGAGAACTCGCTGGAAAGTACATCTCGAAAAACATCTCTTTAAATCCATCCCACCCTATTATTCCCTGTCCCCCACGAACCTTATTTGCCTACCACCAACAGCTAGCTTCAGACTTCATCATAAACGTTGCGAACACAGTCTTCTTATCCTCGTTGACTCTAGAAATATCGAACACCTTCTCCATTTGCATGATTGGGCTTCAACTGTATTCATAGATCCTTGAAACTCTAGAGGTCCAACCGCTTTGAATTCCTTGAAGGTCGTGACTTGAGCTTGCAGTTGATTCGCAAGTGCTCCCGTTAACAAAGTTACCAACTGCTGAACTGGGTTAGCGTTGGCCTCGTTATTATTTTTAGTAGACCCTTCAGAAGGTAGTTGTTGACGTGGTTGTCTTCTTCTAGGAGGCATTTTCTATTAAAATATACGCTTATTAGTTCATTACTCAACTTCTTTAGTATTTGAAGTTGAACTTAAACATTCTAAGATTAAAGCTATAATAGATAACATTTCAATAAACTTTGATATTTTTTTCATCCATAAAGTTTTAAATCATAATAAAGATAACATATCTCGCTATTAACATCCATTTTCCTGAACAAGACAAGTTTCGTGGATTACATTCTCATATCATCCCATCATTTATCTCATATATAAGGGACTTACAACTTATTTATTTATTCACATACTTAGTCACATATCATTATTATTCTTATTCTTCTATTTGGGCATATCAAGTCATCGAGAGGCTTCTCTACGCTCTTCCTCTATACTACGATACGCCGTCCTACGATCCATCAAAAATCACGGCGAATCTTCAAATTGAGGTAGGTAATAAAAGACTTGATCCTGGGCCCTATCAATCGCAAAATGAAAGGCATAATCCATTTCATTCATCTTGGCTTTTTTCACTTGGACCTTAGCTTCAACACGTGCACGCACGACGCCAGTGTTGCCTTCATCCAAGCGTCCTCTGCCCTTGCACGCTTAGCTGACTCATCTTTCAAGTCATCTTTCAGCTTCTCCACTTCAGTCTTCATCTTCTCATTCTCTGCCAACAGATCCTCTTGCTGACCCTTATTATGAACTAGGTCTCACTCTGTGTTTCCAAGGCATGAGTTGAGTTCCTAAATCTCCTTATCCTTCTGTTCTATAGTAGCTTAACGCACCTCAGACAACTCCTTCAAATTTCCTCAACCTTATCCCTGTAATTCTATGTTTGTATCATACAAACAGATCATACATCTCGGTGATATGGAGTTTGGTGGAAACTCCACAAGATCCTTTTCCTCGTCCTCCTCTTCTATCTCCTCAGAGCTCTCCTCCTTAGGATTAGACATGTGCTCATCATCCTGTTCTTCCTCAAAGAATCAACCGAGAAGGTTCCTCTCGAATCAATTATTCCCGCACAACGTGGACATCACGGGTTCCTCATCTCTAGGTATCTAAGGTATTACTTCCTAGTCAATTTGGATCCTCCAACGTTAGACATCTTGATAACAAAATACTTTTAAGTTTTATTTATTAAGTGACATTCTTCGATACTCGCGAGCACATAAGTTATTAACACATAGCACATAATGTCTTTTATTGTTTATCTTCAATGGATGCCTTAATCCATTTCTTAAAGCACGATAAGATTTTGACACCACTATATTTTCTGTCTCCTTAAAGGTTACTTCCTAAGGTTTCCCCACCTAAGGTTCATAACCTAAAGCTTTGATACCAACCTGTGACACCCCCAAATCCAGGTACTCCATTCCCAAAGGATTTGGTACTCACTATCCAAAACTATTACATCTAACTACCCATAATAAAGGATAAAGACATAATTTAAATAACTTAAACAATAATCTTTCCCATTAAAGGGTTACATCAACTTTAAACAATCCCAAGTAATCTAACCTTAAATCATTACATAAGTCTGCGGAATACATGTAGCATCCCTAAATCCGGTTACCTTTTACCTCAGACTTGGTACGTTATGATACATTATTTCTATAACTAATGCAGAAGATGTAAACATAAATTGTTTATACAATAAACTTTTACACATAATCCCCAAGGTCTGTAACCTTAACTTAATAAATGCATTCAATATTCTACACAACTTGCAATGTCATTCGCATTAGAAAATTTAATAATTCTAACTGCATAATAATCTAATTGTGGAATTTGCCTTTACCTCTGTCTTTATCCAAGCCTTTGACTTAATCTGAAAATTTTATCATGATATAGAACAAATTTGCCCAGCAAGTTTTAAGTACAATAAAGATATATCATGATTAAAAGAAAGAATAAGCTTTCAAGTTTTTAACAATATAATAATTGTGAAATAGCATGAATCGAATTTCAATACATGAATGATTGAATTAATAACACTGAGTAGTCAACAATGACCATGAGCAAATACTTTGGTAATGAAGGTGATCAGTCTTTCATACTTGATAAACATATGCAATGTGCACTAAGTGCGAATCAATAATCATAGATGTGGAATAATTGTCAATAATTAAATCACTAGCATTCTAAAAAATTATTAACTCGAGTTTGAGTTAGAAAACTTGCCTGTACCGTTGATTAACGCTAAGCAATCTAATTTAATCTCTTATGAAAGACCCGAAAATACGAATTCCATAAACTGAATACGTACTCGACCAAGATTTAACTAAGGAGATCTTTATAAAAAGTCCTCCCACAACAAAGTCTTTCTCAAAATTGGAGGCCTTATTGTTGGTGAATGAAATAAAGGTTCAAGCTCTTCTATTTATAGGTTTAGCAAAGAGTAAAGTTCTCAATTTAGTTGATGTGGGACTTGGTTTATACTAATTCTAATTTGTTTATACTAATTGTTCCTATTTTCAACATGCTAAGTGTATTCATTCATCACGAATTCGTTTCTTAACCAATTCGATCCGTTCAAGTTGTGTTGTTTTCGTTTTATATAGAAGAACAACAATCATCCATCAATTTAAAGTTTCCATCATGAATTCATCATCAACTTTAGTCCCAAAGTACACCAAAACACCCATTACAATCAAAACCCAAATTCCTCTTCTTTAGTATAAATACATGAATTTGATTTCTGAAAATTTATTTCTAGATGACCATTATCTAATTATAAATATCTAAGAACATATATAACATCGTAACCCACAAATTCATTAACCAAAACTCTAATTTTAAAAGAAACTCAAGAACACATAAAGTAGAAATATAAACTAGATTATGTACCTTTAATTCCTTAAGAAATAAAATTAACCTTAATAAAGAAAATTATAATTTATATTCAACCATTATAATCATAACATTATTTAACAAATTTCACTCCTCTAATTTAATTATTTAATTAAATTAGAATATCAAAATTATACCCACGTAATAAAAAATACGTATAAATCACATCTATTTTATCACACTTAAATAAACTATCCCATAACAATTTTCATCAAATATTTATTTAATACCATAAATATTCATTTTATTCCATAAAGTTTCCAAATAAAATATTTAATGTACTTAATAAATATTTTACTCACATTATACTAACATTTACATTTTCATGCAATATATTACCTTCTCACTTTATTAAATCAATTATACTTGTATTAATTCACTATTTTAATTAAGTGAATTATTCACACTATTTATGAAACTTAACTCATAATAATTTTCATTGCCCACAAGGCATAATAATTAAAATAATATTATCTCATATCATAATTTCAACTTAATTAAATTAACTAATATCATTTAATTTCTTTAATAGTTTAATTAACTATTAAATCTCACATTCTCCAACATATGAATATATAATTCTTTTCACACCAAATCACATAATTCAAAATATATACACCTTATAATAAGAATTTTAATTATTAAATTCTTATTTTAAGAACTTATGAAAATTCGAGTTGTCACATCCTTCCCTCCTTATAAGGATTTCGTACTCGGAATCAAAGAAACCTCCCTTACTCGGTTTTTACCAAATCTCTTTTCAAAATTTATCGTTGAATATCTTCAATACATTACCTTAATATATGTTTTATATTTTCTACTACATTCATTCAACAAATTCTAGGTTTTATTTCATAACTTTTACTTGAACTCAATTATATTTTGAGTATTATATATTCTTTAACCCATTCATTTCCTTCTCTAAGGATCGTTAACATAAACACTCGGGATATTACATTCGCCCATTCTTCTAAGAATTTCGTCCTCGAAATTTTATTTATTAATCTCCATTCAATCAATCAATCAATCAAAATAGATTTTACGTTAATACTTTATTCATTCATTGGGTTCTATAACCACTTCTTTCCACAAAGATCTTTCTACAATTATTAAAATTTTCTATTAAAAGTTTTACATTAATTTTTTTTTGATAATTCATCTCGTTCTCATTTCAAAATTTCTTTTCTCACTTATTCAATATATTCATCATTCAGTGTCACATTCTACGACTTACTTCTTTCTAAGGAATATCAACCTTACCATATTCACTTCAGAATAACATGAATCCTCCACAATTGCTCAATAATTGGGAAGTAGTATGAATAACTCAGGATTTTAAAAGATTATCCAATCATGCTGAGGGGTCACAAGACCATGAACTCATCTCTAGGTTTAATAGTGCTTCACCCCCAGTTCTTCACACTTTAAACCCTTTTAACATAATGTTTCTCAATCACAAAGACTAAAAACACCCTCTGCAAGTACTCTAGGTGATTAACCTATCGTACCACTACGTCGTGCACAACGTATTACATCTTAACATCGTAACGACTATATGCGTTACTTTTGGAACCATTGTCTCTGATAACATGTCCCCTTTTATAGGTTTGTTCACCTCAACTTCTTAATATCTGAATCCGCACCAAAACAATTTGGTTTGGCATAACTTCTCAAGAAACGCTTGATTTTCATGAACATCTTTCAATATTCGTCTAGCTGAATCAAATATCATAGACTTCTATAATAATTCAGACATCAATCGAAAATATATATATATATATATATATATTCTCATATCTTAAAAAATCTCAAAATCTTTTTATGACGCTACGATACCGCATCAGTATTTACAAATCCATTTGAGGATTCCGTCATTTGGTGATTTTATCATACTACATCATACCATAGTGGTCGACGATCCTTAGATCACATCAAACACTAAGTAATCTTTGCATTGATGACTCCATCATTTTTATCATCTCTCGCACAAGGTTCCATGATGCATTGATGATATAAAAATACATTTTGATATATTTCAAATCATTTTTGTCTAGCCAAGCAATTAAATATGTACATATGAATAACATTATTATTTTTAAAACTCATTGGTTTCATCATTTGATCCAATGTTTTTCAAGAAAATAGAAGTGCAAACATCAGCACGAAGTCAATAAATTTCGAAAGTCTAGCATAGCTAGTAGATTTAGAATATCTAGGTATCCATCAACTTCAATCTTTACTCCATTACTTCATTACTTAACCAATTCTTTTTTATTTCTAGCACCACTAATGCTCTTATACTAAATATTCTTGTATTTCAACTTACAATCTTCCTATACCCCCAGTATAGTTCATCAAACTTACCACACATTGGAAGTTTAGGAACTTGCCACAATAATATGAGTTTAAGAACTTATCCTAGTTAGACCATAAGCGTCCATTCGCCGAGGGGTTCAAAATATACCATATTATTATGAGTCACGAACTTATCATATGCATTAGTTTTAAGAACTGCCCCTAATCCTAATAATATCTGACTAATCTTAATAGTTTCTAACTATCAAATATACACATGAGAAAAGAATCACCTTTTCACCACATATACATTGATAGCGCGACACCAACATTCCAATGATTATCAATGGGATAAACTAAGTGCAATCACAAAACCCTCGCCCATACAAAGGTTTGTACAACTCAACCATCACATGAGTCCTCAATTGAAATCCCCACCTAAATCTATCTTGTGTATAACTTGCTCTTTGCGCAATATGAGTTTTTCGTACCTCATCATTTATAACTCCTCGCGAGTTTACCTCGTACTATTTCATAGTACATTATCTTCATAGCATCAAGCTATAATTTTTCAAACATTACAAACCATCTTTCTTTTATAACTTAAACAGATCACGTCGTGATCTTATTCTATAATCATCTCCCTTAAAATTCTTTTCTTAACTCGTGATCGTTTTGTTTTACGATCCTCTTTCTTTCCTTTTTTCATCATTTACGATTTCATTTATGCTTTTAATCTTACAGACTTTGTCTATTCATCATTATTCGTTATCTTGGCTATTGGAGTTAGGGTAACTCTCATTTCTTATCTTTATATCTCTTCAAGATTCTTCTTTGAATTTTCTTGTTTATATAACAATTCTTCCTTTAAGAATTTCTAACTTCATTTACATTGCTCAACAATTCATTCGAATTCCACATTTTCATCATACGTATCCATTTTCTATACTTGGTACACATTGAGTCTCTAATAGTTTCAATATGGTACGCTGAGTGGTTTCCCACAAACAACCAACAAACTAGGTTCGAAAGTTACTAGTTTGTATATACCTCCACTCTATGAAGGAATCGTTTAGCCCAGATACCATACATCAACTATTAAAGAGTACGATTCTACCATACTTAGATATAACTTTTTATTCTTAACTTCTTTATCATTCTCTTTTTATAGACATTGTCTATTTATTTTAACCTTACATCCTTATTATTGGAGTTGGGTAACCCCACATTCATATTCCTTATAACTCTACGAGATTCTTCTTTGAATCGTCTTACGCATGTTTTAATCCCTTCTTTAAAAATTTCTTAAAGTACTTCTTATTGTTCAAACTCTATTTGAGCTTATTCGTTCATTATCTTCACCTCTCTTCTCTAAGGTTATAACCTAAGGTACTCTTACCTAAGGTTTCTAACCTATCGACTTTGATACTAAATCAGAAGCGTCCCCAAATCGGGTACCTTTTACTCGGACTTGGTACATTACGATACATCATTTCTATAACTAATGCGGAAGATGTAAACATAAATTATTTATACAATAAAATTTTACACATAATCCCCAAGGTCTGTAACCTTAACTTAATACATGCATTCAATATTCTACACGACTTACAATGTCATTCGCATTAGAAAATTTAATAATTCTAACTGCATAATAATCCAATTATGGAATTTGCCTTTGCCTCTGTCTTTATTTAAGCCTTTGACTTAATCTGAAAATATTATCATGATATAGCAAGGGTGAGCAAAAAATTTGCCCAGCAAGTTTTAAGTACAATAAAGATATATCATGATTAAAAGAAAGAATAATCTTTCAAGTTTTCAACAATATAATAATTGTGAAATAGCATGAATCGAATTTCAATACATGAATGATTGAATTAATAACACTGAGTAGTCAACAATGACCATGAGCAAATACTTTGGTAATGAAGGTGATCAGCCTTTCATACTTGATAAACATATGCAATGTGCATTAAGTGCTAATCAATAATCATAGATGTGGAATAATTGTCAATAATTAAACCACTAGCATTCTGAAAAATTATTAACTCGAGTTTGAGTTAGAAAACTTGCCTGTATCATTGATTACCGCTAAGCAATCTAATTTAATCTCTTATGAAAGACCCGAAAATTCGAATTCCACAAACTGAATATGTACTCGACCAAGATTTAACTAAGGAGATCTTTATAAAAAGTCCTCCCACAACAAAGCCTTTCTCAAAGTTGGAGGCCTTATTGTTGGTGAATGAAACAAAGGATCAAGCTCTTCTATTTATAGGTTTAGCAAAGGGTAAAGTTCTCAATTTAGTTGATGTGGGACTTGGTTTATATAAATTCTAGTTTGTTTATACTAATTGTTCCTATTTTCAACATGCTAAGTGTATTCATTCATCACTTAATTTGTTTCTTAACCAATTCGATCCGATTCAAGTTGCGTTGTTTTTGTTTTATAGAGGAGAACAACAATCATCCATTAATTTAAAGTTTCCATCATTTAATTCATCATCAACTTTAGTCCCAAAGTACACCAAAACACCCATTACAATCAAAACACAAATTCCTCTTCTTTAGTATAAATACATGAATTTGATTTTAATTTTTTTCTAGATGACCATTATCTAATTATAAATATCTAATAACATATATAACATCGTAACCCACAAATTCATTAACCAAAATTCCAGCTTTTAAAAGAAACTCAAGAACACATAAATTAGAACTATAAACTAGATTATGTTCCTTTAATTCCTTAAGAAATAAAATTAACCTTATCAAGATAAAATTATAATTTCTATTCAACCATTATAATTATTACATTATTTAACAAATTTTCACTCCTCTAATTTAATTATTTAATTAAATTAGAATATCATGAATTATACTTATGTAATAAAATACATATAAATCCCACCTATTTTATCACACTTAAATAAACTATCCCATAACAATTTTCATCAAATATTTATTTAATACCATAAATATTCATTTTATTCCATAAAGTTTCCAACTAAAATATTTAATGTACTTAATAAATATTTTACTCACATTATACTAACATTTACATTTTCATGCAATATATTACCTTCTCAATTTAGTAAATCAATTATACTTGTATTAATTCACTATTTTAATTAAGTGAATTATTCACACTATTTATGAAACTTAACTCATAATAATTTTCATTGCCCATAAGGCATAATAATTAAAATTATATTATCTCATAACATAATTTCAACTTAATTAAATTAACGAATAATATTTAATTTCTTTAATAGTTTAATTAACTATTAAATCTCACATTCTCCAACATATGAATATATAATTCTTTTCACACCAAATCACATAATTCAAAAAATATATACACCTCATAATAAGAATTTTAATTATTAAATTCTCATTTTAATAACTTATGAAAATTCGGGTTGTCACAATACATCACAAAATAAATTAAGTCGACAACATAAGTTGAGTAAATAAACTAAACAACTCTTTAACATTTGGACATTTTGCCTTGCTTTTTACTTTGGAAGATGGCTCATCAGATTTCTCAACTTTATCTGCAGTGTTAAATGCAAGAGTGAACAAACAATTGCTCACTGACATAAAGAGTAATAATAATAACAACATGAGTTTGAACAACGAATGTTGAATAATGGTGAACTTGTTCTATGAATCAAAAATAGAAAAGAAGTTCGAATTTAATATCTGAGGGTCTTAAGACCACGAACTATGTCTCCGATAATTAGGTATTATTACCTCAACCTTAACAGTCATTTAGACTATACAGACTCTTCTTAACGTACTTAGGAGGATAAGCCCTTTGTACCATGTATTGTGCACAACCATCTAAATGTTACCACGTACTTAATCCCCTATATTAGGGTTGTTCATCTCAGTTTGAATTTAAGATTTTCGCACTAAAGAAAGTTTAGTTTGGAACTAGCTTATCAGTGGTTCTAGAATTTTAGAACACTATTTAATTATAGATTAGTTTAATCAATAAGAGTTTTCTTGCTACTTTAAGGTTCACTACAATAATATAGAATTGAACAAGTTTATTTAAGTCAAAGATTGAATAACAACAATATACAATTGAGTAGACATGGTATACATGCAAAGTACTACATTCAAAAGAGTTAGAACAATCTCATTTGAATCAATGTATTAAAACAGTATATGTTTTGGATAGTAATAACAAGAAATAGGAAAGTGAAACTCGCTCGACATAACGAACTAGGTTACAAGAGCTTATACAACCATCCATACACAAGATAGAATCAATAGGCTTGCTTTCAACTTTAATATGGATTTGCACAATGATAATTTAGGACCAAAGAAGCTTGCTTCGACAATTATAAGATAACGGAATTATGAAACTTGTATTCATTATAAAGAGAATGAAGTTAGGGAACTTGCCTCGTGTGTAAGCTACACAAATATAATAACTTTCGCCAATTACCCTACACATACCATTGAAATTACAATACCAATTAGTTGTATTAACATTTGCTTTATAGGTTTAATCCACCATTTAAGCCATAACTGTTAACTTAATGTCTAATCATGTTGGTTAACCTCCCTAACTAATCTGAGATCTCATTATTGCCTAATATAAGCTTTATCATTCACTTCTAGCTCTTATAAATGTTAACTTTTATTCATTTCATAACTTGATCAAGTAATAATTTAAAATCTCCACATTTTGATATCACCGCCCATAAATAATTGTTATAATATCTTATATTATGATTTATCATATTTATCATGCATACCATACAAGATTAGGTCCTTGCTTTATAGTTTACAAATAATCGTAACTCATCGCTCTTCTTTAGGTATGGCGCAATCAATACGCCTCAAGCTCCTAAGACTCAAGATACAATTGCTACTGGTGCAGAAACTCAGATATGGCTTTACTGGTAGCGTTGCCCATTTCTGCTGTGTGTGGTAATGGTGAAAATTTACCAGACACGTGATAGAACCTGCGATTTGCAACCACCTTATACACTACACCCAATTCCACATAAATTCACAAAACTTAACAACTAAAATCTTACAATAACATCAATAAGCATGCAATTCATCATTCTAACAAGGTAAACATTATATATAATCAACTTTAAGGATCAAAAATCATATTTTTTTTTCTAATTTCTTCACTTTTAACACTTTTAGCAAATTTAATTTCCAAAACTTCGTTTCTTAACCAATTGACACCATTCAAACTACGTTGTTTTCATTTCATGATGTAATAACACAATCTAACATCAATTTACAAATTATATCTAGTATTGGACATCAATTTTTGTACTTATACAAGCCATATTACACCCAAATACACACTGTTACTCTAACTTCCTTCTTGCAAAGCCAATTCTCACGAATTTGAACACCAACATACGATTAGAGATGATAATTAACATGATTAGCAAAAGTATACATACATATAACCAACATTTGAAATAACAATTCAACAAAAAATTAATTACAGAGAACTTAAATTATAAAACTAAACCTTAGAAATTTAGGAATGGATTATACCTTGAATTTCTTACTAGCAAGATGGTAGAATAGCTTGCTAAGAACCTTCTTTCTCCCCTAACCCTTATCAACTGTGATAACTCGGAATTTCGAATAATTCAAATTTTATAAATAATTTTTTCTAATTTAATATTGATATTGACTATCAATATTGTACGGAGTATCTGTGATACGAGTATAGAGATGTGGTTAATTTCTGTTTTGACTGAGAAATACGAGTAGAGTTGTGCTTAACAGAGATTAGAAACCCTAATCTCAAATTGAGAAACCCTAACGCATAGTTAGGAACCCTAATCGAATACCGGGAAACCTTAATTTTAAATTTGGGAACCCTAAGCCCTAATTAGGAAACCTTAATCCTAATTGGCAAGCCCTAATGTGATTAGGAAAACTTAATATAATTAGGAAACCCTAATTATAATTTAGAAATCTTAATTTTTTATTTTAAAACCCAAATTAGAAAATACTAGAAATTAAATGTGTAAAACCTAAGGGTTAGACCCTAAGAGTTGGGACAAATGTGACGCCCCCAAAATAGGTATACATCACCCATCTTGAGTCGCCAAATACATGGTACAGAAATCAAATACAAACTTCTTTAATACAATTGTCGCATAAAAATACGACAAAACATAGCTGAGAATTTAAACAAGAATATTGCCTTCTAGACAATATCTACACTCACTAAAGTCCTCATTACAATTATTATCACACTATTTCATAGAATAGTGAGGACTACTAAAGCCACTTATCCAGGACCATCACTCCATTCCCCGACTCGTCCCAGCTATATTCTCATTTCCTGAAGAGAACAATGAAAGCAAAAGTGTGAGCTCAACAAGCCCAATAAGAAATATTATGACTAAGATAATGCAGAATAAATTATCCTTAGCCTTCAACAGTAAACAACTTATAGAATATAATAGACAACAAGTTTTAGATCAACAACTGCAGCAGAATAAGCAATCCATTAGAAGAGTCAAGTAGAGCATGCTATCTACTATCTTCTATGATTTAAAATGTTTTTCATCAAATTTATCACGAGACTCGATTTTTAATAAATAAACCACATCATCGAATCATCCCTGCACTACGGGCCAAGGATATTCATGTAATCATCAATGGTCATGATTATACCGAATAATCCTCGGTCATAATCATACCAACAATCGTCCATTAATGCACTACGGGCCAGTGAGGACTTTTACCACATCATCTATAATATTACGGGTCATGATTATACCGAATGATCCCTAGTTATAATCATACCAATCAACAGTCCATCTATACATGTAAGCCAAAGATGACTTTCATCACAATATAAGCATGAGGATGATGACAATGATATAAGCATTAATCAAACGAAATCAAATCAAACGAATTAATAGTTCAATCATGTGAATCAATAGTTCTATACATGTTAACATACTAATTATAGTATAGTACCTCCATCTATACTTCCATTTTTAACTTAGTCATGCAAGTATTATCAATCTTGCACCACCTCCCTAATAGTACATGAATATGAATCAATAGTACACACATGTGAACAAATAGTTATAAACATATGAATTAATAGCAATTAATTGCTCATTTATCCAATTAATTATCCAATTGGTCAGTATAACTTCCATACATCAATTAATATAGAAATAAATGTCAATTTCCATTAACACTAATAATCCCAACACAATGGAACTATCAATTTCATCTTTAATCAACATGAACTAATTCATCATTAATATTATAACTCACAATATTTAACAACCAGGTCGTTCCCAGGAATGAGGGGGCTTTCCGATTGGTGCACAATTAGGTGATCAAACCTCTCCTTGACAGAACTTCTAGACATTGTCAATATTGCAATTAATAATATGAATAACTTTGTCGTCTCAATTATTGATTTAATAATATAAAATATTATACGGATGATCTTTGTGACAATAATTGAATCAATAATAAGAGAGATATGATGCATCAATTATAGCAATAATTGAGTATAACCGAGTGATTTCTCACGTAAGCATCAATAATCAATACCGTGTGCTACTATGCAACCACATGACATCGTATTTTTACTACCTAGGATAGTTCAACAGTTTAACGGTAAAACTTTCGCCGTTATTTTTATAAAAGATATTTCGCTGCTTTTTTAACTACGACAATACTTCCGTTATTAGGGTTCACTAATGATTGTGTTGCCGCATTTAATATTCTCTGTTAAAACGAATATTCCCCACCAATCAAATAATTTATAACAACTTACTTACTTACTTTGCAAAATTTTTAAATATCACCCTTAACTTTAACCTTTATCAATTTAACCATTTACTAAATAACATAATAATTATAAGAAAATTGAATAATTTCATTTCATAAAATTCGGGATCTCACAATAAATGTCTAGAATGCTATTAAAATTAGAAATTAAATGACCAAATTATCCTTTTCACATTCTTTAATATGTAACTTGTAGAATTTGCCAAAACTTTAGTTGGTGACCAACTAAAGCTCAACCATGTGACTTATATCTCAGCAACTCAGCCACTTATTGACAGCAACATCAGCTATATGCATTGCATCCAAATATATATATATAGATTAAGAGAGAGAAAGTTCATAAAATTGGTTCATTTGTGTTCTAACACTCAACCTACTCTCTCTCTCTCTCTCTCTCTCTCTCTCTCCAAACCTCCGAAAAACCAAAGTGTTTCAGTCCCTATATAACTTTCTAACACATCCAAATCAGTGTGGTAGAGCCAAGATCAAAGCATCTTCAAGAGAAATGTATAAACCTAACCCTACTTTGATCTTGTATGCTTAAGCCAAATTCATGTTTATGTGTTTATATGTGTGTTAGAAGAGGTTTTATGATGATCTATCATAGATCTATAGCATCAAAATTCTTTAAAGGTAAAGTTTTCAAAAACTGTCCATGAACACTAAAAGTGCTCTGACAAGCTAATGTCAGTGGCCTTACATCCCTGCCTATTTATGATTTTTGTTGTTTTATGGTTTAGATCCATAGTCTGACATAAGGATTGTGATCTGGAAGTGGAATCATAACTATTCCATGTCCAGATTGCAAGTTATTCTTGGTCAAACTCAGTTGACCGAGCATGACCGGATGATTTCTAGGTAACCCAGAAATCCTATATCAGTGTCTGACAAGGTATTGTCAAGCCATGATCTATCAGATGTTACTGCCGCTATAGCCTATAGCGATGGTTTTAATAATTTTATTTTTTGAATTTCTAAAAAATGATGAAAAATAGAAATAAATTCTAAAAAAATACAAAAATGGTTTTAAAAATTATTTTCGATTATGAAAAATAATTTTTGAGGATTTGGGATATTTTTCATTAATATTTATAATTATTTGGATATTGATGATATTTAATTTATTTAATTAGTGTATTAAATAATTAGAGAAAATGATTTTAATATTATAAAAATCATTTTAAATGAGTATAAAGTGTTAGAAAATATTTTGAGTTATAAAAGGTAACTTTTAATATTTTTGGAGAATTTTCATTAATAATTTAATATTAATGATATTAGATTTATTTAATTATTATATTAAATAAAAGATGGAAAAATGGTTTTATTGATTTAAAAATCATTTAAAATGAGAAAAGTAATATAAAAATATGTTAAGTTATAATTAATGACTTTTAATATTCTCGATGAGAATTTCATTAATATTTAAATATTAATGGTGATGGTTTAAAATAATTTTAATTACTTTAAAAATCATTTAAGTAGAATATTGGTGATTTAAAATATTTTAAGTTATTATTAATAATTTTAATATTTTGACAAGTATGTCATTAATATTTTAATATTATTAAATAATAATGATGGTGGCTTTATTTGGTATTTAAATCATTTAAAAATGATTTTGGTGTTTAAAAATTATAATAAGTTATAATAATGGTTAGAAAATTATTAAAAGCTTTAGAAAAATATTATGAACGATATCTAACTTATCTAAAATAATATTAAAGCTTTGAGACCGAGCTTAATTGACAATAAGTGTGTTAATTATCGGATAGGGTGACCAGACACCGAGAATAGATCAAGTCCAACCGCACTCAAACTAGTTAGGGTTTGAGAAGTGTTTATATAGGTTATAAACACCGATGTGACTATGTGGTAATGTGTCTAGGAGAAATATTGATTGTAAATTACAAAGATTGTGTGTTGTGAATTATTGTGCTAATTGTGAGATCGATATTGTGATTATAGGTCTTTCAAACGCAGATAAGTATATTATGTAACAGTAATCAATGTAGAAGGCAAGTTTCCTTAACTCAACCTTGAGTTATATCTTTTCAAATACTATGGTGGTTAATTATTGTTGATTAGACTATGTCTAAGAATTATTGTTGATTATTCACAGTTAGTGTGACACCCCCAAAATTAGGTATACATCACCCATCTTGGGTAGTCAGATACATGGTACAGAATTTAAATACAACTTACTAATATAATTGTCGTGTACAATACGACATAAACTGTGAGTTTGAATACAAATATTGTCTACTAGAGATCATACAAACTCAAAAGGAGTCCTCATTACAATTATTATCACACTATTTTACAGAATAGTGAGGACTACTAATGCTATCCTCTGGACCATTACTCCGTTCCCCGACTCGTCCCAAACTATATTCTCATTTCCAAGAGAAATAAAGAAAGAAAGGTGAGCTCAACTAGCTCAATAAGAAATATTATGACTAAGATAATGCGAATAAATTATCATTAGCTTCTACAACAATGTTGTTAAACCGATAAAATATAATGAACATCAAGTTTAACTACAATGGAACCAAAGAATCCATTAAAAGAGTCAAGTAGAAAATAAAATCTACTATCTTTTATGATTTAAAAGGTTTTTCATCATCATTATAGCCGAGACTCTCACTTTAAAAATATTCCACATCATCGAATCACCCCACGCACTACACGCCAAGGATATTCTTTAGTATCACGACCACAATTATTCATGCACTACGGCCAAGAATATTTGTGTATTCATTAATGGTCATGATCATGCCAACAATCGCCCATCAATGCACTACGGGCCACCGAGGATTTTTACCACATCATTTGTAACATTACGGTCATGATTACACCGAATAGTCTCGGTCATAATCATACCAAGTCCATCTATGCACTACAAAGCCACGATAACTTTCAACATAATATAAACATGAGGATAATGACAATGATATTCAATAAAACAAGTTCAAGAATTAATTTATCTAGGAACCAATAACATCCAAATCTGTCAACATGATATCGCTTTGTAGAGTAAAATTCAAGAATATCGAGAAGAATATTTCCATGAAAGGATCTTTGGATGAAGCGCAAATATCAAGGATATTCCACTAATTTCATGGAGTATAAAAGTCAAAGTTTTAACCAACCGGGTATAATAAAGAATGGAATAACAAAAGAAATCACCATGCATGCGATAGGCCTTGACAAGCAAAGTTATTCTAATGTAATAATAAATAACGGAACCAGTTAGGTGTAAAACGCATGCATGTGATATTCCAATAGAATAATAAAGAATGGAACCAGTCCCGCAGTAAAACACATGTGCATGTGATGTTCCAAATGTAATAATAATAAAGACGGAAACCAGTCCTGTAAAACACACAAATAGGATGTTCCAAATGAATAATAGAAGAATGTCACCAAGTATAGGGTAAACCACGTATACAAAGTTATTCCAATGTAATAATAAGCAATGGATTAACAACAGTTCTCTTCATGAATAAGAAAGAATAACACCCCTTACTTTTGGTAGGAGATTGAATAACGCAGTAGTGTAGTAACAAAAATACTCTTCTTCTTTCTCTCTTATTCTCTATACTTTTCTCTCTATAGGTTGAATGAGTTCGTGAAAAATAATGAAGCACTAGGCCTCTATTTATAGAAGATTTCTAGCTTAGCACCTGCCATGTGAAAAGGCAAGTGGCTTGACGACTGGTGATGTGAAAAGAAAAGTGGTTTGACACCTGTAATGTGAAACGACAAGTGGTTCGATGCCTGTAATGTGAAACGACAAGTGGTTCGACGCCTGTAATGTGAAACGACAAGTGGTTCGACGCCTGGTAAAGGTAATTACTATTGACGAAGGTAATTACTATTCACAAAGGTAATTACTATTGACGAAGGTAATTACTATTGACGAAGAGACTCTTAGATGATGACATATGGGCCCCCTATAAAATAATCAAACTTACCACAAACGTCTCAAAACAGACTCTTTATATACATCAAGGATTGAATAAATACTACCACAAATCATTTTATTTTTAATCAACACATATTTAATCTTTCAACAATTATTAATCATTTATAACTTGTCGTCTCAATTATTGATTTAATACTATAACATATTATACGATGATAATCGTGACAATAATTGAATCAATAATATAAGAGATATGATGCAAAGAATTATCGTAGTAATAATTGAGCATACCGTGAGTGACTTCTCACGTAAGCATCAATAATCAATATCGTGTGCTACTATACAACCACGCCAGACATCGCATTTTTTACTAGGGTAGTTCAACAGCTTTTTAACGGTAACACCTCCGCCGTTATTTTTATAGAAAGATAATTTTGTCGCTTTTCTAACTACGCATAATACTTCCGTTGTGGGGTCCACTAATGATTGAGCCGTCGCATTTAATATTCCCCGATAAAAAGAATATTCCCCACCAAACGAATATTTTATAACAACTTGCTTACTTTGCAAAATTTATAAATATTACCCACAACTATAACATTATATCAAATTTATTCCATAATATTCAAAAAATAATATTTGTAGAAAATTCATCTTTATTTATAAAAGTTGGGGTCTTACAACCTCCCCTTCTTATGAAATTTTGCCTCGAAATTAGTGTACGACTCGGTATATCAAGAGGTAAGGATACCTTGATTTCATTTGATTCTAACTCCCAAGTCATTTCCTCAACATCGTGGTTCCTCTACAAAACTTTGACTTGAGGTATAACCTCGAGCGTAGAATATGTTCCTTCTTATCCAAGATTTGAACAGAACCTCTTCATACGTCAAATCTTCCGCTATTTCGTCCTGGTTCTAACTCAATAATGTGGTTCGGGTCTTTCACATATTTACGTAACATGGATATGTGAAAACGTTATGAACACAAGACATACTTGGCGGTAAAAACGAAGTCCATAGGCCACGTTCCTACTCGATCGAGGATTAAAATGGACCGATGAATCGAGGATTGAGTTTTCCTCTCTTTCCAAATCTTGTAACTCCTTTCCATGGAGCAACTCTTAACAACACATGATCTCCTATATCGAATTCCACGTCCTTTCGATGAAGATCAAGATAACTCTTTTGTCGATTTTGTGAAGTTTTTATACGTTGTCGGATCGTTTGAATCTTTTCCGTAGTCATACGCACTCAACTCCGGTCCCAACAACGTTGCTTCACCCACCTCATCCCAAAGATATCGAGAATGACACTTTCTTCCATACAACGCTTCGAATGGAGCCATGCCAATACTTGTTTGATAACTGTTGTTGTAGGAAAACTCCACCAATGGTAAGAACTTGTCCCAACTTCCCTTGAAATCAAGGACGCAGAGTCTTAATTGATCTTCAAGAGTTTGAATAGTCCTCTCCGATCGTCCGCCTGCATTCGAGGATGATATGCTTGAGAGCTAAATCGTAAGTCTGTGCCCATAGCTTTTTGCAAACTAACCCAAAATCGTGAAGTGAATCTTGGGTCTCGATCGGAAACTATGGATACCCTAAGATACCATGCGCCTTACAATCTCGTTTATGTACATACGAGCAAGACGTTCAAGTGTATAAGTTTCTCAGATTCAGAAGAAATGAGCAGACTTGGTCAATCTATCAACAATGACCCAAATCGCATCTATGCCTTGAGAAACCTTAGGAAGACCCAGAACTAAATCCATGGTAATGTGCTCCCACTTCCATTTCGGAATTTCAAGTGGTTGCAATGGACCTTTTGGTACTTGATGCTCCGCTTTAACTCGTTGACAAGTTAGACACCTTGAGATAAACAAACGCTATCTCTCTCTCTTCATATTGCTCCACCAAAATGTATGATTTAATATCATGATACATTTTGGTACTCCTGAGATGGATTGCAAATGGTGTGTTGTGCGCCTCCATCATGATATTATACTTTAAATCGTGGTCGTTAGGAACACAAAGTCCGGAGTTGACTCAAGTATTCCTTCTTCATCGATTCTTGCTTCCTAAGATAGCACCTTCTTACACTTTCTTCCTCATACGCATCGCCTCCGTGTCCGTAGCTTGAGCAAACTTTAACTTTATCGATTAAAGTCGGTTCTACTCAGATACTCGCTATCATCACACGCGTCCCCTCGAGTCTTTAACTCTATCTCCATCCTTTGCAAGTCACACAAATGGGCTTTGCGTTGACAATATCGCACTCAGATTTTGCATATGATCTTCTACTCAATGCGTCACTACCACGCTCACTTTTCCGGGATGGTATTGGATGGTATAATCATAATCTTTCAACAGTTCAAGCAAACATTGTTGTTGTCATGTTGAGTTCCTTTTGAGTGAAGAAATATTTGAGGCTTTTATGACACGTAAAGATCTCCACTTTCTCCCCATACAAGTAATGCCTCCAAATTTTAAGTAAAGACAACAAATTACAACTCTAGATCATGAGTAGGATAATTCCTCTCATATTCTTTGAGTTGTCATGAAGCATAGGCTATAACTTTTCCATGTTGCATGAGAACACATCCCAACCTTTGCTCAAGCATCATCAGAGATGACAAATCCTCCGAGCCAAATGGTATTGTCGTAAGTCTTTGAAATAAGTCTCCTCTTGAGTTATTAAAACTCTTTCACATTCTTCGCTCCAACCGAACTTTGTATCTTTTCGAGCCATTTGAGTCAATGGAGTAGCGATTCGAGAAAATCCTTCCACGAATCTCTCGATAATAACCAACTAAACCGAGAAAGCTACGACTTGATGAATCGATTTAGGTTATTCCCAAACTTTGAATAGCTTCAATCTTTTTTGGGTCAACAGATATTCCATGACTTGATACCACGCGCCCAAGGAATGCTACTTCTTCAAGCCGTAACTCGCATTTCTTTAACTTGGCATAAAGCTTATATTCACGAAGCTTTTGGAGTGTCACCTCAAGTGTTGCTTTCATGATCTTCACGGCTTTTGGAATAAATAAGGATGTCATCAATAAAGACGACCACAAAGTGATCCAAATATTCCTTGAATACTTCGGTTCATCATATCCATGAAGGCAAAGAGAGCATTAGTCAATCCAAAGGACATGACTAGGAATTCATAATGCCCGCATCGAAGTTCCGAAAGCCGTCTTTGGAATGTCGTTAATTCTAATCTTTAATTGGTGATATCCTAACGAAGATCAATCTTTGAAAAGAATTTGGCTCCTTGCAATCGGTCAAACAGTCATCAATACGTGGCAATGGATACCTATTTTGATGGTGACATGATTCAACTCCCGATAATCAATACAAAGTCGCATACTCCCATCTTTCTTCTTCACGAATAGAACAGAGAGCACCCCAAGGAGAAGTACTAGGACGAATAAAGCCAATGTCTAACAATTCCTACAATTGGGTCTTTAACTCAAGTTCAATAGAGCCATTCGATATGGGGCTTTGGAAATAGGTTTTGTACCGGGTTCAAGGTCGATACAAAATTCAATTTCACGCTCTGGGGGTAGGCAAGGAAGTTCTTCGGGGAATACGTCAGGAAATTTATTAACAATAGAAATATCGTTCAAAACTGACGTATTTTTGTTTAAATATGTGACATGAACTAAGAAAGCTTGACATCTGTTTTTCAATAAACGAATAGCTTTATGGCTTGAGATGACCGTGATTGATTTTAATGGTTTGGTCGCTTGAATTCGCATAATAGGTTGGTTAGGAATATGAAAGCTAACAACCTTACGAAAACAATCAATTTTTGCATGATAAGTAGTTAACCAATCAATCCCTAGAATCACGCCAAATGCAAGTATTTTTAATGAAATAAGATCGACAGGTAATGTGAGGGTACCGATTTGAACCAAACAAGACTTATAAACAGTGGATGTAATGAAGGTTTCTCCCAACGAAGTTTCCACAGATAAGTCAAAGTCTAATTTCTCCGGAGTCAAATTTAATCGATGAGCGCAAGTAGGAGAAATAAAAGAATGGGTAGAATCCAGATCAAATAAAGTATAGACTTCATTAGAGTTTATGATAAGCTTACCCGTGATGACCTCATTCAGATTCCTTGCTCTCGGGAGGTCACAACAAACGCTCTCCTCAGACTACTGGGTTTTGACTTTTCTAGACTGCGGCTTTTGGTGCATCCATCCTAGTGAATTTGACTTCGTGAAATGACAAAATCAAGCTAAGTGACCTTTCTTCCATAATTATAACATGCTTTGACTAAGCATGGCGCATTTTGATCGATGTGTCCCTCTCCTCCGCATTTGAAGCATATGATAGGTGGTCTTTCTCCTTCCTTAACAACGGGTGCTGGTGCTGACGTCTTTCCATCATTGTTGAATCTCTTTTTCTTGAAATGTCCATTCTTATTGTTTTGGCCCTGATTACCACCGAAGTGGTTACCATATCTGGCCTGTTGATTCCCTCCACGCTTGTTGTCACCGCTTCGATGACTACTCTCTCTGGTATTATAATTTTGCCGGCTGCTCTCTTTTAGTTGCGTTGACTCGTTATCGCGCTCCACTAACTGAGCCCTATTTACAACATCTGAATACAAACATAGTTTATGAGAAATAAGATGTTGACGTATCTCCGGCTTCAAACCTCTTAAAAATATTCGCGCCATTCTCTCTTCATTATCCACCAAGTGGGACGCAAACCGTGATAACTCCGCAATTTTTGCCTCGTATTGCGACACGATCATATTGTTTTGTTCCAACTTGATAAACTCCACCTCCTTCATGTGGCGAATACTTTCAGGAAAGTATTTGTCGTTGAACAGCTCCTGGAACTTCTCCCAAGATATCTTTAGTACAACAGGTTGAGTACGTTTTACCGATTCCCACCAGTAATCTGCCTCTCCGCGCAACATAAAGGAGACAAAGGGAACCTTTTGCTCCTCGGAGCATCCCAAGACATCAAATATCTTGGTAATCTGCTTTATCCATGCTTCCGCCAGAAGTGGTTTTGGCTCTCCCTTAAACTGTTTAGCGGTGACCGCCCGAGAGTTTTCCGTGTTTCCAGCTATGTTTTGGACAAGAGTCGCTCTCGCCTGCTGTTGCATGAATTGCATAAAGCCTCTGAACATTTGATCATTCATCATTTGGTCAGTGTTGTTGTTTGCATGAGGATTGTTGCCTTTCTGATGCACATTATCCTGATTATTGATATGTGGTGAATCAACGATCGCCTGTGCTCCATTGCTATTCTCAACATTCTCAGATGTCATTTTCAGATACTGCCACAAAACAAAAGGTTAATTGACATGTAACATATTATCCCTATATTTTGACCGACCAACAAAATAGCACATAAACTTAGGTAGGTCATACTAGCGAAGGTATTTCCTCTCTCTCCCCTCCAAGTACTATTCTCACATCTTAGCCAGAGATCATATCCCTAAGCTCTGATACCAACTGTGATGCCCCCAAAATTAGGTATACATCACCCATCTTGGGTAGTCAGATACATGGTACAGAATTTAAATACAACTTACTAATATAATTGTCGTGTACAATACGACATAAACTGTGAGTTTGAATACAAATAATATCTACTAGAGATCATACAAACTCAAAAGGAGTCCTCATTACAATTATTATCACACTATTTCACAGAATAGTGAGGACTACTAATGCTATCCTCTGGACCATTACTCCGTTCCCCGACTCGTCCCAGCTATATTCTCATTTCCTGAAGAGAACAGTGAAAGAAAGTGTAAGACCCCAACTTATTATTAATGAAATTTAATTTTCTCTATTTATTATTTTGAAATAGTAAGGGTTGATGTGATTAATGTGGATAGTTAGGGGTAAAATACGCAAATATTTCAAAATAAGCAAGTGGTTATAAAATATTCATTGTCATTTGGGAATATTCGTTTGGTCGTGGAATATTCGATCTTTGTCTAGAATATTAAATGCACCAGTAAGCGACCATGTGTGTGGGCCCCATAACTGAAAAGCGATTGGATGAAGAAAACGACAAATATAAGTTGGTTAAAAATAACGGCAGTAGTTGTTATTCAATTAATATTGTTAAAATACTTCGGTGGTTAAAACACAAGAAATATTACGGTATTGCACCAATTATTGATTCTTACGTAAGAAGGCACTACTCAATAATGGTTACAAAGAATTCTCGCTCGGTATTTTATTGAGTTAATAATTAATTGCGTTGATATTTTATATTCTTTGTTGTTTCAATAATTGCCATTACACAATATTTTTCATTATCGAAGCAATAATTCATATTATCCGAATAATATTATTAGATAACATTATTGGCAATGTCTAGAAAGTTACGTCTAAGGAGAGGTTTGGTCACCTAATCATGCGCCGAAGAAGGAGAAATTCTTATTGGAAAGCCCCCTCTTTCCTGGGAACTGCCTGGTTGTCAATATTGTGATTCTGTAATATTATTTGTGAATAATTAATTATTGATTCATATGATGAGGAAAATATTAATTTTATGTGGATATAGATGGAGAAAATTTTTAATGTGACAATTGTTGAAAATTGAAATTTTATCTTTTTCTGATAAAATAATTCATTTAAATATATTATTATATTTTAATAATATAATAATGGTGATATTTTTACAACGAATGTGGGATATATGAGTATACGAGGAGGAAGAGTATTTTTGTTGCAATAAATGTTTAAAACATGTTAAACATGTCGGTGGACCCCATTTATTGACTGAAATTTGATTATAGCTTGTAAAATTGCCCGTTTGTGGATTTCGGTCAATTCGCATTTTGAATTCGGAAAAACTTTCTTCTGTAAAGTTGTAGAGAATTGAATTTTCTATACAAACTCGTGAGATTCGAATTTTTTTGATAAAAGGGCTATTTATTGTGAATTATTGAAGTTCTGAAGCTCCGAAATAATTGATTTTTGGAAGTTTTAATTATTATTTTAAAGAAAAACGTTTTTTTGCATTTAAGTGGGCTAACATGTGATATTAATTGTTGAAATCAGATCTTTAAAGATGGGCTAAGGAAATTTATAATATATATTAATATTTTATTAAATTTTCTGCTTTGGTGTTCTAAGCATTTTCCTATAAATAGGGTGCTTAGGTTAGAATTGAAAATCACACCAAAATCAAGTTTTTTCTCTCTATATTATCGAGTTTATTCTTGTGAGTATTTTGAGTATACTTTGAGGATTGTTAGGCGGTGCAAGTTCCTTCAAAGACTATACCCTAGATTCCACTAAAGTACTAATCTTTCGAGGTAAGGGATGTTAATTTCTTCTCAAATGATATTATTTCTTCAATATCATTATGTTGAAATATTGGTTGGAACTTTTTATCAAATTTGGAACTTTTTCATGTCGGGGTTACTATTCATGAGTTACTATTCATGAGTTACTATTCATGAGTTACTATTCACGAAGTTACTATTCACGAAAGTTACTATTCATGAGTACTATTCATGAAGCGTGAAGATGTTTTTTGGAAAATTTCTATCTTTTGGTGTCGGGTTACTATTCACGATACTCGGACTATTTTATTAGAAAAATGAAATTTCTTCTTTTTGTCCAAAATATCTATTCGGATACTAGCTTTGATTGTATCCATGTTTTGATCATTCTTGAATTTTACACCACTATGATTATTTTTGAGGTATTGTTGGACATGGATAAAACAAAGTACTAATCCTTAATCCTTAATCCTTGTCATTTTGTTTTCATTGGATTCGTTTCTTTAAAATATTTTTCATCATCCTCGGTCTTAAATGATGATATTATGGAATATCTTTGGCCAGTAGCAAAAGATGAATGATTTCTGAAGAATATCTTTGGCCCAGTAGTGCAAAGATGAAGCAGTGTTTAGATGAACATGATTAATCGATGAATATCTTTGGCTCGTAGTGCAAAGATGAATATTTGATTCCGGATGTATATTGATTGATGTTCTGGGGATAAAAGATAGAGCGGTGAACTTTTAAATTCATACATAGAAGATAGTAGTTTGCATTCTCTACTTAACTCTTCTAATGAATTATTGTTTCATTGCGAATATTGATTTAAAATTTGTTGTCTATTGTATTCTATTAGATTTTCCTGTTGAAGACTAACGGTAATTTGTTGTATATTATCTTAGTCATAATATTCTTTCTTCGGGCTAGTTGAGCTCACCCTTTTCCTTTTTGTTCCATTTTTTTTCTTCTCGGGAGGCGAGAATATAGCAAGTAAGTAGAGTCGGGTATGGAATGAAGGTTCTAGAAAGAGTTGTTTAGTAGTCCTCATCATTTTGTAAAATAATGTATCAATAAATGTGATGAGGATTTATTTGAGTATAGATATTGTCTAGAAGATAATATTTGTATTCAAACTCACGCTTTTTCTTGTTGTAATAATAAAGTTGTAGTTATTTTCGTACCATGTATTGACAACTCGTAATGGGTGATGTATACCTATTTTGGGGCGTCACGGAAAAGGGTGAGCTCAACTAGCTCAAGAAGAAATATTATGACTAAGATAATGCGTAATAAATTATCATTAGTTTCACAAATGATGTTAAACCGATAAAATATAATGAACATCAAGTTTAACTACATCGGAACCAAAGAATCCATTAAAAGAGTCAAGTAGAAAATAAAATCTACTATCTTTTATAATTTAAAAGGTTTTTCATCATCGTTATAGTGAGACTCAAACTTTAATAAATATTCCACATCATCGAATCACTTACACTACTACCAAGGATATTCTTTAGTATCACGACCACAATTATTCATGCACTACGGGCCAAGAATATTTGTGTATTCATTAATGGTCATGATCATGCCAACAATCATCCATCAATGCACTACGGGCCACCGAGGATTTTTACCACATCATTTGTAACATTACTACCATGATTACACCGAATAGTCTCTCGGTCATAATCATACCAAGTCCATCTATGCACCATCGCCATAGATAACTTTCAACATAATATAAACATGAGAATGATGACAATGATATTCAATAAAACAAGTTCAAGAATTAATTTATCTAGGAACCAATAACATCCAAATCACAACATGATCATCGCTTTGTAGAGTAAAATTCAAGAATATCGAGAAGAATATTTCCATGAAAGGATATCTTTGGATGAAGTTTAAATATCAAGGATATTCCACTAATTTCATGGAGTATAGAAGTCAAAGTTTTAACCAACTGGGTATAATAAAGAATGGAATAACAAAAGAAATCACCATGCATGCGATAGATCGCACAGGCAAAAGTTATTCAACGTAATAATAAATAACGGAACCAGTCCCACAGTAAAACATATGATGTGATATTCCAACAAAAATAAATAATGGAACCAGTCGGCACAGAAAACACATGCATGTGGATGTTCCAATGTAATAATAATAAGAGCGGAACCAGTCGATTGTAAAAAACACATGCATGGATGTTCCAATGTAATAATAGAAGAATGTCACCAAGTATAGGTAAAAAGCGTGATACAAAGTTATTCCAATGTAATAATAAGCAATGGAATAACAACAGTTCTCTTCATGAATAATAAGAAAGAATAACATCCCTTACTTTTGGTAGGAGATTGAATACTGCAGTAGTGTAGTAACAAAATACTCTTCTTCTTTCTCTCTTATTCTCTCTATACTTTCTCTCTCTATAGCTTGAATGAATTCGTTAAAAATAATGAAGCACTAGGCCTCTATTTATAGAAGATTTCTAGCTTAGCACATGCCATGTGAAAAGGCAAGTGGCTGGATTTAATCGGTGATGTGAAAAGAAAAGTGGTTCGACGCCTGTAATGTGAAACGACAAGTGGTTCGATGCCTGGTAAAGGTAATTACTATTGACGAAGGTAATTACTATTCACAAAGGTAATTACTATTGATGAAGGTAATTACTATTGACGAAGAGACTCTTAGATGAAGACATATGGCCCCCCCATAAAATAATCAAACTTACCACAAACGTCTCATAACAGACTCTTTATATACATCAAGGATTGAATAAATATTACCACAAATCATTTTATTTTTAATCAACACATATTTAATCTTTCAACAATTATTAATCATTTATAACTTGTCGCCTCAATTATTGATTTAATACTATAACATATTATCTGATGATGATCTTTGTGACAATAATTGAATCAATAATATAAGAGATATGATGCAGCAATTACTGTAGCAATAATTGAGCATAGCTGAGTGACTTCTCACGTAAGCATCAATAATCAATATCGTGTGCTACTATACAACTACGCGTATTACTGTACTTTTACTACCGGGTAGTTCAACAGTTTTAATGGTAACACCTCTGCCGTTATTTTTATAGAAAGATAATTTTGTCATTTTCTAACTACGACAATACTTCCGTTGTGGGGTCCACCAATGATTGAGCCGTCGCATTTAATATTCCCGACAAAAAGAATATTCCCCACCAAACTAATATTTTATAACAACTTGCTTACTTTGTAAAATTTATAAATATTACCCACAACTATAACATTATATCAAATTTATTCCATAATATTCAAAAATAATATTTTTAGAAAATTCATCTTTATTTATAAAAGTTGGGGTCTTACAGTTAGTGCATGTTTATTAATTCAAACTGAATTAGTGATTTTGAGAATATACTTGGAGAATAACTGTTGTTGGATACTTACATTCGTAGAAGCTATTATTGATAGTACAGATAATTCCTCTCTATTATCAGATTGTGTTAAGAAATGTCTAAGCTAATTGTTCTGGCTAAACAAACATCTGTTAGAACTTGAAAGGTTCGTGAAGAGAATTCAATTATTATTGACAGATCAATGCCAATTATTTCGGCTATATCGAGAAAGTGATCAGATATTGAAATCATTGTATTTCGTTGTTGTGATTCGAATTCTGGTTATTAGACTGAAAAGAACAACCTTTTATATAAAAGGAACATTTTGGTCGTATATTTGGTCGTTGCGCGCGTGTAAGTATTATGCATAATATAGGGTACAAGGAGTTGGCCGCTCTAAGTACTTGCTAGGGGGTATTATTTAATCTTTATGGTTACCTGATACACTTAGGTATATCTAAGTAAATATTTGATAGTTACTCGAGAAGAGAAGTTCGAGATCCATTTGGATCACTCAGCATAAACCCTGAAAAATATTTCCATCTTGTTATTCAATTGAATATCGTATAAATTTTGAAAGCATTGTACTCTTTCATTATTAAATTATTATGTTGCATAAGATGCGAGAAGACTTGTTAGTGATTAACGAATTGTTTAGCTATTTCAAAGTTCCCCGAACTTTGGTGTCATTCTATCAAAAACAGATAGTCTGTTATTCTTGATTCTTATACATTCATTGTATGTCTTAACTTGCGGGGCAAATTTGTTGCTCACCCTTGCTAAATAAAATATTTCTTCTAGAAACGAAGAGGCCAGCAGGGCTAAGGAGAACAAAGGCAAAGGCTTATTGCTGGAATAATAGGATAAATATTATTATTATGTTGTATTTGTAAACCCTTTTTGTATATCTAAAGGGTATGTTTGTAATGTTAAGGTTAGATAACCTGGGGCGAATGTATTAACAATATCTGTTAATGAGATATATATTGCTATTTATAAATAAATGGGCAGTTAGATGTTATTTATATTGTGGACCGTGAGCGCCAAACTCAGGAGTCAGGTAACCAAAATTTGGGGGCGTCACAGGTTGGTATCAGAGCTATAGGTTATAAACCTTAAGTGGGTGGGGGGGGGGAACTCTAGGATTATAACCATAAGCGAGATAGAGAAAACTCATTTAGAGTTATAAGTGAGGGATTGCCGAAGTGTATCGATAGTTAGATATGTGGACACATAGTGTGAGAATTTGTACTGGTAAAGTACTAATCAGGTTGTTTAAACTGATTATAGGATGTCAGGAGAATATTAAATGAGTACAAAAGTTCTAGCGGTTGTTGCACCCGTGCCAGTAGCCGAGGTGCCAGCGCAGAGCGAGTCAGTTGAAGAGGTGGGAAAAGATGAACCCATGGTGAATCTGGGGAGTGATCATGATGATTATCTCGAGATGTACATGAATGAAAATGAAGAGGCAGAGTCTGAAGAAGTCAAGGCAGAGTCAAAGATTATGACCAAAGTAGGAGAAAAAGATCAAGAATCTGCAGAAGTTCAAGAACTCCAGAGTAAAGTATTTCTCTTAGAAGAGTTGTGGAAGACCGAGAGAGCATTACGCGAGATGACCGAAGAACGAAATGATTTGCAGGCGCAGGTGGAAAGAATGAAGGTTGAAGGTGGTGAATCGTTTGATGGAACAGTCAAGAAGCAGAAGGGAAGCAATAAGAGAAAGAGAGACAACAAATGTGATAATAACTCAGGCAACTCGAACCCGAAGAAGAAGCAAGTCCATGGTAAGTGTGGAAAGACTCACTTGGGAGAGTGTATGATGTGGAAGAACGTGTGTTTCAACTGTAAATAGGAAGGACATATTTCTCTACATTGTCCTAAGCCGAATATGAGAAAGTTTTTTTCATGTGGACTAATGGGTCATGGATTCAACAAGTGTCCCAATAAGAAGAAGACCGGTGAAGGGAGTGGATGGTAGACAACTTAGATATAAGCGGTATTATCTTTTGGTAGTAGGATGTGATATTAAAGGTTGTAATATCGAGAATGATGTGTGAACATATGTATATATATATATATATGTTTGTATGAATGTAATCTTTATTTTCATTATATGAATATAAGATTAAGTTGTGAGTTCTTAAAACTCATACTTATGGTAAGTTCGTGACTCATAATTATATGAAATGTTTTTGAACCCCTCAGCGAATGGACGCCAATGGTCTGACTAGGATAAGTTCATAAACTCATATAATTGTGGCAAGTTCCTAAACTTATAAGTATGGTAAGTTTGACGAACTGGGAATAGTTATGTGTGAATAGAGAATTGCAACTTTTTGTGTAAAGTTGGAGAATTACAACTTTTTGTGTAAAGTTGTGTGGGTTAATCCTAAAATTTATTGAAAAAGAGATAGTAATATGTGTTAAGTACTAAATGTACTATGTGTTATTTGAATAAATATGCGAATATATGAGAAATTTTGTGTTAAATTCTTATTGTTTTGTTAATAAGAATTTGTGTAGAGAAAGAGAATTAATGTAAGATTTTTTTTATTTAAATCTGATAATGCCGCCTAGACGACAAAATTGAAATCAAAGACAAGAGCAGTCAGTGAATAATGAAGGAGGTCAAGCGGACCCGATGCAGAATTTTATGGATATGTTAGCCGAAGGTATGGAAAATAAAGCTCCAGTAGCAAGAGCAAGAGCGAGAGATCAGCCAGCTAATAGATTGGAGAATTTCAAAGACTTTAAAGAGGTAGGACCGCTAGAATTCAAGGGAACTACGGATCGGATTAAAGCCCAAACTTGGGTGAAAGAAATGGAGAAAACATTCATTATTGCGAAAGTAGCGGAAGAGCAAAAGAAAACTTTTGCAACATACTTGATGACGGGAGAAGCTAATTACTAGTGGGAGACTAGTCAGGTTAGAGCTGGTACAGTTGTAGTGACTTGAACAAGATTCAAGGAGTTGTTCTTTGAGAATTACTTTTCACCAAGTATGCAAGCTTGGATGGAAGTTAAGTTTTTAGAACTAAAGCAGAAGAATTTATCGGTTTCTGAGTATGTTTCCAAATTCAATGAGTTAGCGAGATTTGCACCTCATCAGGTGGACACGGAGGTAAGAAAGGCAAAAAGATTTGAGAATGGATTGAAGCCATATATATTCAACAAGGTAGCTGTATTACAGATCAATACGTTCACAGCTTTATTGGAGAAAGCGATTATTACTGAAGGGGGAAGCGAAGTTGCATCCCGATATAATCAGGAGAAGAAAGTGAAAGAGGTAGTAATGGGGTAGTAATTCGAACAAGAGAAAGTGGAGCGAGAATACCCAGTCAGGTAACAAGTCAGAGGATAAGAGAAAAGGAGGTGAGCCTTGTGCGAACTGTGGAAAGAATCATTCAGGAGTGTGTCTGAAGAGAAAGGGAGTTGGTTATAACTGTGGTCAAGTGGGACACATGTCGCCCAATTGTCCCAGTCCGAAGAAGATACAAGGTTGTTTTGCGTATGGATCGACCGATCATCTGGTTCGAAATTATCCAAAGAGAAGCGTGGAGAAGAAAAGTGTCAACAAGGGACCCAGTAGCAGAACCCTGACAATTAAAGGACCGGCACAACCAGGAAGACCAACGGCCTGTGTGACACCCCCAAATCTGGGTACTTCATTCCCCCTAAGACTTGGTGTTCACATTCCATACATTCATACTATCTACCCAAATAAAATAACATTTAAACTATAAATCCTCCCTATATAAGGGTTACATCATTAAATCCAAAAATATCCCAGGTTGTCTAACCTTAACATCAATCAAGTGCGAAAATAAAATAATTACATCACATCATTAAATATAAAGTCTTTTAACATAAAAGTCATTAAATTACAAGTCTTCATCACTTGTACATTTTTTCCTTTCCTTTGCTAGTTGCAGGTTCATCGACCTTGTCAACTTTAGTTGCAATGAGTGTATATATGCAAGAGTGAGCAAACAAAGCTCACTTGAATAATAATGAATAAATATCATATCAACTGCCAAATGAATAGGCTCAATAGAAATAAATAAAGTACTTCATCAATAATAATCAGGAATAGAAATTGAAATATATAACTGAGGGTCAAAAGACCACGAACTATGTCCATAGTTGTAAGTAATCTTTCAACTTAAACTTTAACATTTGTAAGACTATAAGGACTCCTCGTACTTAGGGGGATCAGCCCTTCGTACAATTTATTGTGCACACATATTTTAACGTTATGCGTAAGTTATCCCCTATAATAAGGTTGTTCATCTCAGCATTTAGAGTACGAGTCCGCACCAAAGTAAGTTCGGTTTGGATAAGTTTCAAGGTAATTTAGAGTTTACAAACATCAACTAAGGATTAGTTGAATAAAACTGTAATAACATTATGCTATGGAATAATTCATAAGTTAATCAACATTGTGTACTAAGGTCATGCTTTAGGAATAATCTAAGAGCATAAGTATTGAATAATGTAACATACCTTGCTTGAACAATGTTAAGCTAAGGTTAAAACATTATTTAGAGTTGAATCTTAAACATGCATAACAAATAGTAAGTTGAATGATAAAACTTGTTCAAGATTAGTGTGTTAGAATGTAGAAATTTGCATGCTAAATAACAAGTTAAAGATTGGCTCAATATCAAGAGATAAGGTTTAGGAGCTTGCATGATATAATTAGGGTTAAGAAACTTACACAAAGAAAGCTTGGAGTTTGAAAAACTTGCTCAAAGAGAGTTTAGATACTTGCACAATTATAAAAGTAGAGTTAGAGAACTTGCCTCGTGCGTAGGTTAAACAATCACTACTCACGTTCACCACAAGTCCTAAACATATCGTATGTATTGAAAATACACATTAGTTACACTAATATTAGCTTCATATTGCTCACTAACAACATCACATCTTTTCAAGAACATCACTATTTAGCTTTATTACAATTACTTAAGTGATCATATCATTGCTCCACATACACATTAATAACTTGATACAACATCCTATTAGATGTCCAACATGTTATCATTCGGTTATACTAATACACAAAGGATTGCACTTGACGCGCATCCCAACGTCCTCGGATTGCCTCTAAATACACAATAGTCCTAACGATAGCCATTTTGACCCTTCATAACTATTTGAAATTGAAAAACGTAAAGAATAAAAGTTATAGGCCTATTCATCCTCGTTCCGAATCATCTTGAATCACATCAATCGAAGTTCGTATGAAAACCTTATGCTCATTTTATTAAACTATGTTTGGTCAGTTTTTTTTTCAAAATTTTGGCTTGGCAGAATACCCCCCCACCCCCCGCCGGGGTGGGGGTCCCTTCTGCGTTTTGTGATTTTATGCTCTGCAACACTACGTAAAGCCAAATTAGGTCTCCAAACTCCTTTCTAACAACCATACCAACCAACCCAAGGTGTAATAGGTTTACAGAAACATAATCTAATATTTTCTAACGCGTTTCTAGCCATCTAAACAACATGAACATCCAAATTACAACCATTAATTTTCATTATTTTTGCTAAAACTTTATTTTTTTAAAGTTTCAGTGAAAATCATCACTGTGATTTTGTTTTTCAATTAAAACAATTAATTCCATAAATATTTAAAATTACAATTTAAATTTTTGGATTGTTACATCCTTCCTCTCCTTACAAGGATTCTGTCCCTAGAATCACAACTCAAACAAATTATTCGTCACATTCTTCCCTCCTTACAAAGATTCTATTCCCAAAATTGAAGACACAGATTAAACAAATAACTCAGGGTAATTCTTCATCATTTCAGCTTCTAGTTCCCACGTAGCCTCTTCGATATTGTGGTTCCTCCATATTACCTTCATAGAAGGTATCACCTAATTCCTGAGCACTTGTTCATTTCTATCGACTATCTGGATAGGAACCTCTTCATAAGACAAGTCTTTATCGAACTGTAAAGGTTCTTACTCTATCACATGCTCGTAATCGGGTTTATACGGTCGTAAAACCGAAACATAAAAAACATTATGAATGTGTTCCAACTTTAGAGGTAGAGCTACCTTATAAGCTACTTCTCCTACTCTTCGTAGCACTTTGAAGGGTCTAATAAACCTCGGGCTTAGCTTTCCCTTTTTACCAAAACAAATTTTCCCCTTCCAAGGAGAACCTTTTAAGAACACAAAATTTCCTACATTGAATTCATGATCTTGTCTGTGTTGATCAACATACTTCTTCTGTCTGTCTTGAGCAGCTACCAATCTTGTCTTTATCAGTTTAACAACCTCAGTACTTTGCTGCACCAGTTCCGGTCCTAACAATTGACGTTCACCGACTTCATCCCAGCACAGTGGAGTTTTTTAGTTTCTGCCGTACAATGCTTCGTAAGGCGGCATGCCGATGCTTGCGTGGTAACTGTTGTTGTAGGAAAATTCCACCAATGGTAAATGTTCATTCTAGCTCCCTTTGAAATCTATGATGCATGCTCTCAACATATCTTCCAACGTTTGGATTGTTCGTTCGCTTTGGCTATCTGTTTGCAGATGATATGTCATACTCATTCTCAACTATGTTCCCATGCATTCTTGTAGTTTCTTCCAGAAGTTTGATGCGAACCTCAAATTTCTATCTGACACAATTAACACTGGAACTCCATGTCTCGAAACGATTTCTTTAACGTACAACTTTGCTAACTGATCAATATTGAATCTAATCTTTATAGGCAAAAAGTGTGCTGATTTCGTAAGTCTGTCCACTATCACCCAAATTGCATCATATCCTCTCTGAGTAGTTGGAAGACCCACCAAAAAATCCATTGTGATGTGTTCCCACTTCCATTCCGGTATTTCCAACGGTTGAAGTAATCTGCTTGGTCGTTGATGCTCGGCCTTGACTCTTTGACATGTCAAGCATTTTGCAACACATTCTACGACATCTCTTTTTATGTTTGGCCACCAAAAGTGTCATCGTAAATCTTGATACATCTTCGTACTTCCCGGGTGTATTGAATATCTTGAGTTATAAGCTTCGGTCAAGATTTCTTCTTTAATATCTGGTACTGTTGGAACCCAGATTCTTCCCTCGAATCTTAGTAACCCTTCGGTATCGATCTTGTATTTCACTTCACCACTCTTAATCATTTTCTCTTTTATCTTTCCACATTCTTCATCTTGTAGTTGAGCATTCTTCACCTTGTCAACCAAAGTTGAACTAGCTTCCATATGGAACAATCTTTCATCGGTTTCTTTTGGAAATTTGATTTCCAACTCTAGTCTTGCCATTGCTGAAATGAGCTCCTCCTGGTTGGTTAACAACATCAACTTCTCCCGACCTTTCCTACTTAAAGCATCTGCAACCACATTCGCTTTTTCTGGATGATAAAAGATCTCACAATAGTAATCTTTTATCAATTCCATCTATCTCCTTTGACGCATGTTCAGGTCCTTCCGAGTGAAAATATACTTTAGACTCTTATGGTCTGTATATATCTCACATTTTTCTCCATAGAGAAAGTGTCTCCATATCTTTAGAGCAAATACCACTGCAGCTAACTCTAAATCATGAGTCGGATATCCTTTTTTATAGTCCTTCAATTTTCTTGATGCATAAGCAATAACTTTGTCGTTCTGCATAAGAACACAACCCAATCCTTTGTGTGAGGCATCACTATACACCACAAAATTTTTTGTATTATCTGGTAATGACAACACAGGTGCCACACTTAACTTCTTTTTCAAGTCTTGACAACTTTCTTCACACTTATCTAGGAAATCCTTCTCCGTTAACAAATTTTCCTTGTAAAATTTGTTAACGGAGTGGCAATATTAGAAAAATCTTAGATAAACCGTCTATAATAATCGACCAGTCCCAAGAAACTCCTCACCTCTGAAGGTGTTCTTGGTTGTTCCCAATTGATTACAGCTTTAACTTTTGATGGATCCACTAAAATCCCATCTTTGTCAATCACATGCCCAAGAAATTGTACACATTCTATCCAAAACTCACACTTAGAGAATTTCACATACAGTTTTTCCTTTCTTAGCGTCTCCAACGTCAAACGTAAATGATCCACGTGTTCTTCTTGAGATTTTGAATACACCAAAATATCATCAATGAATACCACCACAAACTTATCTAGGAATGATTTAAACACCCTGTTCATCAAATTCATGAACGTTGCATGAGCGTTTCTCAAACAAAAAGACATCACCAGAAACTCGTAATGTCCATACTGAGTTTTGAATGTCGTCACATCCTCCTTTCTTACTTTCAATTGGTGATACCCACTTCTCAAATCTATTTTTGAGAAATATCTAGCACCCTTCAATTGGTCAAACAAGTCATCTATTCTTGGAAATGGATATCTTAATAGTGACTTTGGTTAATTCCCTATAATCAAGGCAAAGACGCATTGACCTATCCTTCTTCTTCATGAATAACAATGGTGCTCCCCACGGTGACACACTCGGCTGAATATACTTCTTGTCTAACAGTTCTTGCAATTGTACCATCAGTTTCTTCATCTCTACCGGAGCCATTCTGTAAGGGGCCTTCAATATTGGAGCGGTTCCTGGCATTAAGTCGATCACGAATTTAATCTCTCGATCCGGCGGAAGTCCTGGCAAATCTTTTAGAAACACATCAATGAATTCCCTAATCACCGGTATCTCTTCGAGTTTCACCCCCTTCCTCTGAGTATCGACTATGTAAGCCAAATAACCCACATAGCCTTGATTCAACAACTTCTTCGCTCAGATAATCGTTCGACATCTCGCATGTCTAAAGCGATCCGCTACTAAAGAAAACTACCTTTCGATTTGAGTCATAAGGTTTTTACATTTCTTTTGGCAATCAATTATCGCTCCATAATTGAATGTACCAATCCATTCCCAAAATAACATCAAACTCTCCAAGTTTTATCGGAATTAAATCTACCATCATAACATTTTCCTTAATGTTCACCCTATAATTCTAGTATACAAACCTAACAGGAATCACTTCCCTATTCGCAATTTCTATGTTTAAAGGGAAATTCAATTCTTCACTAGGCAATCCTAACCTCTTAGCAAATTCATCAGATATAAATGAGCAAGTAGCACACGAATCAAATAATACATAAGCATCAATATCATTGATTGGGATAATACCTGACACAACATCTTTTGATTGAACAACATCCTGCACAGTCATGTTGAAGGTTCTGGCTGTGGGTCTGTTGGATGACGTTGGTCCCACAATGGTCAATGTACCTCCACTGCTACCTCCCTTGTTTCCCGTCGTCTCTTCAGCTTTCTTCTTAGGGCACTCACGAGCAAAATGATCCTTTGACCTGCACGTGTAGCAAACAATCTTCTTGGGTTGAGTGTAATTTGGGGCAATGTGACCCTCCTGGCCACAATTAAAGCATACACGCTTCCCCCTTAAGCACACACCCACGTGAAACTTCCCGCACGTAGCACATGCTTCGAACTTCTTCTTCTGCTGATTACCCTGCTGGTTTTCAAAACCTACATTTCCATTCCATTTCCTCTTCAGGTTATTGCTACCATTTCCACCGTTACTACCACCATTCTTAACTTCGCCCTCACTCTTCTTCTTTCTCTGCTCTTGATTGTGCTTTGTTACAACGTCACCTCCACTCTCAGCGAGAATTGCCTTCTCAAGCAACCGCTGAATGTCTTCATTTGGAATAGGAGACCCCTACTATACAACCGTGGTTTCAGGTCCCGCTTTCAAACTCTCCTAGCCTTGCGCTCATCTGTGTTGATTTGATATGGCGCGAACCTCGCTAGCTCGTTGAATTTTACTGCATATTTTGACAGTGTCATTGTTCCCTGCTTTAGTTCCAGAAAGTACACCTTCATCTGATTCTTTGAACTCTCTGGGAAATAGGTCTCAAAGAATATCTCCTTAAACATATCCCATGTCATCACCCCTTGTCCTCCTCGAGTTTTATTGGCTTGCCACCAATAATTAGCCTCTGCTTTTAACATGAATGTTGCAAAAGCAGTCTTCTTATTTTCACCAACCCTAGCTACCTCGAACACTTTCTCTATCTCCATGATCCAGGTTTGTGCCTCAACTGGATTCATGGACCCACAGAATTCTGGTGGTCCAACCGCCTTGAAGTCCTTAAATGTTACAGCTTGGTTCTGCGATTGATTCTGTAATGCACCCGTCAGTAACGTCACTAGCTGCTGAACTGGATTAGCCTCAACATTTTTGTTATTAGTAGATCCCTCAGGGGTTCTTTGTCGGGGTTGACATCTTGGAAGCATTTTCTATTAAAATACACTCATTAGACTATTACTCAATTTCTTTAAGTATTTTCTACTTAATTTGCACACCATAAAAGATTATCACGTAACACATAACACTTTAAATAAAATAATAACTTTTATTCATTCATAATCTTTTAGGAAACATAAGAACAATAGCATCTCTGCTATTTACATTACTTTCCTGAACTACTAAAGTTCCAGGATAACATCATCATCATATCTCATAGGTTACATAACACCTGTGATTAATATTTTATTTATCATATCATTAATCGCATATCAGGTACATTCCCTACGATGTCCTACTAAGATATTGTGTAGCCTTACGCCGCTCTTCCTCCATACTTCAGAACATTGTTTGACGATCTAATATGTACGATGGCAGTGTCTCGAACTGAATCGGATAACCCATGACCCGATCTTGAGCTCGATTAATCACGGTGTTGAATACGTTATTCATCTCTTCCATCTTGATCCTCTTTGCTTATGCCTCTCTCTCTGCTATCCCGGCTCGTTGATAAGCTTCTTCATAAGCATTTTCGGCTCTTGCCCTCTTAGTAGATTCTTCATTCAGCTTGTTCTTCTGTTCTGCAATTTCCTCTGTCAGTTTCTCATTTTCTCCTTCGGTGTGGATTAGCTTTTCTTCGACATTATTCAAGCGTTCATCTCGATCCTGGATCTCATTATCCTTCTGCGCCATTGCAAACTGCTGTTTAGCTACTATCTCTTACAACTCCTCGATGCTATCCTGAAGTTCCACATTGCGGTCGTATACTTCATCGTACATACGCGATCGAGTTAAGTGGAAGCTCTTCTTCCTCGTCATCCTCATCCTCATTCGATTGTGGCAGATCCTCTGGGTCATCCTCGTCCGTCTCTATCTCATCATCCTCATCAGGTAACCTCTCCTACTCAACCAATATGACCAACGGAGTTGTTTCCCATGGTAGTAGTTGTTCCCAAACCACGTGAATATCTAGAGGCTCCTCCTCTCTAGGCATCTGGGATCCTTCCTCCCTAGCCTGACTGGATTCTCCTACATTAGCCAGCCTGACAACCAAAATTTTAATTTTTAATAACTAATCATTACTACTCAACACTCACGAGCACATAGGTTGCAACCACATAAGCACATAAGGGTTTATTATTTCTTTCTTAAAACTCGATATGAGTTTATCACCACTATCTTTTCAAAGGTTACTTCCTAAGGATTTTCCCCACCTAAGGTTCATAACCTAAAGCTTTGATACCAACTTATGACACCCCCAAATCTGGGTACTTCATTCTCCTAAGACTTGGTGTTCACTTTCCATACATTCATACTATCTACCCAAATAAAATTACATTTAAACCATAAATTCTCCCTATATAAGGGTTACATCATTAACTCCAAAAATATCCCAGGTTGTCTAACCTTAACATCAATCAAGTGCGGAAATAAAATAATTACATCACATCATTAAATATAAAGTCTATTAACATAAAAGTCATTAAATTACAAGTCTTCATCACTTGTACATTTTTCCCTTTCCTTTGCTAGTTGTAGGTTCATCGACCTTCTCAACTTTTGCTGCAATGAGTGTATATATGCAAGAGTGAGCAAACAAAGCTCACTTGAATAATAATGAATAAATATCATATCAACTGCCAAATGAATAGGCTCAATAGAAATAAATAAAGTACTTCATCAATAATAATCAGGAACATAAATTGAAATATATAACTAAGGGTCAAAAGACCATGAACTATGTCCATAGTTGTAAGTAATCTTTCAACTTAAACTTTAACATTCGTAAGACTATAAGGACTCCTCGTATTTAGGGGGATCAACCCTTCGTACAATGTATTTTGCACAAACATTTTAACGCTATGCGTAAGTTATCCCCTATAATAGGGTTGTTCAGATCAACATTTAGAATACGAGTCCGCACCAAAGTAAGTTTGGTTTGGATAAGTTTCAATGTAATTTAGAGTTTACGAACATCAACTAAGGATTAGTTGAATCAAACTGTAATAACATTATGCTATGGAATAATTCATAAGTTAATCAACATTGTGTACTAAGGTCATGCTTTAGGAATAATCTAAGAGCATAAGTATTGAATAATGTAACATACCTTGCTTGAACAATGTTAAGCTAAGGTTAAAACCTTATTTAGAGTTGAATCTTAAACATGCATAACAAATAGTAAGCTGAATGATAAAACTTGTTCAACATTAGTGTGTTAGAATGTAGAAATTTGCATGCTAAATAACAAGTTAAAGATTGGCTCAATATCAAGAGATAAGGTTTAGGAGCTGCATTTATATAATTAGGGTTAAGAAACTTGCATAAAGAAAGCTTGGAGTTAGAAAAACTTGCTCAAAGAGAGTTTAGATACTTGCACAATTATAAAAGTAGAGTTAGAGAACTTGCCTCGTGCGTAGGTTAAACAATCACTACTCACGTTCACCATAAGTCCTACACATAACGTATGTATTAACAATACACATTAGTTACAATAATATTAGCTTCATATAGCTCACTAACAACATCACATCTTTTCATGAACATCACTATTTAGCTTTTTTACAACTACTTAAGTGATCATGTCATTGCACCACATACACATTAACAACTTGATACAACATCCTATTACATGTTCAACATTTTATCATTAGGTTATACTAATACACAAAGGATTACACTTGCATTCGCGCATCCCGACGCCCTTGGATTGCCTCTAAATACACAACAGTCATAATGATAGCCATTTTGACCCTTCATAACTATTTGGAATTGAAACACATAAAGCATAAAAGTTATAGGCCTATTCGTCCTCATTCTGAATCATCTTGAATCGCATCAATCGGAGTTTGTATGAAAATGTTATGCTCATTTTAGTAAACTATGTTCGGTCAGTTTTTTTTTTCAAAATTTTTTGGCTTGGTGAGAATACCCCCACCCAAGGTGGTTTTGTACTGGGGGGGAGCCACGCCATGGGGTCCTTTCGCGTTTTGTGATTTTATGCTCTGCAACACTACGGAAAGCCAAATTAGGCCTCCAAACTCCTTTCTAACAACCATACCAACCTACCCAAGGTGTAATAAGTTTACAGAAACATAATCTAATGTTTTCTAACGCATTTCTAGCCATCTAAACAACATGAACATCCAAATTACAACCATTAATTTTCACTATTTTTGCTAAAACTTCATTTTTTTTGAAAGTTTCAGTGAAAATCATCACTGTGATTTTGTTTTTCAACCAAAACAATTAACTCAACATAATATACTTATGTTTATTCATCCTCTTTCGCATTCAATAGTCAATATATATATTAAACAACTAATCAAACCACAATTTTACTTTCAACTAAGCCATATTCATATATTTTCATACCAATTCACTGTAATATGGTTTTATTCACAAATAACTACATAACATGAATTAATTCATCTATAAACTTATGAAAACAACTTTTTAACCACCAATTTATCATTTAAAACTATATATAACAAATAATTCATCCTCTACAAAGATTTTATGGAGGATTTTTGGAAGAGAATAAAGCTATAACTTTTAAAAATAAAAGGGTAAGATGATACCTTAGTTTTAGAAGATGATGGCTTTCCCTTTTGATCAACAAGCTTTCTTTTCCCCAATTCTTCTCTCAAACCTCTCTAGAATTCTCTCAAGTTCTCTCTCAATTTCTCTTCTTTTTCTTCTTCTGTGTTCTTCTTCTCTATTCTAACTTACGTACTAACATATAACGTATATAATAATATAGGTATTCATTATATAATTTAATTATATATATTAACTGACATCGGTTTTTTTTTAAACTCAAAAGCCATAAGGCTTGTTTGGCTAACTAACTAAAAATTAACCCATTAAATCTTACACCTTGTTTGGTAAAACAGATTTAAATTAAAGACTTAACACTTATTAGACCTTGTTTGGCCAAAACTGAATTAACCTCCCTTAACTTATTTTAATAACTCCTTTATAATATAGTTTATGGTCACACTTAATTTAATTAACTCTAATAACAATTTATTAAATAAATTTATCACATAGATCAATACATCACAATTATAATTTTCTTTATAATTATAATTATGTTTAATCAACTAAATATTAAAATATTATCTCATGATTATCAATTTCCTTAACTCGTTAATTATTTATTCAACAAATAAATAATAAAATCAAATCAAATTAATCAAATATTTATTCTTCAACAACCACTAATTAAATATTTATATAATTCCATAAATATTTAAAATTACAATTTAAATTTTTTGATTGTTATGTTCGTACATTCAACATGATTTTGTAAGATGCGTTGTCGTGCGTCAGAGGAGGTGGCGGTGTAACGATTTCATTTAATACTTAAATTACGAGAGTAATATTGGATAGATATCACTGTGAATTATTTTATGAATTCAAGTCAAAGGTTAGTATATGGGACACAAATTAATATTGTGTTGATAAGAATAAATTGATGATACAACTTTAAAAGATTGTAGAGTATAAGAAAACAGTGATTCCGAGGACGGAATCCTTATAAGGAGGGGAGAATGTGATAACCAGAAATTTTGAATAATTTGAATTTTATGAATAAATTTTTTATTATTTAATATTGATATTGACTATCAATATTGTGTTGAGTATCTGTGATACGAATATAGTGATGTGGTCAATTTGTGTATTGACTAAGAAATACAAGTAGAGTTGTGCTTAACAGAGATTATAAACCCTAATCTTAAATTGAGATACCTTAACGCACAGTGAGGAACCCTAATCGAATGTTGGGAAACCTTAATTTTAAATTCGGGAACCCTAAGCCCTAATTAGGAAACCTTAATCCTAATTGGCAAGCCCTAATGTGATTAGGAAACCTTAATGTGATTAGGAAACCCTAATTATAATTTATAAATCTTATTTTTCTATTTTAAAATCCCAATTAGAAAATCCTAGAAATTAAATGTGTAAAACCTAAGGGTTAGAACCTTAGGGTTAAACCTTAAGGGTTGGGACAAATGTCTAGAATACCATTAAAATTAGAAACCAAATGACCAAATTACCATTTTCACATTCTTTAATATGTAACTTGTAGAATTTGCCAAAACTTTTGTTGGTGACCAACTAAAGCTCAGCCATGTGACTTATATCTTAGCAACTCAAACCACTTATTCGACGGTAACAGAATATCACATATATGCATCCATCCATATATATATATATATATATATATATATATATATATATATATATATATATATATATATATAGATTAGAAGAGAGACAAAGTTCATAAAATTGGTTCATTTGTGTTCTAACACTCAACCTACTCTCTCTTTCTCCAAACCTCCGAAAAACCAAAGTGTTTCAGTACCTAGATAACTTTCTAACACATCCAAATCAGTGTGGTAGAGTCAAGATCTAAGAATCTTCAAGAGAAAGGTATTAACCTAACCCTACTTTGATCTTGTATGCTTAAGCCAAATTCATGTTTATGTGTTTATGTGTTAGAAGAGGTTTTATGATAATCTATGACGATCTATCATAGATCTATAACATCAAAATGCTTTAAAGGTAAAGTTTTCAAAAACTGTCCATGAACACTAAAAGTGCTCTAACAAGCTAATGTTAGTGGCCTTAGATCCATGCCTGTTTAAGATTTTTGTTGTTTTATGGTTTAGATCCATAGTCTGACATGAGGACTGTGATCTGGAAGTGGAATCATAGCTATTCCATGTCCAGATTGCAAGTTTTTCTTGGTCAAACTCCGTTGACCGAGCATGACCGGGTGATTTCTGGGTAACCTAGAAATCCTATATCAGTGTCTGACAAGGTTTTGTCAAGCTATGATCTGTCAGATGTTAAGAGTTTTGATGATGTGTTTGTAACCAGATTGTAGCCTGTAATATGTACTTTAGATCTATAGCTTTAGATCCTTTAAACCATCAACAGATCAAATGGAGTGGCTGGTCAAAGTAGGCCACTCGACCATGACTTATAGTTTCTGAAAAACCTAGAAACCGTAAGAACAATGTTTCTGACAATGTTTGACCAGATCACATCTTGCGATTATGTTATAGATGGACTGATATGTTGTTATAGTGATGTTCCTTGACACAAGGACTATAGATTTGAATCATGAGATCACATGAATTATGACCAGAACTTATGAATAAGTGGGCTAGAAAGTACCTAGTCGAAACTGTCTGGGTTTCAGGGTAACCTAGAAAACCCAGATGGTGTCTGACAACGATTTTGGAGACTCAGATCTCCTTGTGATGATGTTGTATGACCAAAATGATGGTTGGATACTGTAGTGTTACATACACACTACAATATCAGTGTCTTAGATAGCCCAGATCATGCCTGAATTGGAAATCACGATTGGTCAAACTTAGCACCAAGAGTACTGCTTGTCAGTGTTCTTGAGTCCCAAGAACACCATCAGCGACGGTTACTGTCGCTATAGCCTATAGCGACAGTTTTAATAATTTTATTTTATGAATTTCTGGAAAATGATTAAAAATAGAAATAAATTCTAAAAAATTAAAAAAATGATTTTAAAAATTACTTTCAATTATGAAAAATAATTTTTGAGGATTTGGGATATTTTTCATTAATATTTATAATTATTTGGATATTAATGATATTTAATTTATTTAATTAGTGTATTAATTAAATTAGAGAAAAATAATTTTAATATTATAAAAATCATTTTAAATGAGTATAAAGTGTTAGAAAATATTTTGAGTTATAAAAGGTATCTTTTAATATTTTTAGAGAATTTTTATTAATAATTTAATATTAATGATATTAGATTTATTTAATTATTATATTAAATAAATGATGGAAAAATGGTTTTATTGATTTAAAAATCATTTAAAAATGAGAAAAGTAATTTAAAAATATTTTAAGTTATAATTAATAACTTTTAATATTTTGATGAGAATTTCATTAATATTTAAATATTAATGGTGATGGTTTAAAAATGATTTTAATTACTTTAAAAATCATTTAAGTAGAATATTAGTGATTTAAAAATATTTTAAGTTATTATTAATAACTTTAATATTTTTATAAGTATGTCATTAATATTTTAATATTATTAAATATTAATGATGATGAATTTATTTGGTATTTAAATCATTTAAAAATGATTCCAGTGTTTGAAAAATTATTATAAATTATAATAATTATTAGAAAATTATTAAAAGCTTTCGAAAAATATTATGAACGATATCTGACTTATCTAAAATAATATTGAAGCTTTGAAACCGAGCTTAATTGACAATAAGTGTGTTAATTATCGGATAGGGTGACCAAGACACTGAGAATAGACCGATGTCCAACCAGACCGAACTAGTTAGATTTGAGAAATGTTTATATATGTTATAAACACTGATGTGACTATGTGGTAATGTGTCTAGGAGAAATATTGATTGTAAATTATAGTATTATGTGTTTTGAATTATTGTGCTAATTGTGAGACCGATGTTGTGATTATAGGTCTTTCAAACGCAGATAAGTATATTGTGTAGCAGTAATCAACGCGGAAGGCAAGTTTCCTTAACTCAACCTTGAGTTATATCTTTTCAAATATCATGGTGGTTAATTATTGTTGATTAGACCATGTCTAAGATTTATTGTTGATTATTCGTAGTTAGTGCATGTTTATTAATTCAAATTGAATTAGTGATTCTGAGAATATACTTGGAGAATAACTGTTGTTGGATACTTACATCCGTAGAAGCTATTATTGATAGTACAAATAATTCTTGTCTATTATCGAATTGTATTGAGAAATATCTTAAATAATTGATCTGGCTAAACGAACATCTGTTAGAACTTAATAGGTTCGAGAAGAGAATTCAATTATTATTGACAGATCGATGCCAATTATTTCGGCTAGATCGAGAAAGTGATTAGATATTAAAATCATTATATTTCGTTGTCGTGATTCAAATTCTGGTTATAAGACTGAGAAGAACAACCTTTTATATAAAGGGAAAATTTTGGTCGTATATTCAGTCGTTGTGCGCGTGTAAGTGTTATGCATAATATAGGGTACAAGGAGTTGGCCGCTCTAAGTACTTGTTGGGGGGGTATAATTTAATCTTTATGGTTATCTGATACACTTAGGTATATCAAAGTAAATATTTGATAGTTACTTGAGAAGAAAAGTTCGAGATCCATTTGGATCACTCAGCATAAACTCTGAAGAATATTTTCATCTTGTTATTCAATTGAATATCGTAGAAACTTTGAAAGCGTTGTACTCTTTCATTATCAAATTATTGTGTTGCATTGGATGCGAGAAGACTTGTTAGTGATTAACGAATTGTTCAGCTACTTCAAATTTCCCCAAACTTTGGTGTCATTCTATCAAAATAGATAGTCTGTTATTCTTGATTCTTATACATTCATGTTATGTCTTAACTTGTGGGGCAAATTTGTTGCTCACCCTTGCTAAATAAAATATTTCAGCTAGGAACGAAGAGGCTGGCGGGGCTGAGGAGAACAAAGGTAAAGGCATATTGCTGGAATAATATGATAAAAATTATTATTATGTTTTATTTGTAAACCCTTTTTGTATATCTAAAGGGTATATTTGTAATGTTAAGGTTAGATAACTTGGGACGAATGTATTAACAATATCTGTTAATAAGATATGTATTGCTATTTATAAATAAATGGGTAGTTAGATGTTATTTATATTGTGGATCATGAGCGCCAAACTTGGGGGTCAGGTAACCCGAATTTGGGGGCATCACATCAACTTACAGAGATTATTCTCAATTTCTCTCTAACCCTCTGTGTTTCTTAGCCTTAGAAAAAATACACGCTTAGAATAACTGATATAGGCCTCCCCACATTCATCAGTTAAAAAAAACAATACGCCTATCAGTTATGTTATGCCAAAGGCCATAAGGCCATGTTTGGCTACACACAAATTTCCCCCCTTTTTTTAATTATTTGTATAACACTTATATTATATAGTTACTTTTGTCACACTTTTATTTAATTCATTTTATGTCCTTACAATTACAATTATAATTATAATAATTATAATTTTTATTATAATTATACTTTATATTTAATAAATCATTATATATCTAATTTAATTATTAAATTAGACTAGAACATCATTTTATTTAATTTAATTATTTTCTTAAATATTAAATAATTCATTTAATTTAATTATCTCATTAAATTAAATCTTCAAATAATAAAATTACCATTATTTTAATTTAGTTAATATACACACTTAACTAAATTATTATACCATAATTTCATGAATTATTTATTTATCACATTAAATAAATAAATTAAAATATTTATTTAATTTAATAAATTTTTAAGATTAATTACAAAATTTCTCGATCGTTACAACCATCATGTTAAAGGTGCGGGCCATCGGCCTACATGTCTGAGCTGGACCACTAATAGCTAACTTACCACTATTAGTGCCCATATTCTCGTCCATCCTCTTCTTCGGACAGTTCTTCGCTATGTGATCAGTTGATCCACATACGAAGATTCTGTGATTCTTCTTCAAACTTGGACAGTTAGGCGAAATGTGCCCCTCCTGTCCACAATTGTAGCATACTGACTTTCCCTTGAGACAAACTCCTAAGTGTGTCTTCCCACAGTTCTTGCATGCCTCCATCCTCTTCTTAGGATCTCCTTGCTTTACTCCGGTATTCCCAGAGTTAAAACCCCTCCTCTTTTGACCGTTGCCACTACCACTGGCTCCCTCAGTTTTCACTCCCCCTTCAACCTTATTCTTGTTTTTTCTTCTCTCTATGGTACTGGCTTAAAATCTCGTTACCACCCTCAGGAATTATTGCCTTCTCCAGAATGGTTCCAAAGGAAGTACTTTGAAACAATGATATCCGGCTATAGAGCCAGGGTTTCAAGCCCTGCTCGAATCTTCTCGTCTTCTTCACCTCCGTTGTAAGACCCCAACTTTTATGAATAAAGATGAATTTTCTATAATTATTATTTTTGAATGAATTTGATATAATGTTATAGTTGTGGGTAATATTTAGAAATTTTACAAAGTATGCAAGTTATTTATAATATTCGATTGGTCGGGGAATATTCATTTTAACAGGGAATATTCGTACGACGGCACAATCATTGGTGGACCCACAACGGAATTATTTTTGGATTGAGAAAACAACAAAAAATATTTTATGAAAATAACGGCTGAAGTTTTATCGTTAACTGTTGAAACACCCAGTGTTAAAAGTACAGGAATACGCGTGGTTGCATAGTAGCACACGGTATTAATTATTGATGCTTACGTGAGAAGTCACTCGCTTTTGTTCAATTATTGCTTCAAGAATTCTTTGCGATAGTATCTCACGTTATTTGATTCAATTATTGTCAACATTTTATATATTATTAAATCAATAATTGAGATAACAAAGTTGTTAATATTATTATTTGCATTATTAACGATGTCTAGAAGTTCAGCCAATGAGAGGTTTGGTCACCTAATTGCGCGCCAATAAGGAGAAATCCTTATTGAAAGCCCCTCTTTTTCCGGGAACGACCTAGTCAATTATTAATAGTGTGAATTATGATAATGATGATGAAGTTTTGTTTTATTAGTATTATTAATGTAATAAAATAGAAAAACTTTTTATATAAAAATGTAATACTTTTATAAAGTTATTTATTTTTTATTAGGCTAATAGTAAAATCTTTTTTATAAAAAAATGTAATACTTTTATAAAGTTATCTCGCTTTTATTATTATAATAATTAGAATATATTATATTTTATTATGCATATAGTGTTTGATATAGTGCTCGCATAGTGTTTCAGATAGTAAAATTTTTTATATAAAAATGTAATACTTTTATAAAGTTATTCGTTTTATTAGATTATAAATAGAATATATTATATTTTATTGTAAACCAATCTGGACCATCCGCTTAAAAGTAAATCAACTGAGCGTTCATGGATTGGTTACTTATTCAAATCCATTCTTCTATAAATAGAAGCTCATTCCTTCATTATTTCTTATTTAATTCATTTAAACTCTAGAGAGAGATACTATAGAGAGTATTCTTCTTCTATAATCTTGAGCGTCTTTCTTTAGCGTTTAAGAAAGCTTTGAGCATAGTGCAAGTTTCTTCAAGTATATCCCCGCCCTACCGTCGGAGTACTCTTCTTTATAAGGTAATGGGTATTATTATTATTATTTTTTCATATTCATGAAGAGAACTTCTTTTATTCCAGTCTTTATTATTCTGTTGGAATAACCTATATACGCGGGCTACCCTATACTTGGTGAAATTCTTACATTATTCCATTATTTATTATTCTCTTTGGAATAACTGCGTCATGCTAAGTACCGCATACATGGTGAATTCGTTGTTATTCCATTCTTTATTATTCTATTGGAATATCACGTCTCATGCATTTTACGCCGGACCGGTTCTCGCTTTTATTATTCGTTGAATATCCTATTCTGTATTTTTACTGTGGGACCGGTTCCGTTATTTATTATTCGTTGAATAACCTATCTATCGGGAAATACCGCATGCATGGTGATTTCGTTGTTATTCCATTCTTTATTATTCGTTGGAATATCCACCGTTGGTGCGTACACGCCTAACCCGGTTCCGTTATTTATTGTTCATTGAATAACTCGTACATCGCTAAGTACCGCATGCATGGTGATTTCTTTTGTTATTCCATTCTTTATTATGCTCAGTTGGTTAAAGTTTTGACTTCTACACTCCATGAAATTAGTGGAATATCCTTGATATTTGTGCTTCATCCAGTATCTTTCATGGAAATATTCTTCTGAGCATTCTTAAATTTTACTCTACAAAGAAGTATCATGTTGACAATTTGGACGTTATTAGTTCCTGGATAAATTAATTTTTGAACTTGTTTTATTAAATTCTTATATCAGTGTCATCATCCTCATGTTTATATTTTGTTGAAAGTCATCTATGGCCTGTAGTGCATAGATGGACTTGGTATGATTATGACCAGGGATTATTCGGTGTAATCATGACCGTAATGTTACAAATGATATGGTAAAAGCCCTCATTGGCCCATAGTGCATTGATGGACAGTTGTTGGCATGGTCATGACTATTGATGAATACATGAATATCCTTGGCCCGTAGTGCATGGATAATTTATGGTTGTGATACTAATGAATATCCTTGGCAGTAGAGTAGGGATAATGTGGTTTATTTATTAAGCTGAGTCCCAGCGATAAAAGTGATGAAAAACCTTTTTAAATCATAGAAGATAGTAGATTTTATTCTCTACTTGACTCTTTAAATGGATTGCTTGTTCCGCTGCACTTAAACTTGATGTCAATTATATTTTATCAGTTTAACATTGTTGAAGACTAATGATAATTTATTCAACATTATCTTAGTCATAATATTTCTTACTAGGCTAGTTGAGCTCACCCTTTCTTTCACTATTCTCTTCGGAAAATGAGAACGTATCCGGGACTAATCGGGGAATGAATTGACAGTCCAGATGATAGTATTAGTAATCCTCACTATTTTGTTAAATAGTGTGACAATAAATGTAATGAGGACTTATTCTGAGAGTGGATATTGTCTAGAAGACAATATTTGTATTAAAACTCAAAGCTCTCTTGTTGTATATTAAAGATTGTATTTGTATTCTATACCATGTATTTTGCGACTCAGAATAGGTGATGTATACCTATTTTGGGGGCGTCACAGTTGGTATCAAAGCTTAGGGATATGATCCCTGGCTGAGATGTGAGACAAGAACTAGGAGGGGAGAGACGAGGAATTCCTTCGCTAGTATGACCTACCTAAGTTTATTTGATATTTAATTGGTCGATTAGAGTATAGGTATAATATGTGATATGTTAATTAACCCTTGTTTTATGGCAGTATTTGAAAATGGCATCCGAGAATGTTCAGAACATCAATGGAGCACGAGAGACCGTTGAGTCTCCATAGATCAATAATCAAGACAATGTGCATCAGGAAGGCGACAATCCTCATGCAAACAACAACACTGACCAAATGATGAACGATGTAATGTTCAGAAGCTTTCTGCAATTTATGTAGCATCAGGCAAGAGAGACTCCTGTCCGAAATGCAGGTGGAAACACTGGCAACTCTCGAACGGTCACCGCTAAACAGTTCAAGGAACTGGGACGACCGGAGTTTTTTGGAGAGCCAAAACCACTTAAGGCGGAGACGTGGATAAAGCAGATCTGCAAGATATTTGATGTCTTGGGATGCTCCAAGGAGCAAAAGGTTCCCTTTACCACCTTCATGTTGCGTGTAGAGGCAGATTACTGGTGGGAATCTGTAAAACGTACTCAACCTGCCGCACTGAAGATGACTTGGGAGAAGTTTCAAGAATTGTTCAACGATAAGTACTTTCCCGAAAGTATTCATCACATAAAAGAGGGGGAGTTCATTAAGCTGGAGCAAAACAACATGACCGTATCGCAGTACGAAGCCAAGTTTGCCGAGTTGTCCCGATTTGCGTCCCATTTGGTTGATAATGAGGAGAGACTGACGCGAATGTTTCTAAGAGGTTTGAAACCCGAGATACGTTAATATCTTATCTCTCATAAACCGTGTTTTAGATTAGGATGTTGTTAATAGGGCTCAGTTATTGGAGCGTGATAATGAGTCAACCCAACAAAAAGAGAGTAGCCGGCAAAATGATAATACCAGTGATAACAGTCATCGAAGCGGTGACAATAAGCGTGGAGGGAATAAACATGCCAGAAATGGTAACCACTTCGGTGGTAATCATGGCCAAAACAATAAGAATGGACATTTCAAGAAGAGGAGATTCAACAATGATGGAAAGACGTCAGCACCAGCACCCGTGGTTAAGGAAGGAGAACGACCACCTATCATATGCTTCAAATGCGGAGGGGAAGGACACATCAGTCCAAACTGCGTGATGCCATCCAAAGCATGTTATAATTGTGGAAGAGAAGGTCACCTAGCCCAATTTTGTCGTTCACCGAAGATAAGTTCAGCTAGGATGGAGGCACCAAAGGACGTTCCAGAAAAGTCAAAGCTAGTAGTGCAAGGGAGAGCGTTTGATGTGACCTTCCAGAAAGCAAGGAACCCAAACGAGGTCATCACGGGTAAGCTTATCATAAACTCTAGCGAAGTTTATACCTTATTTGATACCGGTTCTACCCATTCTTTTATTTCTTCTACTTGCGCTCAACGTTTAAATTTGACTCCGGAGAAATTAGACTTTGACTTATCTGTTGAAACTCCGTTGGGAGAAACCTTCATTACATCCACTGTTTATAAGTCTTGTTTGGTTTAAATTAGTACCCTCACATTTCCTGTCGATCTTATTTCATTAAAAATACTTGCATTTGACGTAATTCTAGGGATTGATTGGTTAACCACTCATAATGCAAAAATTGATTATTTTCGTAAGGTTGTTAGCTTTCATATTCCTAACCAATCTATTATGCGAATTCGAGCAACCAAACCATTAAAATCAATCACTGTCATCTCAAGCCATAAAGCTATTCATTTATTAAAAAATGGATGTCAAGCTTTCTTAGCTCATGTCACGGATCTAAACAAAAATACATCAGATTTGAATGATATTTCTATTGTTAATGAATTTCCTGACGTATTCCCTGAAGAACTTCTTGGCCTACCCCTAGAGCGTAAAAATGAATTTTTTATTGACCTTGAACCCGGTACAAAACCCATTTCCAAAGCCCCATATCGAATGGCTCCTATCGAACTTCAGGAGTTAAAGACCCAACTGCAGGAATTGTTAGACATTAGCTTTATTCATCCTAGTACTTCTCCTTGGGGTGCCCCTGTTCTATTCATGAAGAAGAAAGATGGGAGTATGCGACTTTCTATTGATTATCGGGAGTTGAATCATGTCACCATCAAATATAGGTACCCATTGCCACGTATTAATGACCTCTTTGACTAGTTGCAAGGCCCCAAATTCTTTTCAAAGATTGATCTTTGTTCCAGATATCACCAATTGAAGATTAGAACCGATGACATTCCAAAGATGGCTTTCAGAACTCGATGCGGGCATTATGAATTCCTAGTCATGTCTTTTGAATTGACTAATGCTCCTGCAGCCTTCATGGATATGATGAACCGAGTATTCAAGGAATATTTGGGTCACTTTGTGGTCGTCTTTATTGATGACATCCTTATTTATTTCAAAAGCCGTGAAGATCATGAGCAACACTTGAGGCTGATACTCCAAAAGCTTCGTGAATATAAGCTTTATGCCAAGTTAAAGAAATGTGAGTTCTGGCTTGAGGAAGTAGCATTCCTTGGGCACGTGGTATCATGTCATGGAATATCTATTGACCCAGCAAAGATTGAAGCTATTCAAAGTTGGGAGCAACCTAAATCAGTGACCGAAGTACGTAGCTTTCTCGACTTAGCTGGTTATTATCGAAGATTCGTAGAAGGGTTTTCTCGAATAGCTACTCCCTTAACTCAGCTGACTCGGAAAGATGCAAAATTCGGTTGGAGTGAGGAATGCGAGAAGAGTTTTCAAGAACTCAAGAGGAGACTCATTTCAGCACCTGTTCTGACAATACCATATGTCTCGGAGGGATTTGTCATCTACAGTGATACTTCGGGCAAAGGGTTAGGATGTGTTCTCATGCAACATGGGAAAGTCATAGACTATGCCTCTCGACAACTCAAAGAATATGAGAGGAATTATCCTACTCATGATCTAGAGTTGGCAGCAGTCATTTTTGCACTAAAGATTTATAGGCATTACTTGTATGGGGAGAAAGTGGAGACCTTTACGGATCATAAAAGCCTCAAATATTTCTTCACTCAAAAGGAACTCAACATGCATAAATGACGTTGGTTTTGAATCATTGAAAGATTATGATCATACCATCCAATACCATCCTGGAAAAGCAAACGTGGTAGCTTACGCATTGAGTAGAAGATCATATGTGGGTATGAGTGCGATATTGTCAACGCAAAGGCCCATTTTGTATGACTTGCAAAGGATGGAGATAGAGATAAAGACTCCAGGGACCCACGTAATGATGGCGAATATAAGAGTAGAACCGACTTTAATCGATAAAGTTAAAGCTGGTCAAGCTACAGACCTAAAGCTGATGCATATGAGGAAGAAAGTACAAGAAGGTGTTATGCCGGAAGCAAGAATCGATGAAGAAGGAATACTTTGAGTCAACTCCAGACTTTGAGTTACTAACGACCCTGAGTTAAAGTATAAAATCATGATGGAGGCGCACAACACACCGTTTGCAATCCATCCTGAGAGTACCAAAATGTATCATGATCTTCGACATACATTTTGGTGGGTAATATGAAGAGGGAGATAGCGCTGTTTATCTCAAGGTGTTTAACTTGTTAATGAGTCAATGCAGAACATCAAGTACCAAAAGGTCCATTGCAACCACTTGAAATTCTAGAATGGAAGTGGGATCACATTACCATGGATTTCGTTACTGGTCTTCCCAAGGTTTCTCAAGGCATAGATGCAATTTGGGTCATTGTTGATAGATTGACCAAGTCTGCTCATTTCTTACCTATACGAGAAACTTATACACTTGAACGTCTTCCTCATATGTACATAAACGAGGTTATAAGATTGCATGGTATGCCAGTATCCATAGTTTCTAATCGAGACCCAAGATTCACTTCACAATTTTAGGTTAGTTTGCAAAAAGCTATGAGCACAGATTTACGATTTAGTTCGGCGTATCATCCTCAGAAGGACGGGCAATCAGAGAGGACTATTCAAACTCTTGAAGATTTATTAAGACTTTGTGTCCTTGACTTCAAGGAAGTTGGGACAAGTTCTTACCATTGGTGGAGTTTTTCACAACAATGCCTATCAAGCAAGTATTGGCATGGCTCCATTTGAAGCGTTGTATGGAAGAAAGTGTCGTTCTCCAAAGATGTCTTTGGGATGAGGTGGGTGAAGCAACATTGTTGGGACCGGAGTTGGTACGTATGACTACGAAAAAGATTCAAACGATCCGACAACATATAAAAATCTCACAAGACCGATAAAAAAGTTATGATGATCTTCATCGAAAGGACGTGGAATTCGATATTAGAGATCATGTGTTGTTACGTGTTGCTCCATGGAAAGGAGTTACGAGATTTGGAAAGAGAGGAAAGCTCAATCCTCGATTCATTGGCCCATTTTTAATCCTCGATCGAGTAGGGATTGTAGCCTATAGACTTGCTTTACCGCCAAGTATGTCACGTGTTCATAATGTTTTTCATATATCCATGTTACGTAAATATGTGAAAGACTCGAACCACGTTATTGAGTTAGAACTGAATGAAATAGCGGAAGATTTAACGTATGAAGAGGTTCCTGTTCAAATCTTGGATAAGAAGGAACATATTCTACGTTCCAAGGTTATACCTCAAGTCAAAGTTTTATGGAGGAGCCACGATGTTGAGGAAATGACCTGGGAGTTAGAATCTGAAATGAAATCAAGGTATCCTTACCTCTTTGACATACCAGGTACGTACCCTAATTTTGAGGGCGAAATTTCATAAGAAGGGGAGATTGTAAGACCCCAACTTTTATGAATAAAGATGAATTTTCTATAATTATTATTTTTGAATGAATTTGATATAATGTTATAGTTGTGGGTAATATTTAGAAATTTTACAAAGTACGCAAGTTGTTTATATTATTCGATTAGTCGGGGAATATTCGTTTTAATAGGGAATATTCGTACGACGACACAATCATTGGTGGATCCCACAACGGAATTATTGTTGGATTGAGAAAACGACAAAAAATATTTTATGAAAATAACGGCGGAAGTTTTACCGTTAACTGTTGAAACACCCAGTGTTAAAAGTACAGGAATACGCGTGGTTGCATAGTAGCACACGATTTTGATTATTGATGCTTACTTGAGAAGTCACTCAGTTTTGTTCAATTATTGCTTTAGTAATTGCTGTATAGTATCTCATGTTATTTGATTCAATTATTGTCAATATTTTATATATTATTAAATCAATAATTGAGATAACAAAGTTTTTAATATTATTATTTGCATTATTAACGATGTCTAGAAGTTTTGCCAATGTGAGGTTTGGTCACCTAATTGTAAGGGTGTAAACGAATCGAGTCGATCCGAGTATTGAGTTGCTCAGATTTGGTTCACAAAATTTATCGAGTATAAAATAAGGTTTGATTGAGGCTCATTTAGCTATCGAGTCGAGCATGATTCCGAATCGAGCCCGAGCAGTTTGGACTTTTCCAACGAATATGATCCAATTATCAATAGAAAATTATAATTTGAGGAGGTTCGAGTAATTTATCAAACTTTAAAATGTGTTCATATTTGACTCATTTATATTTTGAGTCAATCTCGAATCGAACTTTTAGTCGAAATGAGTCCGAATCGAGTCTTTAATGCTTTTCTTTTTTTTCTTTACCTAATCTTGGCGCCAATAAGGAAAAATTCTTATTGGAAAGCCCCCTCTTTCCTGGGAACGATCTAGTTGATTAATAGTGTGAATTATGATAATAATGATGAAGTTTTGTTTTATTAGTATTATTAATGTAATAAAACAGAAAAACTTTTTATATAAAATGTAATACTTTTATAAAGTTATTCGTTTTATTAAGCTAATAGTAAAATTTTTTATATAAAAATGTAATACTTTTATAAAGTTATCTCGCTTTATTAGATAATAATTAGAATATATTATATTTTATTATGCATAGTGTTTCAGATAAGTGCTCGCATAGTGTTTACATAATAAAATTTTTTATATAAAATGTAATACTTTTATAAAGTTATTCGTTTTATTAGATTATAAATAGAATATATTATATTTTATTGTAAACCAATCTGGACCGTCCGTTTAAAAGTAAATCAATCTGGACCGTTCATGGATTGGTTATTATTCAGTCCATTATTCTTTAAATAGAAGCTCATTCCTTCATTATTTCTTACGAATTCACTGAAACTCTAGAGAGAGAAACTGTAGAGAGAATTCTTCTTCTATAATCTTGAGCGTCTTTCTTTAGCGTTTAAGAAAGCTTTGAGTGTAGTGCAAATATCTTCAAGTATATCCCCGCCCTACCGTCGGAGTACTCTTCTTTATAAAGTAAGGGGTATTTTTTTTCATATTCATGAAGAGAACTTCTGTTATTCTAGTCTTTATTATTCTGTTGGAATAACCTATACACGCGGGCAACCCTATACTTGGTGAAATTCTTCTATTATTCCATTATTTATTATTCTCATTGGAATAACTGCCTCATGCAAGTACCGCATACATGGTGAATTTCGTTATTATTCCATTCTTTATTATTCGTTGAATATCACATGCATGCGCTTTTACGTGGGACCGGTTCCATCTTTATTATTCTCGTTGAATATCTCTTGTGCATTTTACTTGGGACCGGTTCCGTTATTTATTATTCTATTGAATAACTCATCCATGCCAAGTACCGCATGCATGGTGATTTCGTTGTTATTCCATTCTTTATTATTCGTTGAATATCATGCTTGCGTATTACGCCTTGACCGATTCTCGTTATTTATTGTTCGTTGGAATAACTCGTTTGCATGCAAGTAATCGCATGCATGGTGATTTTTTGTTATTCCATTCTTTATTATACTCGGTTGGTTAATGTTTTGACTTCTATACTCCATGAAATTAGTGGAATATCTTTGATATTTGCGCTTCATCCAGTATCTTTTATGGAAATATTCTTCTGAGCATTCTTAAATTTTACTCTACAAAGAAGTATCATGTTGACAATTTGAACGTTATTAGTTGCTAGATTAATTAATTCTTGAACTTGTTTTATTGAATTCTTATATCATTGTCATCATCCTCATGTTTATATTTTGTTGAAAGTCATCTATGGCATGTAGTGCATAGATGGACTTGGTATGATTATGACTAGGGATTATTCGGTGTAATCATGACCGTAATGTTACAAATGATATGGTAAAAGTCCTCATTGGCCCGTAGTGCATTGATGGACAGTTGTTGGCATAATCATGACCATTGATGAATACACGAATATCTTTGGCCCGTAGTGCATGGATAATTTGTGGTTGTGATACTAATGAATATCCTCGCAGTAGAGCGGTGGATGATGTGGTTTATTTATTTGTCGAGTCCCAAATGATAAAAGTGATGAAAAACCTTTTTAAATCATAGAAGATAGTAGATTTTATTCTCTACTTGACTCTTTAAATGGATTGCTTGTTCCGCTGCAGTTAAACTTGATGTCTATTATATTTTATCAGTTTAACATTGTTGAAGACTAATGATAATTTATTCTGCATTATCTTAGTCAAAATATTACTTACTGGGCTAGTTGAGCTCGCTCTTTCTTTCAGTGTTCTCTTCAGGAAATGAGAACGTAGCCGAGACTAGTCGGGGAATGGAGTGACGGTCCAGATGATAGTATTAGTAGTCCTCACTATTCTGTTAAATAGTGTGACAATAAATGTAATGAGGACTTATTCTGAGAGTGGATATTGTCTAGAAGACAATATTTGTATTAAAACTCACAACTCTCTTGTTGTATATTAAAGATTGTATTTGTATTCTGTACCATGTATTTGGCGAATCAAAATAGGTGATGTATACCTATTTTGGGGGCGTCACATCCGTATCCACTTGGTGTGGAAAAAACCTCGCCAGTTCATTAAACTTGGCAGCATATTGGGGAACATTCATTTCCCCTTGTTTCAACTCTAGAAACCTCATCTCCATCCTCCCTTTCATACCTGTGGGAAAGTAGTTCTCGAAGAAAATCTCCTTGAACCGTGTCCACGTTAAATTATCTATCTCAGCCCTAGCCTGGTTTGCCTCCCACCAGAAGTTGGCATCTCCCTTCATCATGTAGGTAGCAAAAGTAACCTTTTGCCCCTCATCAACATTTGCAATAACAAATGCCTTCTCTATTTCTTTCACCCAAGTTTGGGCTTCTATGGGGTCCATAGTTCCTTTGAACTCTGGCAAACCTACACTCTTAAAATCCTTAAACGTAGTAGCACATATTACTATATGATTTATAGGTATATTCACCCTATTTTGTTTAAAGGCAGCCGTTAATAAATAAACGAACTCTTGCATCGGGTTAACCGGTCCCCTTTCCGGTTGATTCACATTCGCTTCTTGATTTCGTTGTCTTCTTCTTGGCGGCATCTTTCTGTTAAAATAAATAACACTTCGTTATTACTTCCTTATTGTTAATTAGTTATTATTCATTTATTAAACAATAACTCATACACATTGCACAACATGATCCATAAAAGGTATATATTGATACGTTCTTCCTTGTAGTATAATACTACATCGTTCATCATTACACAGCCTTAGCTGATTACATTACTTTCCCACCATTGGTTTCCAAAAAATGGGATTTACAAAAGACTACCCTTTAATATACAAAAGAGGGTTTCACGTCACTACATAGATACCACATATTTACATATCTATTCTATTGTAATTAGGAACTAGATTACATCTGCCTTATGGCATTCTCATAATCTGCATTGGCAAGACCGGATATCAAATCTCGACTGATAGTATGTCGGGTATGCCTTGTCACCACAGGATACTCAGCCAGTTGTCGCTAAAAATCCGCATGAGAACTCCTATGTATATAGAACATCCTACTAACCTTTTGTTTCTTGGTCTTTAGCTCCTGCCTGATCTAAAAGACCTCGTGTTTCAGCTCATAGACCTTGTCCTACGTTAAAACCTTTTCATTGTGCTCTTCTTCCCACATCGTCTTAATGCTTTTCTTGTCCTCCAAGATATCATGGATCTCCTCCATCAACTCTTTTACCTCCTTCACATACTGGACATTTCTATCCAATACTGTCATGAACAACGCCTTCAAGGACTCCCCCGGACTCATCTCCTCTACAGGTGCTACCGGGATAAACGATACCACCTCCACCTCCTCCTTTGACATGCCATTAAACAAAGATATGAAGTCTAAGTTTTCTGAGTCTTCTGGCAACTCTGCTACAGGTGTTGGTAAAATCTCTACTTGATTCACAAACTCCTCACTAACGACATGTATATCCATATACATCACGTTATCTCCTAACATCAACAGTAAAATACATTAGTTTGATTAGTAAACATAATTAGAATAATAAAAACACATATCACATATAATGCATTTTTAGGGTTAACTTACTCTATACTTCTTTAACCCTTCTTAAGGTTATGACTTAAGGTTCTTCCCCCCCCCCCCTTAAGTTTTATAACCTTTAGCTCTGATACCAACCTATGACGCCCCCAAATCTGGGTGTCTTCCAACCCGACAGATGGTGCTACACGGTGCTACAGTTCACACATAGATTCAATTAAAATAACTCAAAAGAGTGAATATGTCTTCTATATATTCCAAAATAATATTTCCTTCCCAAGGTTCTATGTAACCATTACATATGTTCTTAGTCATAATATCAAATAATTACAATCTTCCAACTATACTATTACAAAGATAGTTTATTTGTCTGCCTTAGCCTTCCCTTTATCCTTATTGGATCTTTCAGGTTATTCGGTCTTAGCTGCATTCATATGGTTCAAGTAAGAGTAAGCATAACTAGCTCAGCAAGTATGATAATTTCATTTAAATAGCAGGCTTGAATCATACAAATCGTATATCTTCTATAACTGAAGCAATAGTTATGAAGTACTATTGATAATTCAAAATAGTTAAAACATTTAACAATGAACAAGGTTCATTAAACATAAATAGTGGTCCAAGACCTTGAGTATTTCGTTCTTTTCTTGAAAAGGATAACCTGGCACCAAATCCATAAGTCTGGTATATCTTACGAGTCTAGGTGATCAGCCTATAGTACTCTATGTTGTACAACACTTCTTCTTGTAAACGTATTTACATTTATGTTTTGGCAGCCTCACGTGTCTGTCGTTTGACGACAAAACGTTTGTTTATTCATACTCAATCTTTCTTTGAAATCCATATCAAAATAGTTTGGCAACATATAACAACATTGATAACATTTTGATAGAGTATAAAGAAATCCACAAAATATACGAAGTCTAGCCGAAGGAATTGGCTTCGACTTCATTTCACGTCAATTCATGCGTAAGATACATGAATCAGAAAGCTTGTCCAGAATGAACATAGACAAGGGTTAGAACATTTGCCTTCAACGTCTTCTACAGTTAATACACTTTCCTTTTGAATCTTTAAGGATTTTACAATACATAATCATATAACATACCCCATTAGGTCATAATCAATCATGTATGGTCATTAATGTATCTTACCTTTCTTCTCAATCTAATCGTTCTTTAGATTGTTTAACATTGATTACGGTTTATCGTATTACTTTACATTTTCGTTCAAGTAATCGTTCGTCAACCTTTAGTTGTAATTCTAAATTTTATAATCATCTTTAATGATGTTACTTTAGGTTCATTAAGGTAATAATTCACCATTAATCAACTTCTCGATTCTTTACATTCATTGTTATTCTTCTCTGGCTTCTTCCTATTGTTGGCGCTGCGACTCCGGCTTCCTATACACTTCTCGCACTGTGGCCCGACTTCACAGTACATGAGGTCCGGCTCCGGCGATGCGGCGCCATACTTAGTACTATTGGTCGCGCTGCGGCGCCACTCTTCAGTGGGTTAGGGCTTGCTTTGGCACTGCAGGTTGTTAGCTTTCATATTCCTAACCAACCTATTATGCGAATTCAAGCAACCAAACCATTAAAATCAATCGCTATCATCTCAAGCCATAAAGTTATTCGTTTATTGAAAAATTTATCTCAAGATTTCTTAGCTCATGTCACGGATTTAAACAAAAATACGTCAATTTTGAATGATATTTCTATTGTTAATAAATTTCCTGACGTATTCCCTGAAGAACTTCCCGCCTACCCCAGAAGGCGTGAAATTAAATTTTGTATCGACCTTGAACCCGGTACAAAACCCATTTCTAAAGCCCCATATCGAATGGCTCCTATTGAACTTCAGGAATTAAAGACCCAATTGCAGGAATTATTAGACATCGGTTTCATTCGTCCTAGTACGTCTCCTTGTGGTGCTCCTGTTCTATTCATGAAACAGAAAGATGGGAGTATGCGACTTTGTATTGATTATAGGGAGTTAAACCATGTCACCATAAAAATAGGTACCCATTTCTACGTATTGATGACCTGTTTGACCAGTTGCAAAGCGCCAAATTATTTTCAAAAATCGATCTTCATTTCGAATATCATCAGTTAAAGATTAGAACCGATGACATTCCAAAGACGGCTTTCAGAACTCGGTACGAGCATTACGAATTCCTAGTCATGTCTTTTGGATTGACTAATGCTCCTGCTGCCTTCATGGATATGATGAACCGAGTATTCAAGGAATATTTGGATCACTTTGTGGTTGTCTTTATTGATGACATCCTCATATATTCCAAAAGCTGTGAAGATCATAAGCAACACTTGAGGTTGATACTCCAAAAGCTTCGTGAAAACAAGCTTTATGCCAAGTTGAAGAAATGTGAGTTTTGGCTTGAGGAAGTAGCATTCCTTGGGCACGTAGTATCAAGTCATGGAATATTTGTTGACCTGGCAAAGATTGAAGCTATTCAAAGCTAGAAGCAACCTAAATCAGTGACCGAAGTATGTAGCTTTCTCGGCTTAGCTGATTATTATCGGAGATTCGTAGAAGGGTTTTCTCGATTCGCTACTCTATTAACTCAGCTGACTCGGAAAGATACAAAATTCGGTTGGAGCGTGGAATGTGAGAAGAGTTTTTAAGAACTCAAGAGGAGACTCATTTCAGCACATGTTCTGAAAATACCATCTGGCTCGGAGGGATTTGTCATCTCTGATGATGCTTGAGCAAAGGGTTAGGATGTGTTCTCATGCAACATGGGAAAGTCATAGCCTATGCCTCACGACAACTCAAAGAATATGAGAGGAATTATCCTACTCATGATCTAGAGTTGGCAGCAGTCGTTTTTGCACTAAGGATTTGGAGGCATTACTTGTATGAGGAGAAAGTGAAGATCTTTACGGATCATCAAAGCCTCAAATATTTCTTCATTCAAAAGAAATTCAACATGTGACAACGACGTTGGCTTGAACTGTTGAAATATTATGATCATACCATCCAATACCATCCTGGAAAAGCGAACGTGGTAGCTGACACATTGAGTAGAAGATCATATGCGGGTACAAGTGCGATATTGTCAACATAAAGGCCCATTTTGTATGACTTGCAAAGGATGGAGATAGAGTTAAAGACTCTAGGGACCCATGTGACGATGACGAATATACGAGTAGAACCGACTTTAATCGATAAAGTTAAAGTTGCTCAAGCTACATACCTGGAGCTGATGCGTATGAGGAAGAAAGTGCAAGAAGGTGCTATGCCAGAAGCAAGAATCGATGAAGAAGGAATACTTCAAGTCAAATCCAGACTTTGTGTTCCTAACGACCCTGATTTAAAGTATAAAATCATGATGGAGGTGCACAACACACCGTTTGCAATCCATCTGGGAGTACCAAAATTTATCATGATCTTCGACATACATTTTGGTGGAGCAATATGAAGAGAGAGATAGTGGAGTTTATCTCAAGTTGTTTAACTTGTCAACGAGTCAAGGCAGATCATTAAGTACCAAAAGGTCCATTGCAGCCACTTGAAATTCCAGAATGGAAGTGGGAGCACATTACCATGGATTTCGTTACTGGTCTTCCCAAAGTTTCTCAAGGCATAGATGCAATTTGGGCCATTATTAATAGATTGACCAAGTTTGCTCATTTCTTACCTGTACGAGAAACTTATACACTTGAACGTCTTGCTCGTATGTACATAAATGAGATTGTAAGATTGCATGGTATGCCAGTATCCATAGTTTTTGATTGAGACCCAAGATTCACTTCAAGATTTTGGGTTAGTTTGCAAAAAGCTATGGGCACGAATTTACAATTTAGTTTGACTTATCATCCTCAAACGGACGGGTAGTTAGAGAGGACTATTTAAACTCTTGAAGATCTATTAAGACTCTGTGTCCTTGACTTCAAGGGAAGTTGAGACAAGTTCTTACCATTGGTGGAGTTTTCCTACAACAACAGTTATCAAGCAAGTATTCGCATGGCTCCATTCGAGGCGTTGTATGGAAGAAAGTGTCGTTCTCCAGTATATTGGGATGAGGTGGGTGAAGCAACGTTTTTGGGACTGGAGTTGGTACGTATGACTACAGAAAAGATTCAAACGATCCGACAACGTATAAAAACCTCACAAGATCGACAAAAGAGTTATGCTGATCTTCATTGAAAGGACATGGAATTCAATATTGGAAAACATGTATTGTTACGTGTTACTCCATGGAAAGGAGTTACGAGATTTGGAAAGAGAGGAAAGCTCAATCCTCGATTCATTGGCCCATTTTTAATCTTTGATCGACTAGGAACTGTGGCCTATAGACTCACCTTACCGCCAAGTATGTCTTGTGTTCATAATATTTTTCACATATCTATGTTACATAAATATGTGAAAGACCCGAACCACATTATTGAGTTAGAACCGGACAAAATAGCGGAAAATTTAACGTATGAAGAGGTTCCTGTTAAAATCTTGGATAAGAAGGAGCATATTTTACGTTCCAAGGTTATACCTCAAGTCAAAGTTTTGTGGAGAAACCACGATGTTGAGGAAATGACTTGGGAGTTAGAATCTGAAATGAAATCAAGGTATCCTTACCTCTTCGACATACCAGGTACGTACCCTAATTTCGAGGGCAAAATTTCATAAGAAGGGGAGGTTGTAAGACCCCAACTTTTTGAATAAAGATGAATTTTCTATAAATATCATTTTTGAATATTATGGTGTGATTTTGATATAATGTCATAGTTATGGGTAATATTTATAAATTTTGCAAAGTACGCAAGTTGTTATATAATATTCGATTGGTCGGGGAATATTTGTTTTAACAGGGAATATTCGTACGACGGCACAATCATTTGTGGGCCCCATAACAGAATAACTGTCGGATGAAGAAAATGACAAGTTTGAGTTTTTATAAATAGCGGCGTAGTTGTTACCAATTAACTTTGTTGGAATACTCGGTAGATAAAATATGATGTCTACGCGTGGTTGCATAAAGAGTATATTACCACGGTATTACGGTATTTTGAATTATTGATTCTTACGTAAGAAGGCACTACTCAATAATTATTACAGTAATTACTATTCAATATTTTATTTTATTGATTCAATAATTGTTGCGTTGATATTTTATATTATTGTTGTTTCAATAATTGTCATTGCCTGACAAGATTTCCCATTATCGATCAATAATTCATATTATTTGAATAATATTATTAGATAGCATTATTGGCAATGTCCAAAAGTTACAAGGAGAGGTTTGGTCACCTAATTGCGGCGCCAAGAAGGAGAAATCCTTATTGGAAAGCCCCTCTTTCTTGAGAACTACTTTGGTTGTCATTATTATGAATTACGTAATATTATTTGTGAATAATTAATTATTGATTTATATGATAAGGAAATATTTATTTTATGTGGACATAAATGATAGATAGGAAAATATTTATTTTATGTGGTTGTAATTGAAGGAATTAATGTTGAGGTGTTTTATCAGTATTTTGTCGGATTAGAGGTATTAAAAAATCAAATCGGTGCTCTTAAATCTCTATTGCGTGAGTTATAATTTTGATCCGACGGTTGGATCGTTGTGATTTTTGGATATGTTATACATATATAAGTTGAGTATATGTCCACTAATTTTGAACCATTAAAAATTAGCGTATGATTTGTTATGAATTTTAAGAGGTGTTGAAAATCGTCCGTTTGTGAATTTCGGATATTTTCTGTTTGGAATTTTGAAAAACTTAAAGCTACAAAATTGTAGAGAATTCGATTTCGTGTGGAATGGATATAAAATTTATATTTTTCTGATAAAAGGGCTATTTATTATGAATTGTTGAAGTTTCGGAAAATAAATATTTTTATTCAAATTATGGGTGGGACCCACTTTTGTTAAAAACATGTGGGCTGCAAATTTTTGTTCCAAGTTGATGTGCTGGTCTTTGGGCATGCGTAGAGTTGATTTTTAAAAAATAATTATAATAATATTTTATTATTTAGTCTCCTATGGCATTCTAGCATTTTCCTATAAATAAGCGCTTAAGTTTGAATTGAAAATCACACCAGAATCAGAGAATTCTTCTTCTATAATATTGAGCGTATTTCTTTAGAGTTTTAGAAAGCTTTGAGCGTAGAAAACGGTGAAAGTTTTCTTCAAGAATATCTCCGCTATACCAGTTGGAATACTCTTCTTTTCAAGGTAAGAGATGTTATTTTTGTTCAATATTCGCTTGAAATAATATTTTTTTTCATACTCTGTAGTATGTAAGTAATATTATTTTGTTTCAGATTTTGAATTTTATACTCATTTTGTTAAAATTTTGGCTTCTATACTCCATGAAATTAGTAGAATATCCTTGATATTTGCGCTTCATCCAATATCTTTTCATGGAAATATTATTTTGGGCATTCTTGATAAGTTTTAACTTTTCATGCTGGAGTACTATTCACAGGGTTACTATTCCCGAAGTACTATTCATGGGGTACTAGTCACTCGAGTACTATTCACCCGGGGTACTATCCATGATAAAAATTGATTAGTTTTCGGTCCAAATTATTTTTGGTACAATATTATTCTTGAATTTTACTCCACAAAGCAGTATCATGTTGACAATTTGGACGTTATTGATAAATTAAATTATAAATCTTTAAAAATTTATCCTTGAACTTGTTTTATTGAATTCTTATACCATTGTCATCGTCCTCATGTTTATATTCTATTGAAAGTCATCTATGGCCTATAGTGCATAGATGGTCTTGGTATGATTATGACCAGGGATTATTCGGTATAATCATGATCGTAATATTAAAAATGATGTGGTAAAAGTCCTCATTGGCCTATAGTGCATTGATGGACAGTTGTTGGCATGATCATGACCATTGATGAATACACTAATATCCTTGGCTCGTAGTGCATGGATAAATTGTGGTCGTGATAGTAAAGAATATCCTTGGTCGTAGTGCGGGAGTGATTCGATGATGTGGATTATTTATTAAGCTGAGTCTCAGCGATAAAAGTGATGAAAAACCTTTTAAATCATAGAAGATAGTAGATTTTATGCTCCACTTGACTCTTCTAATGGATTGCTTGTTCCGCTACAGTTAAACTTGATGTTTGTTATATTTTATCAGTTTAACACTGTTGAAGGCTAATGATAAATTATTCTGCTTTATCTTAGTCATAATATTTCTTACTGGGCTAGTTGAGCTCACCCTTTTGCTTTCATTGTCCTCTTCAGGAAATGAGAACATAGTCGAAACTAGATGATAGCATTAGTAGTCCTCACTATTCTATGAAATAGTGTGATAATAAATGTATTGAGGACTCCATTTGAGTTGAATATTGTCTAGAAGACAATATTCGTATTAAAACTCGCAGTTTATGTTTTGTCGTATGTCACACGACAGTTGTATTATTAATTTGTATTTGAATTTTGTACCATGTATTTAGCGACTCAAGATGGGTGATGTATACCTATTTTGGGGGCGTCACACGGTTTAGTATGTGTTTTAAAGAGAAATTTAAAATTTTTAGAAACTAACTTTGATGAGCATTATATTACTTACATTACGACCTTGTAAGCAAGCGTGATAGAGTTGTTTATGCCTTCGAACATGAAAGATATGTGCAATCAAACAGTCAAGCATGACATAAGTTATTTAAGCATGTTTTAAAAGTATGAACTATGTTATGTCTATGTAAATGGGATAGATACATGTGAACATGTGTATTAAAGGCGGGTTAGTACCTATATAAAGTTTGAAAGCTTATAAACATTGAACTATTATTAAAAGAAGTTGTTAAGCCTTGTTATTGTGAATAATTCAACATAGAACTATGTAATTGAAAACTATATGATTTGAAATGTGAACTTGAAGAAATATTAGAACCTACTTGATGTATGTTTACAATACGTATTAGAATACATGGCGTGCTAGGAATTATGTTGGGCAATAAAAAGCCTAAGTCTGGTTCTAGTTGGGAGTAGCGCGGCCGTGCCACTCCCAAGCTTAAATGCAGCGTAGCCGCGCCGTTCAGTAGAGTGACCAAGAACAGTTTGTTAACTGCAGGGTCTTAAGTTATGGTTATATGTTGTCTTTAAAGACTACAAGATATGAAACAAGATTGTTTAGATAAATATGATAGTAGAATGAGCTAGTCTCATGGTTATCCTAAGTTCAAGTAAAAATGAAACCAAGTTAGGAAACAATATTTGTTCTTATATTAAGAACGTATGAAATGTATGACTAATGGGTATGAATCCATGATTATATAACTGTGTAGGGATACACGCAATGCAGATAAGCTTTAAGCAGTTAAGTCGTAGTTGATAAACTACGAATCAGGCAAGTCTTTCGGTTCCTATTTGTTATATGAATTTCATAACTGTTAGTTGAGCTATATTATGCCATGAGTATGTTGATGTATATATATGAAATGCATATGAGATATATATGAAATGTGAAAGTTGATCTTTGATGATATGCTTGTGATATAAACTTATATGCCTGTTATATGAGAAGTAACATGCGTAGTAAATATTGATTGATTATGAATGCATGAACTGTGCATGTTATTATATGCTACGTGCTGCATGAAAATTGTTAGAATTGATGGGTTGTCGAGCTCACCCATGCAAATAACCACTTTAGCAGGTTAAGGATACACGGTAAAGGTTATGTGCTACTTGATTGATAAAGTTCAATAGTATCAAAGGAGATTGATTTATTATTTAACTAGATGCTCTTGAACCATGTTTAGGTTCTAGTAGATGTACATGATAATAGTTTATAATGTGTAATACATGTTAAGTTGTAAAGTTGTTGTCAGGAATAAGCATGTGAATGATATTCTTATTTACATATGATTTGATTATGATATATATATATATATATATGAATGAATATGCAAGTATGCTTGCATTAAGAAAAGTCATAAAAGTCCTTTAATAGATAATAGAAACACATGTACAAGGACTTAGAATGAATTGATCAAATATGTTAGGTTGATCCTACATAAGCAAAAAAACATTTCAGAAAGTCCTTAAAAAAGAAATGATGTACAAGGACTATAAACATAGAAAGATCAAATATGTTAGGTTGATCTTATGATGTAATAGATAGGCTTATATGATCGTCGAGCAATCGCATCGTAAATCGTGAGTGCTCCGCCAGAGAGTCAAGGATAACTCGAGAGCTATCAAGGCAGAATCGTAGTCTGCAAGATAGTAGATCTCGGAGTTCGTAGACTTCCAGAGAGATGAAGAAGGATTATAGTGTGTCGAGTAAAGCTTCCTCGGAGTCGTAGTCTGCTGAGGAAGTCATGTTCAGAATCTTAGAGACAGCTTGCCTACGAGCCGACCGAGCATCTGCCAAAGTCAAGTCAAGAATCGTAGACTACACTCGGAGTCGTAGAGTCTACTAACGGCCAAGTAAAGGATCGTAGGCTACACTCAGAATCATAGAGTCTACTGATCGTATCAAAGCAGAAATCGTAGTCGAGCAAGATCAGATGAAGACAACAAGCACAACGACAAAAATCGTAGTGTCAAGATCGATCTCGAGTCGTGAAGTGTTCTGATAGTCGGGTTTTGAATCGTAGATTACAAAACTAAGACCTCAACAGATGTGCTCACAAAGCCAAAGAAGAATCGTAGAGCAAACACAATTCTCAACAATTGAGTACTCCCAGAATATCCAAAGGATTGAAGCCTCTGGTTGGTACTGTAAGGATACATCTCACCTAAAGGAAGCTAGAGAGCACTCAACGAATGGCATGCAAGCTATTAGAAGATCTAAGCATCAACTTAATCATCATCCAGATTGAGCTGTGAAGCCATTCATGTTAAAGTCTTCCACAAGATGATCATAAGAAGACTTCAGTAGCTGACTAAGGAAAGCCTGCTTGTGCAGTAGCTGTCAAGTAGAAAAATGACAATGATCTTGGAAGTAACCAGGATCATAGTGTTTGCCAAACGAAGAAGGAACTGATGGAGTATATACAAAGATACTAGTCTGCCTCTGAAGAAGAAGGCTAAAGTGATTAAGCATTGGGTCAGTCCATTGATGATAAGTGAATAGGAGATCACAAGGAGAAAGCGAGTTGGACACGCCACAAATCTAAAGTGTCTTGTTATTCAGAAGGGGCCAGAACAAGAAGTCAAGCCATCAGTATCTGAGAACAGTTGAGGTAAACAGAAGTGTTGAAGCACTGCACGAAAGAAGGAAGAGTTGTATTTCACTAAAAATCAAGTGAACACTCTTCAAGATCGTAGTGTTGACTCTACATGTCAATAAGCATCAGTCAATAAGACACTACGATCTAGTCCAAGAAGAAGTGCATCAGAATCATAGAGTTCGAACAACTGAGGATTGAAGCATTGGCAACGGTTCAATCAGAAGGTTGGCATTCGGACAAAAGCTTGAGAGCATCGATGCAAGGACAACCTCTGATCAAGAAATCAGAGGGGGTAAATAAAGTCATCGACCTACCTGAGACATCAAAGCAACATATCTGACGAGGTAGGTGAAATAGTAGACTGTAGTGTCAGAAAGTCAGAAAAAGATGTCATGTCACATCTGCGGTCTACACCGAATAACTCGAGATCTGCGAAGCAATTTGAATAGCTTTCAATGGCTACTTTCCAACGGGAAGATTGGGAAGCAGTATAAATCAATAGAGCTTCAAAGATCAAGAGTTGCTGATGATTGCTAAGTTGCAGAATCATTGAGTTGTTGGGAATGCTATTGTTGACTCTACGAGTTCCACCAAAGATCAACAGAACAAGTCTCAGTGACAGTGAGACTACCAAGGTGGAACTGAAGAAGCTTTAAAGAAGAACTCAAATAGATCAAAGCTTCACTCAACAAAGATGAGAATGCCACTAAAAATGGCAGCCAAGCTGAGAGTCGAAAAGGCCAAGAAGATAGCATTCAGGAAAGTGGCTGAGTATAAAGAAGATCAAGAGAGCCACTCTACGAATCATCGTGAACCAAAAGCTGAAACTGAACAAGTGCATAACCATGTCTGAAAAGTATTCAAGAAGGGTTCAGATATTGCTAAGTGCCAGAAAAAGTCTACTAAAAACACAGAGACTTAGCAAACCTAGATGGTGATGGTGCACAGCTGATACCAGATGAAGATGAGCAGAAAAGAGTGAAGATCAGCTGCACCAAAGAAGATGTGGTCTAGACTCGAAGCAGAAAGCAAAGAGGACCACACCAAGCTGCTATGTATGAAAGATGTTCAGAGCCTAATGACATCTTAGCAGCTCAGAACCAACAACAACAACTACTACAACAACAAGAAGCCAGGGCCTGAGGGGTTCTTGTCCAGAGGGACTAAATGAAGTTCCAAGCTTGCTGGGCTTGAAGAGTTCGTAGGGAACTAGAGAAGTTCCAAGGCTGCTGGCCTTGAAGAGTTCTTAGTGAACTAAAGTCCCAAGGCTGCTGGCCTTGAAGGAATCTTAGTGATTCAGGGTGCTGCCCTTCCTTAGTGGAAATCCTGCTAGTTGAAAACAGAAGAGTGGATTAGGAGCTTAAGTCTCTAAACCACTTAAAACCCTTTGTGTCTTTTACTTTATTTCATTTACATTATGTATATTAACTGCTATAACTGCTATGTATGTTTTAACTGCTTAACACTGAACTAACTCTACGAACAATGTATGTATGATTATAAATATATCAATGAAGGGGATCTTTTACTTATTCCGATGTGCTTGAAAAGATTCTTATGTTTGTCACATGCTAAATTATTAGCAATATAAAATAAACCAGAAAAGTATTTGAAATTAAAAGGATCTATTCAACCCCCCCCCCCCCCCTCCTAGATCTATTGTGCTTACTGGGAACTAAAAGTTGTACTAGGCGGTACATAGTGAAATTCGAATTGAGATGTAAATCTTTATACAGTAATTCAAATAGAAAGAATCACAACATAATTTGATTCAGGGATTTGTAATTGATTCGAGTTAAGAAATCAATAAAAGATTTTTTCTCAAAGGAGATTGAAAAAGTTTAAATTATTCCGCATATTTTTATAACATCGAATGTGATGTAAAACAGGAATGGTAAATGACCAATATTTGAAACTTATAATAGTTTGGGGTCATTATACATAGATCCTGGATATGGAAAGAATTTATATTCTAAATTGTAATAAGCAAGGTTATATTCATTTAAGTTATGAATAAAAGATATAATAGTGTGGCGATAGTAGTATCGTGGCGGACCAAATTCGAGGTTCGAAGGGACCTGGATTTGGGGGCATCACAGATATTCCAAAGACGGCATTCAGAACTTGGTATGGACACTTTGAGTTTCTGGTAATGTCATTTGGATTAACTAACGCGCCAACATCATTTATGGATTTGATGAACAGAGTGTTCAAACAGTATTTGGATAAGGTTGTTGTCGTATTCATCGATGACATTCTAGTGTATTTAGAGACAGAGGAAAAACACGCCGAGCATTTTCGGATAGTGTTGGAGATATTAAGGAGGGAGAAGCTTTATGAAAATTTCTCCAAGTGGGAGTTTTGGTTGTAGAGAGTGCAGTTTTTAGGGCACGTTATCGACAAGAAAGGTGTTTCGGTGGATCCAACGAAGGTAGAAGTGGTTATCAATTGGGAGTAGCCGAAGACGCCGACCGAAATCAGGAGTTTCTTAGGATTGGCGGTATACTATCGAACATTCATTCGAGATTTTTTGAAATTAGCATCACCGTTGACCAATCTTACCAGAAAATAAGTTAAGTTTGTTTGGACGGAGAAGTATGAAGAGAGTTTCCTAGAATTGAAGAAGAGGGTTAGTAAAGTACCTGTGTTGGCTTTACCGGACAACACGGGAGGATTTATAGTGTATAGTGATGCGTCACACAAGGGTATTGGTTGTGTACTGATGCAACATGGCAGGGTCATTACGTACGCTTCACGTCAGCTAAAAGATTATGAAAAGGATATCCGACTCATGATCTGGAGTTAGCAGTGGTAGTTTTTTCCTTGAAGATTTGGAGGCATTATTTGTATGGAGAGAAGTGTGAGATATATACAAATCACAAGAATCTAAAATATATCTTCACGCAGAAAGAGTTAAACATGAGGCAGCGCTGATGGTTATAATTGATCAAGGATTATGATTGTGAGATTCTGTACCACCCAGGCAAAGCAAATGTAGTGGCAGATGCCTTGAGTAGAAAAGGCAAAGAGAAGTTATTGAAGTTGACCATTCAAGATGAATTAGTGAAGGATTTCGAACGACTAAACTTGGAGATTAAGTATCCGATGGAGACCAACGAATAATTATTTTCAGTGACAGCGAGCCCGGCTTTATTGGATAAGGTTAAAGAGGCACAAGAAAAGGATGAAGATTGCACTAACATCAAGAAGCGATAAACTGAAGGTGATGAGTTGAAATTTAAGATTGATGGCACTGGACTGCTAAGATTTGAAAGACAAATTTGGGTAACGTTAGTACCAGAACTGAGAGAAGAGATTTTACAAGAAAAGCACAATACGAGATATTCGATACACCCAGGAAGCACGAAGATGTACCAAGATTTGCGTCACCACTTCTGGTAGCCAAACATGAAGAGAGAGGTTGTGGAATGCGTAAGTAGATGTCTAACTTGTTAGAGAGTCAAGGCAGAGCACCAACGACCAAGGGGGTTATTATAACCATTAGATATTCCAGAATGGAAATGGGAGCACATCACAATGTACTTTGTGGTGGGACTTCTGGTAACGCAGAAAGGGAACGATGCCATATTTGTAGATCGTCTTACTAAGTCAGCTCACTTTTTTCCGATTAAGATTAAGTATAGTTTGGACCAGTTGGCCAAATTGTATGTTAAGGAAATTATCTCGAGGCATGGGGTGTTGATATCTATTGTATCAAATAGCGATCCTCGATTCACGTCAAACTTCTGGAAGAGTCTTCAAGAAAGAATGGGGACACAACTACGAATGAGTATCGCGTATCATCCGCAAACCGATGGGCAGAGCGAGAGAACAATTCAAACACTTGAAGACATGCTCCGAGCTTGTGTGATGGACTTCAAGGGTAGTTGGGAGGATCACCTTCCATTAATAGAGTTCGCGTATAACAATAGTTACCACGCCAGTATTGGAATGCCGCTGTACGAAGCACTGTATGGGAGGAAATGTAGAACACCCTTATGCTGGGATGAAGTTGGAGAACATGGACTGTTGAGACCAGAGTTGGTACAACAGATGGTGGAGATCATCAGGGTGATAAGAGCTCGACTAGTAGCAACTCAAGATCGCCAGAAAAAGTATGCAGATTTACATCGCAAGAAGAGAGATTTTGAATTAAGAAGTTATGCTTTTCTGAAAGTATCTCCCTGGAAAGGGAAGATTCATTTTGGGAAGAAGGACAAGTTGAGCCCTAGGTTCATAGGCCCGTTCAAGATTCTAAGGCGAGTCGGTGAAGTGGCGTATGAGGTAGCGTTACGTCCTGAACTTGAGCACATTCACAATGTGTTTCATGTGTCAGTATTACGGCCGTATAAACCGGACTACAAGCACGTTATCTCCTATGAACCAATTCAAGTCGAGAAAGACTTATCGTACGAGGAAGTTCCTGTCTAGATACTAGATAGGAAGGAACAGAAGTTGAGGAACACTACAAAAAAATGGGGCTTCAAAAACAACCAATTCTCGTTGCTAAAGGTGCCAAATTTCATTGCAAAAGGGTTTTGGCAACGACTTTACTGTCGTTGCGTCTTTCATTGCGCAATGAGCGTTACTAATTGTTCCGCAAAGAACTTTTTCTTTCGTTGCCAAAAGTACTACATTTTGCAACGAAATTTGGCTTTCGTACAGAGACATCGATCCTTTAGCAACAAAATATATTGTTGCAGAATAATTAAAATTTCGTTGTTAAAAACCCCATTTCATTGCAAAAGCCTGCTAATTGGCAACGAAATAAACTCTTTTTTTTTGCAACGACCATGCATTTTTGTTGCAATTGACACCATTTTGCAACGACATTTTTCGTTGCAGTAAATTATGAAAATTGTTGCCTAAGATTGCTTTCGTTGCGGAATGTAAACTTTTTAGCAACGATTTTCGTTGTTGATTATATTATTTGACAACGACATTATGCTGAATCAGCAACGAAAATGTTTGTTGCTGGTTATTTTTCAATAGCAACGAAAGTCATCGATTAGCAACAAATTATATGTTGTCGTTTCTTTATATGTGCAACGAAAGTTGATATGATTTGCAACGATAAAAAAATGTTGTCTTTTATGTTAGTATTAGCAATAATATCCTCTCCGTTGTTATTAGGTTAATTTTTCATTGCCAAATATTATATTTTTAAGGCCATTAGCAACAAAAATTTGTTGCTAAATATATAAAAAATTGTTACTATATTAAAACTTGTTCAATGTTTGGGTAACGAATTATATTGTTGCCAAATCAAAATTTGACATTCTTTTTGTGTATCTGGCTGGCTCAATATCCCCATAGCAAATAATGGCAAAAATACAAAAAACTAAAATATTATTAACTTAATAAAATCATCCACTACATAATCATTCATTATCTTTGCAATTAACCATCTAAAGCTACCACAGTTCTTCAATCAAAGTACATATCTACATATATAGATATTACACTTCATAATTTCGTCTCTTATCTTCCGTAAACGTAGCATAGAAATTTGATACCCAGTATTGTAAGGCAAGTCGTAGAAGCAGTCTTCCTGCACATATTTAAAAATAATAGCAAGTTAGGAAAATGAAGCAAATAGGTCACCAGAGACACTTAGTGCCAAAATCAATACACAAAGACAATAGAGTTGCTACGTGTTACTAATATACACCGTATTGCTCATAACCAGAAAAAGACAAATAAGCAATCACAATATCATTTGCTACAAATCCAAATAGAAAAAGAACCTTCAGTGCAACTATATAATTGCTTTGTTACAAGAAAAAATTGAAATCTTAATCGACCATGTTGCACCTATTGTGTACTCATTCTCATTTCTCAATCACACAGACAGTTCAAAAGGAAATGCAACAGAAATTAGACAAAGGCTTCTCTGAATAACACATAAGAACAATCTGAAACAAAATAAAGAAGGCAAGCAGATTATGATACTAAAAAAACCATATACCTGCGGGCTATGAGATCATTTAAAGCACCGTCATGTAAAACAGGTGCAACTTCCTCTTTCTTAGAAACTCGCAAAAGGGATTCCAAATATTCTGGGTATTGAAATCACGAGATCAATGTCGAATGGAATTTCGCTTAGACGAATATCTCCTCCTCGTTTATAGGATCTTATAAGACATTTTTATTTATGAGCCATTATATCTCAGGATGTTTTGGGATTCCTATTCTTTCTTTTGAAATACAGTAGGAGAGTTGTTTTTATTTTCTGATTAGTTGTGTATCACTATATCTTCTTCGACCTCTAATTGTAAATTGTGTTTCAAGGTCCAAGAAAGAAGATACTTCTGGCATTGGATTCTAGAGTCTGACATTGGATGTGCAGTGTACATTGTTCCTTTCATTGGCTTGCTTGGGTCCTATAAATCGGCAGGCCTCTCATTTAAACGATTCCGGTCTTGATGTAATTTATGTGGTTAAATTTTTAGTTGTATTGCTGAATGTTATTGGTAGCAGATAATGAAATGATTAATATATAGACTGGGGGGGAAGGGATTAGAAATTATATTCAGTGAATTTATTACTTTATAACATCAAGTCAGTTTCTCAGTCATTGGAGAGCTTTGTTAAATTTTTCAACATACATCTCTAAATTAATCTTCTTCTTGGCTGACTCTTCACTTTTCTACAGGTTACTACCGGAGGGTGGGTGGGTGGCATCATTTAATGGTTGATATACTTCTACTCTATATTCTTATTCCTATTATATAATTAAACTAAGCTAACATTTGGTACTAAGTTTTGTTTTCATTAATTAATATGTCAGTTCATATTTTTTCTTTTTCCTTTTTTATCTCAAGTATAATGTTTCTTTTATATAAATTATGTAATTCATTTCTTAAAAAAAGTAATCCACTTCTATATTCGAAAAAAACAAGTACACCCTGTATTTTCAAAATATATTAACTTATATCAAAAGTATTATACTAATATGTCTTTAAATAAAAAAAATTACTTTTTATTAAAAGTGGTACTTACTTGATTCTTTTCCTACTACATGAGATCCAGAGTGAATTAATAAGCACAATAAATAATTTCATTGACGTGTAAGACTTAACCACAAACTTGATTCACCTACCTTACCTAGGTGTTGAATCTATTTAGTACAAGCTCTGCAACAGCTGGAAAAATATAACAAAATCAAGTTATATAACATTACCTTGTGTTATTGTCAAAGAAGCCAGTAGTAATGCTCTGATTAGCAACTCCAAGTTTATGCTCAGCTGCAGCTCTAACTTGTTATTCCACAGTTTGCACCTTATTTGCAGTAGTTAAAAAAGTCAATAAAACCTGAATCTGAAAATTGTATAGTAATCACCAAATGGATTCCAGAAAATTGTCGCACTCTTGAGAATGACAAAATTGGTAGTGTTACATTTTTAATAAAGTCTAATTAAAATAAAAAAAATAAAAATATGATCTTAAAAAATATGTATTTTAATAGTGTCATTTGAATTCGGAGGGAGGGATTAAAAAGCTTTCAAATGGAGAAAGAACTTTTTATTAGTAGAAGAAAGAACAAGTGGAACCTAAAAACAATGTACATATAAAAGTTCAGCCTTCTGATTTCTACAAATCAGACACAGAAAAAATGCCCCTAAGTTCCCACAGCAGAAGCTCACAGCGATGTAAAAAAAAATGATCCTATCCTATAACAATCAAGCAGCTGATAAATAGCTAACCCTGAAAAGCCATGCACTTGTTCCAAATCCAACATAATAGAAGAAGTATCACACTTCCAACGCAGATTAACATTCCTTATTCCCCCCAAGAAACAACTCAATGCAAGGAAAGAAAAGGTTTAAAACATATAACAATATCGTGTCTCATTTATTTTGTTAACACATAAAACATAGGATAATGCTAGGGGTTTCAATTTTTTTGCCCCAAAAAGTGTCTCAAATGATGTGTCATTATTACATTGGTTAGGTAAATCTCTTGGGATTGGTTACGCTATAAAGTGTAATATCCAATGACACACCATATGAGACCAAAACTTTGAGACCCCTAGCTTTAACCTAAAATATATGACCCATAAAATTAGGATCCCTGGCGCCATCCTCACTTCAAATACCAAGCCAGCATCAAAATCATCTATTAAAATGTATGTGATTCACCACTACAGTTAGAATACATCTGCCAGGTGTTTTATGAAAACCAATATTTTATTTTCTTTGATTAGTACAAACTATTTTATTTAGAGCAACAATTCAATTACAGGTCTAAGAACTCACAGTTTTAAATCGAAGAACAAGCACTTCCCTTTTCTGACCAATCCTATGAGTCCTAGCTTGGGCTTGCAGATCAACCTGACAGTGTTAAAAGAGATCAACCTGACAGTGTTAAAAGAGATGGATTAAGAATTAATCTTAAGGTGCCACTAGATTCACAATTTCATATGATTTGGTATTCATATACTACCTAAGGGTTCCAATCTGTGTCAAAAATTATCACAGTATCAGCAGCTTGAAGATTAACACCAACACCTCTAGCACGAATGTTAACACCACATAAAAGCAGTGTGACTAGGTAAATTCAAAAAGACATGAACATGCATTGAACTGGGAAAATCTACACAAGCACACCCCTCTAGAAATAGTAATTATACATGGGTTAGTGTCCACATTTCTTGCCCCAAATGCTATGTTTACAATTTTACAATGTACAGGTTTCCTGCACGGCTGTACCTAGGTCACTTAACAGGAATGTACCATCTTAAAAAGGATTGAAAAAATGTGAATTTAGGGTCTTGATTATGTGGGGGCAAATCTCAGTGAAATGATTAAATACTCAAATATATCTAAGCTATTTAAAGCACCCACCGACATCCCCTTCAAGATGCAAGTGATCGTTCAATTTACTATAATGCGACCACGAGCATCTTGGCTGAACCTCTTCAGATGAATTGTCAAAATGGGAGGGCCTTATCGATGAGAATCCTTTTTCGTAGCATCTCTCTTCACCTTGATGCTCTCAGAATCCACCTCACCCTCACTTCCTTCTGATTCCTGTTCCCCAATTAAGAACTGGGATTCCTCTGTAGGACATTGTTAGTGTTGCATTCAGTGCTCCCAGACTCATTCACACTACAAGAGTCATTGAAACTCTCCAGATTGCATGTCAACTTCTGAGGTGAATCATTTATTTCACTTTTTTCTTCTTCCAACTGGGAGGCTGCTCAGCTGTCTGATTGCTTTCAAATGTGCAGTTTTGGTTACCATCAATATTTCCATTGCTTGACACAAGCCTATCAGCAGAACTGTCAAGTAAATCTTTTTTATTATTTCCATTACTGAGGTTCATGCTGCTGATAGGATAAGGAAAATCCTTGCCAGAACTCAACTGATCATCTCGAATTTTACTCTCACCTCTATTTAGTGAAACTATCTATGTAGATTTCTGCAGTTTCTTCTTAGACCTCCTTTATTGTACCAGAGTTTTGAACAGTTTTCGCAATGCCAAGCATGTTCATTTTTGGAAAGAAGCTCTGGTTTTGTAAAATAAGCCAAACACCTTTCTACTGAAACTAGAGAATCAGTATCATCAATCTCATCCAGATCAGACCCACTGCTATTTTCGACAGTAATACCACTCTCTGCAGCTTCATTAGACTCTGACACGTTAATACTTGGGGACCTCATTGCGGGCCCATCGGCATTCTCAGGCTCATTAAATAAATCCCCAAAGACACCAAAGTCTAAGGAATCTCTTTCACAACCAACCGGGAATAGTGTGACCCCATCTTCTCCATTTAATGTCTCTGCACTAGTTAGCGTATCTTCTTTGTATGGAAGCAACAAAATTTCAGAACTTTGAAACTGTAATGGGCGTTCTTCATCCCAAGAATTTCTCTCATAATCCATTTCAAGAGTTGGATCCTTGGGGATAACCTGATTACCATACTCTGAGCTAACCCTTGAAAAATCATCATTTGGAGCAGCATCCTTGACGACAGAATCTTGAATTCCTAATGTATCATAAATTTCTGAAGTGTTAATAGGATCATCTGATAAATCATTAATTTCTGAAGTCATAATAGGATCATCTGATAAAGTTGTTTCCTCTAGACAATGTGAAGGATCCTGCATACTAAATTCCAAGGCGTTCTGCAATAAGACATCATTCTCCAAAGCAACCTCATCGTTAATTTCCTTGGTCACTAAAGTACCATTGCTTTGTGCAGCTAATTCATGGTCACCTGACACTGAATCATGCTCAAGGTAATCCAACCATGTTGTATTATCAACTGCTTCCTCTGTAACATATTTTCACAATAACTTGTTGTCAAACCCTTGAGTAGCTGAGAGATTCTGTGAAGCTGAAACTTTGTTATCACCCATAATAGTTTGAACTATTGATTCTAATGTTGAAGTACCAACTGAAGTACCATTGCTTTGTCCAGCTAATTCAAGGTCACCTGATATTGCATCTAGCTCAAGGTAATCCAACCATGTTGTATTATCCACTGCTTCCTCCGTAACATTTTCACACAATAACTTGTTGTCAAACCCTTGAGTAGCTGAGAAAATCTATGAAGGTGAAACTTTGTTATCACCCAGAATAGCTTGGTCTATTAATTTGAATGATGTAGTATCAACTGAAGAGGCAATCAATTTTTCAGCAACAAGTGCACTATACTGTACCTGCAAAGAAATTTGATCACCGGTTAATGAGTCGGTAATACTATGAGAAGTCACAGGATCTGCACTTCTGTTAACTTTTGCACGAATTCTTTGGCTACGTCTTGGAGGTAGTTTTGGTTTCTTGGGCTGAGTGACTGGTTGGGCCTTTATGGATGGAGGTTTTTTAGTTGGTATAGGATGCGAGAGATCTGAAAATGGCTCGTGAACTATTGAGGAGTGTGCACATTCCGAACAACTAACAGTACTTGAGAGTCTTCCCCCAAATATGGCGTCTACAAAATTAGGACTAAATAGTAGCATAGAGAATTTCCATCATAAGGTGTAGTCCCTAGATTTTTTCCACAAGCATCAAATGTTACAGTGCCTTCTAAATTAATTCGCCTAAATCCGCCTAAATCCGCCTAAACCCATTTTAATTCCCACTAAACAAACAACTAACCCAACCCAGCCCAATTAAAAATAATTGTAAAATAAAACAAACACAAAAAATACACAGCCAAAAAACCAAATAATTACAAAAATGCTAACCTCATCATTCTTGTAACTTTTTCTCGCCGAGAAAGCAAAGTGAATCCCCTCAACCATGTCTGATAGACTCCACGGCACGCTTGCGTGAGGTGGTCGTCGCCCCGATCGTTTCTAGCACAGTTGTTGGGTGAATTGCTTGCAACACCTTAACCCCTCGCCTATATGTAGACGGTAATCTTGGTACAATTCGTCAGATTCGAATTCTGCGTTGAATGGACACCAACGACACCTTGACCCTCGCTTATATTGAAGCGGTAATCTCAAGTCACAATCGACGATATGATGCGCAGAGAAGACGCCACACACAACTATGAATTGTTGTATGATAAGTCAAATTGAATCTCAAAGAAATAAGCAAGAAAATACTTAGGAATTCTTCAAAGAACCAAAAGTAGAGAATAACCTCACAAATATATTGAATAATGAATAATGATAATTGTCATATTACATCAACTTGCACCTCTATTTATACTACTCAAAACAATCTAAATCCTAATAGAAATTTATAAACTATAACCCTAATTCTATAAGAAAATAGAAGTCAATTTGGAAAAGGAATTCTAATTAAAAAGAAATCCTAATTACAATATAGAAGTCAATTTGGAAAAGGAATTCTAATTAAAAAGAAATCCTAATTACAATAGAATTTAAAATTAAGAATCCAAATAAAATCCTTCACCGCATGGGATTTTCATAATACTCCTTTGTAAGTAAATATGTTGACTTTGTTAAGAAGATTAAAATTGCTTCAGTATTAAATTGACCCAAATTAATGTCTCATGTTCTTTTGCCTCCTCTTTGGATTTTCTTACGTTAGCTTCAAACCAAACATCTTGGATCAATCCATTGAGACTTTGTTTGAACCTCTTTGTTCTAAATTGCTTGATCCCCACGCCCCTTTAGTCTTGTTTGAATCCACGCACGTCATGTCCTCATCATTCCTCTCCTCTTGAAAAGGATTTGTCCTCAAATCGTCACCTACATCAAACGGACTTAGATCAAGAACGTTAAATGTAGCACTAACATTATACTCACCGGCAAATCCAATTTATAGGCATCATCATTGATACGCCGAGAACTTGAAATGGACCATCTCCCTCTAAGCAATTTGAACGTCTTTGAGCGGGGAATCTTTCTTTCCAGATATGTAACCACACCCAATCTCCTGCTCAAAGATCACTTGATGTCGTCCCTTGTTCGCGTGCTTAATGTATTGTTCCGTTCTCCGCTCAATGTTTGCTTTGGCTCTTTCATGAATCGCTTAACAAGATCGGCCTTTTTTGTTCCATCCATGTTAGTATATTCGTAAACAGTAATCTGGTGATAAATCCAACGGTGTCAAAGGATTAAAACCATATACAATTTCAAATGGAGAAAAATTAGTAGCAGAATGAATGAATCGGTTATATGCAAACTCAACATGTGGTAAACATTCTTCCCATTGCTTGATATTCTTTTTAATGATAGCCCGTAATAATGAAACAAAGTCCTATTTACTACTTCAATGACCGTCGGTTTGTGGATGACAAGTAGTAGAAAATAACAATTTAGTACCCAATTTACCCCACAAGGTCTTCCAAAATAACTTAAGAACTTTCAGATCTCTATCGAAACAATAGTTTTAGGCATACCATGCAAACGCACAATCTCCCTAAAGAACAAATCAAAGAATACGAGATGCATCATCGGCTTTTATGACATGGAATAAAATGTGCCATTTTGAAAATCTATCCATGACCACAAATATCGAATCATAACCATGCTTAGACCTAGGTAAACCCAACACAAAGTCCATAGAAAGATCAATCCAAGGTTCATTAGGAATAGGCAACGGCGATACAATCCATGGGGTTGAACACTTAGATTTAGCTTCATGACAAGTAATACATCTATCACATATTCTTTCTACATCCCTTTTCATATGAGGCCAATAAAAATGTTCTTTTAAAACAAAGAAAAGTTTTATCAACACCAAAATGTCCCATTAAACCGCCCCATGTGATTCCCTAACCAACAACTCACACGAAAGAACATGCAGGAATACATAGTTTATTTTCTCGAAACAAGAATCCATCAACTCTAAAGTATTTACCCACAACATTCTTTTCACAAGTTTTAAACTCTTCAGAAATCAAGGTCATTATCATATAACTCTTTAATTCGCTCAAACCCAAGCAATTTCAGTATCAAGAGTATTTAACAAAACATACGCGAGACAAAGCATCCGCAACGACGTTCTCCTTACCTTGCTTATATCGAATAACATATGGAAATGTCTCGATAAATTCCATCCATCGTGCATGTCTTTTGTTCAACTTGTGTTGACCTTCAAATATTTCAATGATTCATGATCGGTGTGGATCACAAACTCCTTAGGCCACAAGTAATGTTGCCATGTCTCCAAGGCTCTAACCAAAGCGTACACATCTTTGTCATATGTAGGATAGTTCAAAGTCGCCCCACTCAACTTTTCGCTAAAATACGCCCACTTTGGTTTTCCTTCTTGCATCAACACAGCTCCAATCCCTAAAACTCAAGCATCACACTCAATCTCAAAAGTTTTAGCAAAGTTAGGCAAAATAAGTAAAGGAGCATTTGTCAATTTATCCTTAATCAAATTAAATGCTTTTTCCTGCTCATCACCCCACTTGAAGCCCACACTTTTCTTGATGACCTCAATTAATGGTTTTGTAATTTCACTAAAATTCGAACAAAGCGCGGTAGAAACTTGCGAGTCCATGAAAGCTTTGTACTTGACTCACATTGGTTGGACTCGGCCAATCCCGGATCGCACGTATTTTCTCCTCATCAACTTGGACTCCCTGTGAACTCACAACAAAGCCAAGAAAAACAATTCTATCCGAACAAACGCGTGCATTTCTCCATGTTAGCAAATAACTTTTCTTTCCTAAGTACATCTAAAGCAGATTTTAAATGCAATGCATGATCTTGAAGTTTTTGCTATAAATCAAGATATCATCAAAATAAACTATTTACAAATTTTCCAATGAATGGACGTGAAAACATGGTTCATTAATCTCATGAAAGTGCTCTCGGTGCATTAGTTAAACCAAAAGGTAATACTAACCATTCATAAAGACCGTATTTAGTTTTAAATTTGCTTTTCCATTCATCACCCTCTTGCATTCTAATTTGATGATAACCACTTTTTAAATCAATTTTTGAAAATATGCAAGACCCATGTAATTCATCTAATATGTCATCTAAACGAGGAATGGGATGTCGATATTTTACCGTAATGTTATTTACCGCTTTCGACAATCGATGCACATCCTCCATTTTCCATCCTTTTTAGAGACTAGGATCATTTAATCGCATATGGGCTCATACTTTCTCTCACTTAATCCTTTCTCCATCATTTCATTAACTTGCCTTTCAGAACTCCTTCGTTTCCTCGGGATTACTCCGATAAAAGTGGACGGTTTGGAATCGTCGTGACCGAACAAAATCAATTTGATGCTCAATTCCCGAATAGTGGTAGTCCATGAGGAAGCTCCTCGAAATACATCTTTGAATTCTCAGAAGAGAGATGAAACAACACTAGGCAAAGAATCATTAGCGTTAGTAGTAAAAAGCGCCTCTTTATATAGAAGTAAAATCATAGAAGTCGTTTAGAAATCAAAGCTCTTCTCACATCACTCTTTTTTGCCAGTATATTTGTTTTTTTCTCTTCTTTCTTTTTCTCTTTTTTTTTCTTCTTGATTTTTCTTTTCTTCACTCTCTTTTCTTTGTACATAATTTTTTTGCAAATGAATTTGATCTTCATGTACTTGTTGTGGTGACAAAGGACGCAAAGAGATCTTCTTCTTGTCGTGAACGAATGAATATACGTTGGTAAACCCGTCATGTTGAACCCTCCTATCAAACTGCCATGGTCTACCCAACAATATATGTCCTGCCTGCATGGGCACCACATCACACAATACCTCATCAATATACCGACCAATAGCAAATGGAACTAACACTGTTTGGTTACTTTAATGTTCGCATTATCATTGAGCCATCGTAAACGATATTTACCATGGATGTTTGGTAGTAGGTAACCCCAACTTCTCCACCATCGTCAAGTTTGCCACATTTGTACAGCTGCCTCCATCTATAACTACGCAACAAATTTTCCCATTCACAAGACATCGAGTATGAAATAGATTTTCCCGCTGTTCACTGCTCTCCTCCTTAACCTGTGTACTAAGTGCTCTTCTTGTAACCAGAATTTCACCATGTATTGCATCCTCACCTATCTCCTCTAATGGTGGCATAGAATCGGTGTCGCTATCTTCCCCCTCGGTCTCCACATCTCCATTGTCAAGTAACAACATTTTCTCTCTCGATTTGGACATTGGCTAGAAATATGTCCCCCGCCTTGACACTTAAAACATACAATATCTCGATTACGACCAAAAGAAGGTTGTTCGATTTTACTTGAGTTTTCGGCCATTGATCCTTGCTTGGGTTCCACCTTTCGCTTGAACGCAACTGCTTTTTCCTCTCGCTTTGCCAAATTGGGTCTCCATGATGAACTAGCATTAGATTGTCCTCGTTGTCCTACTCGCCTCTTGAGTTGTTTCTCTATCTTAGTAGCCATATGGACCAGTTCCTCCAACTCTAAATAATGTTGTCGTTCAACCAAGTCGCAATCTCCCGGTTCAATCTCTGCGAGAACCTAGCCATCGATGTTTCATTGTCCTCAATCAAGTTAGCCCGATCCTTCAACATCTCCATCTCCCTCTAATATTCATCCACACCACTTCCCTGCTTAAGAGTTTGTAAATTACGAATGATCTCCAGATTGATAGTATGTTGGTACAAACCTCTTTTTCATTATCGCTTTCATCTCGCCCAAGTTGTAATCGGTAGCTCGTCACACCTTCTCCGATTAGTCATCAAATCGATCCCACCATATCAATGCATATCCGAGAAAATTCAGAATGGCGGTTTGACTTTCTTGAGGTCCGAATAGTTGTGACGGTCAAAGATTCGCTCCATCTTGGTTACCCAATCTAAATAAGCCTCGGGATCACCCGTGCCTTGGGAAAGTCGGAATCTTCATTTTTATGCTATCCAAATTGCCATCTTCTCCGTCTCCGACCTCTTCTTTCCCTAGCACCTCCGTGTCTTTGATGTCGAAAATTAGATTCACGATCTTCCGCCGCACTACCGTCCTCACCGTAAGTGGTCTTCCTTTCTTCGTCGATTTTGTTGTGTCTCTCGTCTTGTTTTGCATCCCAAGAGTGTTTTGGGATAGCTCTCACCATAGACACCCTCATCTCTTCTAATTGTTCTTGCATTTGCTCTATTGTCTTTCTCAATCTCCGATCCCATTCTTTATGCATTGCTTCCATCGGAATTTCAATTCAATTTGTCGAAGGTTGTTCCTCATGAGTTCCTTTATCCTTTGAGCTAGACATATTTCCGCAAAATAAGGGTTAGTAGAAAACAGTTTCTCACCACTCCCTTACGTGTTTCGCTCGAATCAATGGTCCACTCGTGTATACTCTCAATAATTGGCTTTTACCCTCGATTAATCTCACCACTAAGCCTTTTACCTCAAATATTCTCTCTAATAGGTTCTTATTGAATTCCCTAGCAAAAAGACATGAACATGCATTGAACTGGGAAAATCTACACAAGCACACCCCTCTAGAAATAGTAATTATACATGGGTTAGTGTCCACATTTCTTGCCCCAAATGCTATGTTTACAATTTTACAATGTACAGGTTTCCTGCACGGCTGTACCTAGGTCACTTAACAGGAATGTACCATCTTAAAAAGGATTGAAAAAATGTGAATTTAGGGTCTTGATTATGTGGGGGCAAATCTCAGTGAAATGATTAAATACTCAAATATATCTAAGCTATTTAAAGCACCCACCGACATCCCCTTCAAGATGCAAGTGATCGTTCAATTTACTATAATGCGACCACGAGCATCTTGGCTGAACCTCTTCAGATGAATTGTCAAAATGGGAGGGGCCTTATCGATGAGAATCCTTTTCGTAGCATCTCTCTTCACCTTGATGCTCTCAGAATCCACCTCACCCTCACTTCCTTCTGATTCCTGTTCCCCAATTAAGAACTGGGATTCCCTCTGTAGGACATTGTTAGTGTTGCATTCAGTGCTCCCAGACTCATTCACACTACAAGAGTCATTGAAACTCTCCAGATTGCATGTCAACTTCTGAGGTGAATCATTTATTTCACTTTTTTCTTCTTCCAACTGGGAGGCTGCTCAGCTGTCTGATTGCTTTCAAATGTGCAGTTTTGGTTACCATCAATATTTCCATTGCTTGACACAAGCCTATCAGCAGAACTGTCAAGTAAATCTTTTTTATTATTTCCATTACTGAGGTTCATGCTGCTGATAGGATAAGGAAAATCCTTGCCAGAACTCAACTGATCATCTCGAATTTTACTCTCACCTCTATTTAGTGAAACTATCTATGTAGATTTCTGCAGTTTCTTCTTAGACCTCCTTTATTGTACCAGAGTTTTTGAACAGTTTTCGCAATGCCAAGCATGTTCATTTTTGGAAAGAAGCTCTGGTTTTGTAAAATAAGCCAAACACCTTTCTACTGAAACTAGAGAATCAGTATCATCAATCTCATCCAGATCAGACCCACTGCTATTTTCGACAGTAATACCACTCTCTGCAGCTTCATTAGACTCTGACACGTTAATACTTGGGGACCTCATTGCGGGCCCATCGGCATTCTCAGGCTCATTAAATAAATCCCCAAAGACACCAAAGTCTAAGGAATCTCTTTCACAACCAACCGGGAATAGTGTGACCCCATCTTCTCCATTTAATGTCTCTGCACTAGTTAGCGTATCTTCTTTGTATGGAAGCAACAAAATTTCAGAACTTTGAAACTGTAATGGGCGTTCTTCATCCCAAGAATTTCTCTCATAATCCATTTCAAGAGTTGGATCCTTGGGGATAACCTGATTACCATACTCTGAGCTAACCCTTGAAAAATCATCATTTGGAGCAGCATCCTTGACGACAGAATCTTGAATTCCTAATGTATCATAAATTTCTGAAGTGTTAATAGGATCATCTGATAAATCATTAATTTCTGAAGTCATAATAGGATCATCTGATAAAGTTGTTTCCTCTAGACAATGTGAAGGATCCTGCATACTAAATTCCAAGGCGTTCTGCAATAAGACATCATTCTCCAAAGCAACCTCATCGTTAATTTCCTTGGTCACTAAAGTACCATTGCTTTGTGCAGCTAATTCATGGTCACCTGACACTGAATCATGCTCAAGGTAATCCAACCATGTTGTATTATCAACTGCTTCCTCTGTAACATATTTTCACAATAACTTGTTGTCAAACCCTTGAGTAGCTGAGAGATTCTGTGAAGCTGAAACTTTGTTATCACCCATAATAGTTTGAACTATTGATTCTAATGTTGAAGTACCAACTGAAGTACCATTGCTTTGTCCAGCTAATTCAAGGTCACCTGATATTGCATCTAGCTCAAGGTAATCCAACCATGTTGTATTATCCACTGCTTCCTCCGTAACATTTTCACACAATAACTTGTTGTCAAACCCTTGAGTAGCTGAGAAAATCTATGAAGGTGAAACTTTGTTATCACCCAGAATAGCTTGGTCTATTAATTTGAATGATGTAGTATCAACTGAAGAGGCAATCAATTTTTCAGCAACAAGTGCACTATACTGTACCTGCAAAGAAATTTGATCACCGGTTAATGAGTCGGTAATACTATGAGAAGTCACAGGATCTGCACTTCTGTTAACTTTGCACGAATTCTTTGGCTACGTCTTGGAGGTAGTTTTGGTTTCTTGGGCTGAGTGACTGGTTGGGCCTTTATGGATGGAGGTTTTTTAGTTGGTATAGGATGCGAGAGATCTGAAAATGGCTCGTGAACTATTGAGGAGTGTGCACATTCCGAACAACTAACAGTACTTGAGAGTCTTCCCCCAAATATGGCGTCTACAAAATTAGGACTAAATAGTAGCATAGAGAATTTCCATCATAAGGTGTAGTCCCTAGATTTTTTCCACAAGCATCAAATGTTACAGTGCCTTCTAAATTAATTCGCCTAAATCCGCCTAAATCCGCCTAAACCCATTTTAATTCCCACTAAACAAACAACTAACCCAACCCAGCCCAATTAAAAATAATTGTAAAATAAAACAAACACAAAAAATACACAGCCAAAAAACCAAATAATTACAAAAATGCTAACCTCATCATTCTTGTAACTTTTCTCACGAGAAAGCAAAGTGAATCCCCTCAACCATGTCTCGATAGACTCCACTCAAGACGCTTGCGTGAGGTGGTAGTCGTCGCCCGATCGTTTCTAAAGGTTGTTGGGTGAATTGCTTCATAACACCTTAACCCCTCGCCTATATGTAGACGGTAATCTTGGTACAATTGCTCGCATTCGGAATTCTGCGTTGAATGGACACCGGTAATCTCGGTACAATCGACGATTGATGCGGTAGAAGACGCCACACACAACTATGAATTGTTGTATGATAAGTCAAATTGAATCTCAAAGAAATAACTAAGAAAAATACTTAGAATTCTTTCAAAGAACCAAAAGTAGAGAATAACCTCACAAATATATTGAATAATGAATAATGATAATTGTCATATTACATCAACTTGCACCTCTATTTATACTACTCAAAACAATCTAAATCCTAATAGAAATTTATAAACTATAACCCTAATTCTATAAGAAAATAGAAGTCAATTTGGAAAAGGAATTCTAATTAAAAAGAAATCCTAATTACAATATAGAAGTCAATTTGGAAAAGGAATTCTAATTAAAAAGAAATCCTAATTACAATAGAATTTAAAATTAAGAATCCAAATAAAATCCTTCACTGCGTGGGATTTTCATAATACTCCTTTGTAAGTAAATATGTTGACTTTGTTAAGAAGATTAAAATTGGGCTTGTATTAAATTGACCCAAATTAATGTCTCATGTTCTTTTGCCTCCTCTTTGGATTTTCTTACGTTAGCTTCAAATTTCAAACATCTTGGATCAATCCATTGAGAGTTTGTTTGAACTCTTTGTTCTAAAGCCTCGCTTGATCCCCACGCCCCTTTAGTCTTGTTTGAATCCACGCATGTCATGTCCTCATCAATGTCCTCATCATACAAAGCCCCTCAACCGAATCCGACAACGTCTCGTAAGCCTCCCCGCACCGAATAAACTTCGTGTACTCCTCAACAAGACCCGTACGACACATTCGGGTGGTACTTTGGCCAACTTCTCAGACGCTTGCTTGATCTCCCCAAATGCTCCGGTTCGGGTATGCCTGAAGCTCATAGAAGCTCATCGCCTCCGTGAGCATGGCATACATGGCATTATTATAGACCCAACATTGATTTTGGCTCTGGTTTTGGAGGATCCACCCTAGATTGGAGAGAAATACGGGGTTTTGGAAATTGGGTGTCAAGGAGGAATGGAGAATTGTATCAAGATGAGTAGTTGATGAAATGATGGAGGAGGGTATCCATCCAAATTTCAGTAAGAAGGATCCGATTTTTTTTAGGTTTATAGCGAAGATAAAAGTTTTGTAATTATAATTATAAATCTATAATGAGAATAAAAAAAAATTTAAAGTAATGTTTATTAATAAATAAATGTTAATTTTATTATTTTTAATAAATATAATGCTTAATGTTTTAAATTATAATTCGAGTAAGTTATTATCATTTTTGAAATATTAAATTTTAAAATGAATAGTTTAATTACAACTATAGTTAGAATAAGAAAAAAATAATGAGTTTTAAAGTATAGTATTAATAAATGAATATTAATTTATTTATTTTAATAAATACAATAATCAATAAACTAAATTACAATTCAAATAACTTTTCATCATTTTTGAAATTCTAAATTTTAATTTTAAAATGAATGCACTAATTACAATTATAAATAAAATAAGAAAAAAGTAATGAATTTTAAAGTATAGTTCATTAATTCTAAATTAATTCGAACCTAACACATTTTAATAATAAAATTATATTATCCATCGCCTCCTGTTATATCGCAAGTAAATTTTGAAAGTACAAAATTTTTAACAAACTAATACCTATATATATATAATTAATTTATATATATGTGACTTATTAATTATTGAATATAAGTTATTATATATATATATATATATATATATATATATATGGGTTCCAATTCATGACAACCGGTTGTTAGGAGTACTATTCCAGCAACCCATGGCCAAATAATGCAAACTCATTAGACAAAGGTAAAATCGTAGATGATAATTATTACTATTATTATTATAATTATAAGTAATAATTATAATAATAATAGTAATAATTATGATAATAGTATTAATAATAGTAATAATAATAGCAACAATAATAACAATAATTATAACAATAATAACAATAATTATAATAATTATAATTATAGTTATAATTATAATTATAATTCGAAAGAAGCCACATCAGATCTGTCACGTGTAAAATTACAATATAAAATGTCACGTCAACGCACATGTGGCGCCTGGGGGTTCAAAGTCCAAATTTTCGAATAGAAAGGGACTCAGTTTGCGTTAACCGAAAGAAAGGGGCTCAATACCCAAAAACCACTAAAGTTTAGCGGTCAACTTTGCATTTAATCCTATATATATATACACATATTAATTTCAAAAATTATAACTTTAAAAAAAATAAAACTGGGCACTTATTTTGAGCTCTTCGTAGCTTTTTAACTTATGCTCTCGATAATCACCAATATATTATATATAATAAAACAGAACCCATTTTGAATCTTTCATTTGACAAAGCACAATAACGATTCAGATTTCATCTCAATTCTTCCAACTTAATCTAAAGGTTTACATTTCATCTCATACTAAAAATTCCCACCCAAATCAAATTCACCCCTAAAAATTCTCGCCCAAATCAAATAACAATAATAATAACAATAATGATGATGCTAATAATAATAATAATAATAATAATATTAATAATAATAATAATAATAATAAAAGTAAAAATAATTATAATAGTAATAGTAATAATTATAATTATAATAATTACTACTATAATAATAATAAAATTTATAATAATAATAATAATAGCAATAATTGTAATAATGATAATAATACTAATTATTACATTAATAATAATAATAATAATAATAATAATAATTATAATAATAATAATAATAATTATAATAACAATAATGACATATTTTAATGACAATATTTATAATAATAATTTGATTAATTGTAAGTGATATCATTATAATATATCACTTCAATTAGAATAAGTATATGAAAAAGGGACACCATATATGCATTTGGTTTGTGAATTTGAGAAGTTATTGTAAGTTTATGAATTTGATAAGCTATTACAAATGAATCTATGATACGTAAAACAAAATACTAATGAAAACGAAAAACTTTAAATATATTCAATTCGTATTCCTATTTGAAATTTGTATTGAATAACTTTTTATATATATATATATATATATATATATATATAACCTTATTAACCACATACAATTTAGTTTTAATGTTATGTAACATTTCATTTGTTCATGTTTAAAATATCGTTAAATTAATTAAACTTTTCATTCGTAGAGACTTTTGAAGAGTTACACAATATATTATAAGGGTAAAATGCAAAGTCGAGCACTGAACTTTAGGAGTTTTTGGGTATTGAGACATTTTCTTTTGGTCAACGCAAATTGAGCCCCTTTCTATTAAAAAATTTGGACTTCGAGCCCTAGGCGCCACATGTGCGCTGACCTTCATACGTGACGCCTACGTGGCAGATCTGTGTGGGTATTTTTTATTTTATTTTACACGTGGACGAGCTGATGTGGCGAATATTGAACTTTATCCCAAAAAATATATTAATGCACATATTCGAAGCTAAGACCTCCAGTTTGGAATATTAATCCAATGACCACCTGAGCACATGGGCCTAATTGTTATTACTTTGCAAGGATTAATATTTATAACTAAACAAATCATTTCCCCCAAATTAAAACAGATCCCCTTTTCTTAGATCTGTTATGTACATACATAAATGTACATAACTAATTACGTTATAATAATAATAATAATAATAATAATAATAATAATAATAATAATAATAATAATAACAACAACAACAACAATAAAGATTACTACTACTACTACTACTACTACTACTACTACTACTACTACTAATAACAACAACAACAACAATGGTAATAATAATAATAATAATAATAATAATAATAATAATAATAATAATAATAATAATAATAATAATAATAATAATAATAAAAGTAATAATAACAACAAGATTATTATTATTATTATCGTTATTTTTATTATTATTATTATTATTATTATTATTATTAGTACTATTATTATTATTATTACAATAATTTAAGTCAATATTTTAATAGTCGTTGCAAAAAGTTGTATAAAATATGCAATCGAAAATAAAAATTGTTGCCAATGAATGTGGTCCATATTAGCAAATCTAAATATAGCAAAAAAAACTTTCAGTAGCCCACGATGAGGAGAAATCAAGTGGTTAAAATTTTGCAAACGAATTTCTAACTAATTTTGTTTCCAAATTTTGCAACGATTTTATGAATTTCGTTTAAAAAGTGAAAGTTCGCCACAATTTGCAACGAAGGACAAGTTTTGCTAAACATACACTTTTAGCAACGACTTATAAAGTCGTTATTCGAAAAATCATTGCTAAAGCCCCATTTTTAGCAACAAAAAAACCTTCGTTGCCCACGATGACGAGAAATCAAGTGGCTGAAAATTTTGCAACGAATTTCTAACGAAATTTTTTCCAGCCAATGAATTAGCAACGAAATTTTTCAAAGACTTATGAATTTCATTGCAAAAAGTGAAAACCTAACACAATCTGCAATGAAAGACAAATTTCGTTGCTAAATATATACTTTTAGCAATGACTTATAAAGTTGTTGCCCAAAAATCGTTGCTAAATGCCCATTTTTTTGTAGTGGAATAAGATTATCCATTCCGTTAGGATTCTCTGGAGGAATCACGCAGTAGAAGAAGCTACGTGGGAGCTAGAAGAGAAAATGAGAGCGAATTATCCATTTTTATTTGAGTAACCTTATTTTACAATTCCGAGGACAAAATTTTTATAAGGGGGGAGGGATGTAACGACCATGAATTTTAAACTCCTTATTAATTAAATATGTGATTTAATTTTAACGAGTTAGTTTTGTGAGTCTATTTAAACCTTATGTGGTTATATGAATTTATGAAATGATTAAAGGGAGTCACTAATAGTTTATTTAAATTAGTGGACTAACCCTAAGAGTTTGATATCAAGGAATTGATAGGATTATTAATAATTAAATATTTAATTTATTTGAATATAGTAGCAAGAGTTGAACATATTGATTTATGTCAATTATGGGTATATCACCATTGAAGAAGTTAAATTATCGCATATGAAACTTATGTGGTGATAGAAATTGGAACTGGCTTGAAGCTAACCTATTTTGGCACTGCCAGGGACCGGCGTAGCTGTGTCGTCCCAGTAGTATAAAATGGCTCAGCTGCACTAGTGTCCAGTCTGAGACAGTTAAGTTCTGCTATAGAAAATGAATTGGAACATTGGAGAAATGTGTGACATGCATAGAATCATATGATAAGAATATATTCTAATGATATGGAGTATCAAGTAGTGCAATAAAATTATATATATTTTTTAAACTGAAATAACTTAATATATGTGCATTCCAGAAATCAGAAAAGAAGTTATGTGTGTACACTTCATATATAATATTAAATAATGTTATAATATGCCTATGTGAGTAGTAGAGATAATTATGGAACTACCCAGACAATAATACTTAACTGTGATATTTTAATTGCGTGTATTTAATGTACATGGATTATATGATGTGAGTACCTAAATTAAACCTTAAGTTCCTAATATGGTAACAATTGTACATTAAGTTTACATGTTGGGAATTAGAGTAACCAAACCAAGCTTGTTGTTGAGATTTTTCTCTTGTCCCAAAATGAGTGTCACTATAGTACATGAACAACAGCCTACATTTGACTTACGTAACTTCCATATGGCTAAAAATTAGGCAATGATTTCAAGGCCAATGGCCTGATGGGGAGTTGTTGAACCACTCCTTAGCAACCAATATGTTCTTCCTTTGCACCATGAGCTCCAACATTAGGGTAATGTCATTATCTAGTCCATGTCCCCTCTATAAATACAAGCTCCAAATTCAGTTTTGTTGTTTGTTAAAGTCTGAGATTGAGAGTCCTAAGTTGCTGAGAAATTTTGGAAGCATACTCAGTTTGTGAGGGGTCTAATTCAAGCTAAGGAGGTATAAATCTTAACTTGTGTTCTTGAAATGGGTGTTGTCAAATTCTTGAAATTACTTAAAATTCTTTGTTAATCAAGGTGATTTGGCATGCCATGATGTGTTTAGGAAGTAGCCTTACAAGTTTGAACTCTTAAATGTTGGTATTAAGCATGTTTAAATCAAAGAAAAGTGTTGACATTTGATACTCTGCAAAATAGAGTAAGTTATCGTCTCTCGATCATGGTGTTAGGCGAGGCTGCGCCTAATTCACTATTAGTGCAGGTAGCAGTAAATTGCCTGAATTCGCACTGCACTGATGTGTTCTGTTATGTTTCTGTTGTGCTAACTTGTTAGTACATGGTTAGAGCAAGCTTGTAAATTGTTGTAGCAGACACACACAAGCATGTGCATGTAGTATGAACAAGTACAACCATGTTAGTACCTACAATGGACACAACATTTGTGGTCTTGAAATGAGATTTGTGATTTCAAAAGTGAACTTTGTCACGAACACATCATGTGAGCTTTCTGACCTTATGAGTATGTTAATATGGTTTATATTGACATGAAATGTAAGACTAAAGTGATTGAACACACTAGCATACATGATTGAAAGATTAGACTAGTTCAAAGATAAGAAACTTAAGACTTTTCAAAGTGAACCTTACCAATACTTTTATCTTATAAGTTCTAACCATTTGTGCATGCATATGTGGCTTTATTATATGTTATAAAGTCATGAGAGTTAGATGTTAAGATGCCTTGTATGTACTAAGTTGATTTAGTGTTAAATTCAAAGAAAATTAGAATAAGGAAGCTAATGTCATCAAGAAATGAGTAAAGTACGTTACGACCATGCAAGCATGTATATTAAGACTCATTATCCCTATATATACATTGGCATGAACATCGTTTTGTTAATGTATGGTTTTCACTTATTCACACATAGTCATAAAAAGGAAATTTCTAAAATATAAACTATGTGAGTAAAGTATACTCGTGTTGTCTATATACAAGCATGACTACTGAGTATTGAATGATCAAGTTGTAAGGCACAAATGATTACATGACCTTTTTATGTTTTAATGACATATAAATAGTAAGTAAACTTGTGATAGTGAAATCAAGTATGGTCATGTGTTATATGTGAAACTCTAGCATGTACGTATGTTAAATTATATGTGTAATTAGTTTGTTAGAGTTGGATTTGAAGTCGAGAGAAGAAGGTTGAACCTTAGTGCGGCTAAGGACACAGTAGCAATTCGCCAGATCCTAAGCTTTAGACCGGTCAGCGCAATTGCGTCATCCTGAAGTCTTACCAAGATTTTGTTTTGGTTTGAAGTTTCAAGGCATGCTTATATGATTACTTTACTTTGTAATGTATGACCAATACGCTCTGTGATGTGTTAAGAAACATGCTATGGATGACTTGATTCTTTTAAAGTGTAGACTCGTATTAGTTTGCACATACTAATTGAAAGGCCGACTCGTTATTGTTAGGTAGTTTCAACGCGAGTTAGTTAAAGCTAGTATTATATTGTAGCTGAGCAAACAGGCAAGTTCCTTGAACCCTACTTTTATTGTGTAAGTTCCCTAAACTTTGAGTTTGTGGAAGTTTCCTATCCTACTCATATTGTATTGAGCAGGTTATTGTTGAATTGAAAGTTATTCATTTAAGCTTGAATCTTATTTCCAAGTATGTTATTAAGTGGTTTAATTACTTTACAATTATCCCACATTGATATTATTGATATTCGCACTTAGTGCACTTGAGTTTGTACATTCTTGGACTTGTACATCATTTAAAGTTCAATAATTCTTGAACTATGTAAGATAGAGTATGAACCTTTGTTCGGTCAGACAAACGTTTGAAGTTTTATAAAAGCTATCCAAACCAATTGATGGTAAGGATTCTTAGACTGAAAGAACACCCCTTTTTGATAGGGGAGTTGTAATGCCCCCAAATTCAGGTACTTGAAACCCGAATTCAGTGCTTTATGATACCATTTCTATAAGCAGAAATAATACTAATAATAATAACAATAATACGAATATCAAAATTAACTTACATTTATCAGAGTCTAATCCCAAGTACGCAACATTTACTTCAATACATTACATGATAGATAATAAATATCATGGTCTAAATATTGTCTAACTATTACAAAAGATGCCAATAAACTTTTTCTGTTTGCTTTCCTTTTTCCATTGTTCTTGGTCGAACCTTCTGGTTGTTCACACTTAGTTGAAAACATTTTAAATTAAGCAAGGATGAGCATTTGAGTGCCCAGCAAGTAATATCAATTATAAATATAAGCTGAAAGAAGTAAATGTTTTCTTTGTACGACACTTCTACAACGAATCAACAGTTGTGAAGTAAGCTGAACCAATAATAATAACATAACAATTCTATATCAAATTTTTGAAACTACGTACTGACTATATATAGGTATTAGTCGACAGACTATGAACATTATTTTCTATTTTCGAAAAGGTTAAACAAAACATCATCTGTAAACCGTCATAACTTATGGGCGCGAGGGTGTACATCCTATGGACCCTGTGTTGATCATGTTAGGTTTGTAATATTCATGAGCGCAATCAAATTGCATAAAAAGTGCGGAAGCGTGTAAAAATCAGAGTTTAAAAATTTACAAACCATATACCCGGATCACCCTTTATGCATAATTATTAATTAAACGAAAAGATAAAGAATAAACCATACCCTTGAAGATCGAGCTTCCTCAGGTACAAGTTCACCTCCAAATCCTTTCGCGTTTAATCTTGAATCCACCGGGTTTGGTTCCTTCCTTTGATCAACGTTAGCCACCCAAATGTTTGGCCTCTAGAGGTGATCCACCAAGGAAGAAGAAAATTCAAGAAGATGGGTGTTATGGCTAACCCTAGTTTTCTATCTCTATAGAAAAGGCATACTCCCAACAACTTGGAATTATTACGTACTTTGTTAAAGTCAACAACCCATACCACCCATAATAAGACTCCTCTTATTTATAGATGTGGGCAACCCACCTTAACAATTAAGGAATTGGGATTTATTTAATTAATTAAATTCTTTTAATTAATTAAGCTCCCTAATCTTATTAGGGATAATTAATTAAACTCTTTTAATTAATTTAACTTCCTAATCCAATTAGGAATAAATGAGAGTACTTATATTAAATTAATTCCTAAACTCTTTTAGAAATTAAAATAATAATAATTGTAATAATATTAATAAGACTCCTCTTATTAATTTATATTTAATATTTCTAAAATATTAAATAATAAATATTAAGCTATTTAATTTATTCTATCACCATAGATTAAATTAAATATACATAACATATTATTTACGATTATGCCATTAACTTCTTAAATAATTATTCTTCCTTTTATGGTGTGACCCTTTAGGTTCTCCATATTAAACCCATAGGTTGTGAATAAATCAATTAGAACAATTCTAATCTTATTTAAATAAATAAATTAAATAATTAATTTATTTAAATAAATAATATTTATTCAATAATAGGATGTTCTCCTAATGATCATCAACGACTTTCCGGATAATATAGATTTCAACATTAATCATTAAAGAACCTTTGAGTAAATAGTTACCGTGCATAATTCAATCCTTCCACCATACAATGTCCCAATTAAATATAAGACATGGAATTCTTGTCAAGTCTTATTTTATTTAATTATATGTATTTCGACTCTTAAATGCACAACTCAAATAATGCAAATTAGAAACTCCTTTCTAATTTCATTCTCGCCCGCCAAGGACTCACTGGGTTGTCATTTATCTAATCACATAGGATATTTCTTCTTTTATTAGAAGTGGTAGATTCTTTATTGATCATACATTATCTCCATGTACAACTTATTATACCCAAGCATACCTTTGATATACCCTAAGGGTCTTAAGGAATAAGTCAAAGTATAACTCATCATACACAAGATACTATGATGATCTCAAGTCCAAGGATCACTTGTACTACTATCACTACAGAATTCCTATTGACAGCAAATAAAACTCCATTAGGTATTCCTTAGCGAGCCACGTTCAAATTGAACTTATTCTCTAATAAGCACCTACATACTTGCTTTAGTGTCTCCACACAAATGATCATGAGATCAATCATCCTCATCCAATGAGCAAGCAACGATGTACCAATCTATCCGGATTCACTAATCCCCAATTTAGTAATCCAATGATTGGGAACTATTTTAGTTTTTAAGCTTTCTAAGAATTTAGATCTCATTAGAATGATCATCATCATTATTCTAAAAGCATTGCTTAAAACTATGGGTTTATCACATATTATAAAACAAAGATCATGTAGATAATTAAAAGCCTTTAATAAATTAATACTTTTTATTAATAAATGAATAAGATTGTTACAAAGTATATACTTTATCATCAAACATGATTGGCTTTGTGCATGCATACTACTTTCAATCTCCCACTTGCACTAAAGCCAATCAATCATGGTATCTTATACTCTTCTTCTCTAAGTGACGATTATCCTATTGTTGGATAAGCTTTAGTTAATGGATATGTAATGTTGTTCTTGAGAGTCCACTATCTCTATAGTGATTTCCCATCTTTCAATGATTCTAATAATCAAATGAAAGTGCCACAACACATGTTTAGATCCAAGATGAGACTTAGGAACTATTCCTAGTTCAGAATGAACTTTTAATCCAAACAATCAACTTGCGCCTTCATTTATAGCTATATACTTTGTCTTTATCACTAAAACAAAGAACTCCTTGTTGTTTGGAACCTTTCCAATTCATCGCACTAATCGTTCAAGATAACGCTTTACCTTAAAGTGGATTTTTTCATCATTGGTCCGTCATTCGAAAAACTTGAGTCTGTTAAGCCCTCTAGTTTTAATTCAGACCCACCATGTATGATCACATCTTTAGTGCCGGTTAAGCACTTTAAGATATTTTTCACTGACTCACAATGAACTTCTCCAGAATATGACTGATCAACATCAGGTCTTGTATATTTCATTGCATACATGATAGTCACTCATGCGATCTCTCTTTTCAGGAGTCTGTGGGGACTATAAAGAGAGATACACTCCATAGCTCATCAACATGAGACATCTTTTGGAGTTTGCCATGCTAAACGACTTTAGCATCAAATGAATATACGTTCCTTGGGTTAAGTCGAGCATCCTCTTAAATCTATCTATATAGATTTATATCCCCAATTAAGATACTCTTCCAAATCATTCATGGAGGAATGTTTAGACAACTTTATCTTTACTAATTGTAGCATTGGTATGTCATTCCTTATCCGTAGTATATCAACATATAATATTAGGAATGTCACGACGCTCCCACTGACCCTTTTGTACACACTAGGTTCATTCTTATTTTTGACAAAATCAAACTCTTTTGATTTCCTCATCAAAACGAATGTTCCATATTTGAGAAACTTGCTTCAATCCATTTCTCTGAGTGTCTACAACACTTACCTCATCGTATGTAACTGGATCATCATCTTCTATGATGTGTACCTCATCATCATCATTTATGATGAATCCATACCTCCTAGGTATCTTGGGACTATTCCCAAATTACGATTTGGGTTGTGGTACAATAGGTCTATCTATAGGTTCCTCTTATTTGATTTATAGTGTTTTGTGGTTCTTGAACTCTTCAAGATCTATTATCCTCCCACTAGCTCTTTCAATGATAAACACCTTTATCTTAGAAGGCAGCGTGTTTCGCAACAAACACCTTTTGCTAAGTAGGATTATAGAACATATACCCTAAACTTACTTTAGGATGTCCCACAAATCGACAATTATAAAATCTTGTCCCAAGCTTATCCTTTGAAACCTTTTTCACATAAGTTGGACAACCCCTTATCTTAACATACTTAAGATTAGGAATCCTCCCTGTCCATAACTTTTATGGAGTCTTGGGGCCGGATTTTGAGGTTACCATTTCGTAGATATGCAGCCATTTCTAGGACATGATCCTAGAAGGATACTGAAATGTCGGTAAAATCATTATGGACCACACCATGTCCAACAAGGTACGAATTTTCCTTTCAGATACATCAATCAATTATTGCGTATCAGGATGTGTCCATTATGAGAAAACCATTTGAGATGATCTAGAAACTTATTGCACAAGTATTTATTCCTTGATCTAATCAAAGAATCTTAATACTTTGCCAATTTGTTTCACTTTTGAATTCTTTGAACCTTTCAAATAATTCACAATTGTATTTCAGAAAATATACACATTCAACTCTTTGAATGATCATCTCCTTTTCTTACACTAGTTTATTCAATTTACAAAATAATTTTTCACGTAAGTCAAGTATACAAAATTTATTAAGTAATATTCCAGTTCTATACAAAACATTATTATTATAAATAGAAAAACAATTGTTCTTAATTATAATACCAAAGATTTCATTGTCCATCAATAAAATGGAAATAATATTTTTAATAAGAACTGAAATACAATAACAACTTATTGACTTAATAGATTTGCCCGTAGGCAGTGCTAAACTATAAGTTTCTATGGCTAATGTTGCAACCTTTGCTTCATTTCCCACACATAGGATTACTTATATTTGTTTAGCTTTCTACTTCGCTTGGTCCCTTCATAAATCTATATTTATGATAACCAAAGTCGGTAGATCCAATACCCAAGTAGAACCTTGACTTAAAAAAAAAAAATTATTTTAAATCATGAACAAATTTGTATTTGTAACCAAACTTCACTAAGCTTCTTTGGTTAGCCTCTGCAAGATGCTTCTTGCAGAGTTTCTTTCAAAGATGTCCTAGCTTATTGTAGTGGAAGCAAACTCCTTTGCTATCCGTACGCTTTTTTTTCTTATTATCCTTTGTTTACGCCTTCATTTACCTTCTTTGAATCGTTCTTCTTTTCGGAAGATCCTTTGGCCCCTACCAAGAAGACTTGATCTTTCTTGGTTGAAAGTGACTCTCAACATTTTCAATATGTTAAGCAAATCGGTGAGGCCGATATCTAGCTTGTTCATATGAAAAATTCACAACAATTGTGAAAGGAGTCCAGACCGAGTGCAAGATCAAATCTTGGCTCAACTCTCCATCCATGACAAAACTCGTTGTCCTAATTGATCAATCAAATTGATTATGTTAAGAACCTTTTTATTCTGTATTTATAGTGCCATTGGCCATTCTAGATTGGAAGAGCTCCTTAGATATCTCGATATCTATCACCCCTACTTTCCTCACCATCAACTACTTGATGTGCAGAATATAGTAGAAGCATCCATAGTATCATCGACGTGAAGCTCGTTAATTCATAGATGCGAGCATGATGCATTGAGCTAATCATGCATCATCTTGCCACTTTCTAAAAGTAGCAATCTCTTCCTCGGAGGCATTGTGCGCAACCATTGTAGGATAGGCGATTAAGGACATAAGATAGCTTTTTCACTATGAGAACTATTCTCAAATTCCTTAACCAATCCTGCTTAATACGGTCCCATTAAATAACATCTAATATGTTTCGCAGTTGATAGTAATTAAGACATTGTAAAAATTTTGTAAATGAATTTGTATTTAACAACATTTTAACATACATTCTTTTATTAATTACCAAAATGAATTAGGTCTTGTTTTAAATTGGTATCTCCCACTATTTTCTTCAAACTATATTACCCTCACTTTATATAGTTCGCAAAATCGATTAAAGATTTGCTAGTGAGAATAAGGATCCCATTTCAAATGTATATAACCTTGTGGTGACACAACAAACTATATATATAAATAAATAGGTAGACAACTTTTGTCAATTACATCAACTATGCAACTCCTTTTCTTTTGCCTCTTAGATTATTTTGATCAAGTGGTGGCACATCCGAATCAAAATTATCCAAGTTAAGTCCCACCTAGCACTCCATATATTCAAAAAGAAAATATCATCCTTGTGGTGACACAACAAAACAATATTGTTCAATTTTCTTTATAAGCATCAAATGTGATAAATTAACATCTTAAATACTTAATACTTGCCTTGTGGTGACACAACAAACTCATATTAAATATTTAATACTCTATTAATTTTATCATGCTAGAAGGCGACGCTCGATATTCCAAATATCTTTGAACGCTAGGACTTAATATAAAAATTGAGGGGTTTGTTATTAATTTGTCTCATCTTGTTTAGCGCAGCATGCACATATATATATATATATATAAAATACGCTATTATATTAATGAACATGCTGAAGCATGTTTGCATAATATATTATATATATAGTATAAGCATGCACATATAGAATACTATATTCTACCCGGATTGATTATGGACTTTTATTCTAGTTTGGTTCACTAGAGCCACCAAGTGAACCAAAAGGTCAAACCCTAGGGTGCAAGAAATAATATTTAAATATAACTATTACATTTAAATCCGGGCTCCATTACAAACGGGTCTTCAAGCGCTTCTTGTCCTTGATCTCTAATTCTTCAAAATTAATTCTAAATATTCCTATTACAAAACTATTTAAAATAAATAGAAGCCTTGATCGTGCATCGAGGGAAGTACATGAGAGGAGATAGAATTTACATTAAGAAAAATTAGAGAAGACGAGGCACGCAAGACCCATTTAATAAAAACCCATTCATGCATCCAACTAAAATAAAATCTAATCACATTGGTCAATAGTCCATAATCAATCCCATTTATTATCATACACATCACCATATGCATCAATAAATAACATTCATCTCATGAATAAATAAACATTTAATATATATATTGATATCATTTAATGGGCAAATTTAGTTAGTATAAAATCTAATTTTGAATCAAAATAAACTCCTTTATTTTAATCCAAATTTAAATCAAAATAAAACTATTTTATTTTAATTTATCCTATTTTGAATAAAATAAACTATTTTATTTTAATCAAAATCTTTAATCAAAATAAACTCCTTTATTTTAATTAATTATGGAATCCAATTCCAAGTAAAAAAAATCTTTAATTAAAATAAACTCTTTTATTTTAATTAATTATGGAATCCAATTCCATGTAAAAAAAATCTTATATTAAAGGAAACACGGATATTCTTTCCTATTCACAAATAAACTCCTTTATTTTGAATAATATGAAATCTTATTTCATATTTAAATAAACTCCTTTATTTAAGGAAATTAGGATTCTCTTTCCTATTCACAAATAAACTATTTTATTTTGAATAATATGAAATCTTATTTCATATCTAAACAAACTCCTTTATTTAAGGAAAGATGGATTTACTTCCCTATTCACAAATAAACTCCTTTATTTTAGGAAAAATAAAATCCAATTTCAACTCTAATTAGTTATCATGGAATCCAATTTCAACTCTAATTAGTTAGCATGAAATTCTAATTTTAAAATTAAAATAACCTCTTTTATTTTAATATTAAAATAAACTTTTATTTTAAGATTAAAATAAACTTTTATTTTAATTATATAATAATTAAGAATAATATATATATATATATATATATATATATATATTAATCGTATATATAATATATATATATATATGAGTACGGTAACTATTTACAAATAAATATCATATATATATATATATAATATATATGCCGTACTTCCTTGTAAAAAAACGTGGCAGGCAAACCGTTCCTTAGATTTCGCATGAAAGTAGATTTCCGTGCATGCATTAAAATTTCCGCTGCATTTTTTTTTTTAAATTTTATACAATAAAATTATGCCCAATTAAATTGTTCTAAACACATATCAATATAATATCAAATTAAAATAATTAATAATTCAGTATAAAGGTTTGGGCTCGATACCACTTTGTTAGGTTTGTAATATTCATGGCCTTAATCAAATTGCATAAAAAGTGTGTAAGCGTGTAAAATCGTAGTTTAAAAATTTACAAACCATATACCCGGATCACCCTTTATGCATAATTATTAATTAAACGAAAAGATAAAGAATAAATCATACCCTCAAGATCGAGCTTCCTCGTGTACAAGTTCACCTCCAAATCCTTTTCGCTCAATCTTGAATCCACCGGGTTTGGTTCCTTCCTTCGATCAACGTTAGCCACCCAAATGTTTGGCCTCTCAGAGGTGATCCACCAAGGAAGAAGAAAATTCAAGAAGATGGGTGTTATGGCTAACCCTAGTTTTCTATCTCTATATAAAAGGCATACTCCCAACAACATGGAATTATTACGTACTTTTGTTAAAGTCAACAACCCATACCACCCATAATAATAACTCCTCTTATTTATAGATGTGGGCAACCCACCTTAACAATTAAGGAATTGGGATTTATTTAATTAATTAAATTCTTTTAATTAATTAAGCTCCCTAATCTTATTAGGGATAATTAATTAAACTCTTTTAATTAATTTAACTTCCTAATCCAATTAGGAATAAATGAGAGTACTTATATTAAATTAATTCCTAAACTCTTTTAGAAATTAAAATAATAATAATTGTAATAATATTAATAAGACTCCTCTTATTAATTTATATTTAATATTTCTAAAATATTAAATAATAAATATTAAGCTATTTAATTTATTTTATCACCATAGATTAAATTAAATATACATAATATATTATTACGATTATGTCATTAACTTCTTAAATAATTATTCTTCCTTTTATGGTGTGACCCTTTAGGTTCTCCATATTAAACCTGGTTATGAATAAATCAATTAGAACAATTCTAATCTTATTTAAATAAATAAATTAAATAATTAATTTATTTAAATAAATAATATTTATTCTACAATAGGGATAAGCCTCCCTAGCGATCAACGACTTTCCGGATAATATAGATTTCAACATTAATTATTAAAGAACCTTTGAGTAAATAGTTACCGATAATTCAATCCTTCCACCATACAATGTCCCAATTAAATATAAGACATGGAATTAATCACAAGTCTTATTTTATTTAATTATATGTATTTCGACTCTTAAATGCACAACTCAAATAATGCAAATTAGAAACTCCTTTCTAATTTCATTCTCACCGCCAAGGACTCTTTGGGTTGTCATTTATCGAATCACATAGACATTTCTCTTCTTTTATTAGAAGTGGTAGATTCTTTATTGATCATACATTATCTCCATGTACAACTTATTATACCCAAGCATACCCTTTGATATACCCTAAGGGTCTTAAGGAATAAGTCAAAGTATAACTCATCATACACAAGATACTATGATGATCTCAAGTCCAAGGATCACTCAGACTACTATCACTACAGAATTCCTATCGACAGCAAATAAAACTCCATTAGGTATTCCTTAGCGAGCCACGCTCAAATGAACTTATTCTCTAATAAGCACCTACATACTTGCTTTAGTGTCTCCACACAAATGATCATGAGATCAATCATCCTCATCCAATGAAAGCAAGCAACGTATGTACCAATCTATCCGGATTCACTAATCCCCAATTTAGTAATCCAATGATTGGGAACTATTTTAGTTTTTAAGCTTTCTAAGAATTTAGATCTCATTAGAATGATCATCATCATTATTCTAAAAGCATTGCTTAAAACTATGGGTTTATCACATATTATAAAACAGCATCATGTAGATAATTAAAAGCCTTTAATAAATTAATACTTTTTATTAATAAATGAATAAGATTGTTACAAAGTATATGCTTTATCATCAAACATGATTGGCTTGTGTGCATACTACTTTCAGATCAATACTACATGCAAGAACGATATTATCGTTCATCTTTTCTGCCTTGGGCGCATAAAAGTTTTCCCATATTCGGGATGTTCATACTTAGTTGTGAATCCAAACCAAAGCTATTTGATTGGATACAATAGAGTTTTATCATATTCAACAATATTTTTGAATCAGTGTCTAGTTGGGTTAAATAGCTTAGACGGCTTTTAATTAATGTATACATACTGGAGATCAATATATATATATCAACACGTGATTAAATATAATGATTATCCAAGTGGGGACACTTGTATAACCATATTTAGAAATTAACGAACAAAAAAAATATCTAAATTATATAATAATATTGTACTAGTAAATAATGATTGGATACATAATCGATAACAATAGGGTTAATATTTTGGCAAAATGATAATATAATTTTGAAACTTTCTTACTTATATCCATTGCATAAAGTAAATGCAAACATAAGATACTTGCCTGGTCTGCTGCTTACAATTACGCAACTTAGTTTTATCTTTTATATAGCAACCTATCATTAATAAGATCATTCTATCGATTAGAATCACATATCATAACACATAGTACTACTATTTGCAGTCAGCACATAACCTAATCATATTATCACACATATGTTTAACAGTCATTGAATCACAAATAGACACTTATACAGTCAAACTATCTAAGTCTAGATCAATTTCTAAAATATGTCGGCGTACTGACGGCTTTATCGGGTAATAATCGATTTTAAAACTCTATTCTGTACCCTTAACAATATTCTGGATAACATAAGTATCAGTCATACTATTTTTTATAGCCTTATAATAATTTTTAAATAATTATTATAATTTATCATTATTTTTCAAACACTAGAATCATTATAAAATGATTTAAATATTAAATAATTATATTATCATTAATATTTAATTAATATTAAACTATTAATGAAACCATTTCCAAATTATTAAAGTTATTTATAATAACTTAAAATATTTTTAAAGTATTACCATTACCCTTAAATGATTTATAAAATAATTAAAATCATTTTTAAATAATTACCATTAATACTTAAATATTAATGCACTATTTATCAAAATATTAAAAGTCATTAATTATAACCTAACATATTTTTAATTCATTTATATCATTTTTAAATGATTTTTAAATTAATAAAACCATTTTAAACTATTTATTTAATATAATTATTAAATAAACTTAATATCATTAATATTAAGTTAATATCATTAATATCAAATTATTAATGAAATTATCCTATAAATATTAGAAGTTATATTTTATAACTTCAAATATTCTTAAACACTTTATTTTTATTTAAAAATTATTTTTATAATTTTAGAATCATTTTAAACTAATTTATTTAATATAAATATTAAATAAATCTAATATCATTAATATTAAAATATTAATATTTTTCATAACAAAATATCAAAAGTTATATTTTATAACTTAAAATATTTTTATTATACTTAAATAATTTTATATGATTTTTAAATCATTAATTATATTTTTCATAATTTATTTAATACATTTATTAAATTACTTAATTATCATTAATATTAATTTATTAATGAAATTTTATCACAAAATATTAAAAGTCATTAAAAATAACTTAAAATATTTTCTTATAACATAATATAATTTTAAATGATTTTTCAAGTATTAAAATTATTTTTAAATAATTTATTAAATATAATAATTAAATAAAATAAATACCTTTAATATTTCAAAATATTAAATATTTATGAAATATATTAAAATTATTAAAAACTAATTTTCAGACTTTAAAATAATTTTTAGTAATTTATTTTGTATTTTTTATAATTAAAAACTATTTAATACTAATTATTTAATAAAAATAATTAATTTAATACTAATAATTAATACTAAACACTGCCTATAGCGACAGAACCGTCGCTATAGGTGTTCTTCGTGTTCTTCATCAAACCTAGAAATACATGTCAGTCACTAAGGGTACCAGTTTGACCATCAATAATTCGTAACTAATGATGTTTCTGGAAAATTTAAACATCAGATCTTGTAGTTCTACTGCAATACTACATGATCTAACAATAAACATGGCCAAACAGCATAAAACAAGTGAGATCTGGGGCCTTGAAAATATTGTCAGGCGTGTTCTTCATTTTCTGGGTTACCTAGAAATGAAGAACAGTCAAGGTACCTATTTTGCAAGCCTTGAATCTAGAGTTCTGTGTTTGTTCTGTGTAATATTAATGTTCAATCATGTAGAATACATGTCAAAGAGCAATTATATAACATAATATCAATCTAACATCAATACATTTAAGAAATCAAGGCTAGTCAAAGTGGTCCCTAGAAACTATTCTTGAACGAATTATGGGTTTTCCAGAAATTCAAAAGACAGTCGGTCAACACAAGTTTGACCTTGATTATCTTGGATCCTATACATGATCTGGATATTCTATTGCCTTGTATGTGTAGTTCACATACCAGTATATATACAACATAACAACAACAACTTGGCCAAAATATCTAACACATGCAAATTCAGAGCCCTGCAAAAACCTTGTCAGACTTCTAAAAAAATTCAGGGTTACCTAGAATCAGTTAAGTCATGGTCGGTCAACGACCTTTGACCATTAATAACTTTCAATCTACAACCGATCTGGCTTTGAATCAAGTTCCAGATGAAAGATCACATAACAAACTACATGTTTAAACATTTAAACAGCAAAAACACATAACAGACAGAGATCTGCAAGGTCTGACATTCGTTGTTAGTCCACAAAAAAAATTATTCCCAGAATTTTGAAAACACCAATTTCGTGTATTTAAATGTTATGGATCTATCAAATACCAACCCAGATCACTTAGTTACACATCATACAACATATTAAAATACAAAATCATAACATCTAACATGGTGAACAAGATCAGATTTTTGATTAGGGTTTATACCTTTAAATGAGCAAATCTGATTTCTTGGCTACTGATTTGTTATGTGTGTTAGTGGGGCTTGGTTTGGGAGCTGATGTACTACAACATTTCGTGGGTTTGAAGAGAGAGCTAAAGTTGGGTATTTGGTTGAACAAATGGGCTATAATACATACTTTTCTCTCTCATTGATCTTATATATTATATATATACAATGTATATGGTCGTGGGTTGGGTTGAATTTATGTATATGATATATGTTAGTCACATGGTTAACATTTTAGGTTACGAACTCCCATCTTGGAAAGATTTGCAAGTAACCTAATAAATAATGTAAGTAGGGTAGTTTGGTCTTTTGCATTACAATTTTAATGGCATTTTGGTAATCTTGACAAACCCTTAGGGTTTGACCCTTAGAGTTTAACCCCAAGGTTTAGCACACTGAATTTATAGGATTTCCAATTTTAGGGTTTAACATGAAATTTAGTTTCTAAAATTACAAATTAGGTTTTCTCTAAAATAATTTAGGTTTCTAATTACCTTAAACTTGAAATTAAGTTTAATAGCTCGCTAATTAGCATTAAGGCTTAAAATTAGCAATTAGGGTTACCCATTTAGCAATTAGGGTTAATAATTAAAAATTAGGTTTTCTAATTTTAGAAAATAAAGTTTCTAAATTTTATAGGATTTCTAAATATTAATTAGGGTTTACCTAATTAACATTAAATTCTATAACACTTGACCTTAATCATAACAACACAATAACATAACAGTCTCAAACTCATAATTAAGTTTTAAATTAGGGTTTCCGCTTAGCAATTAACTAATTACTATTTAAAGTTTCAAATTTTAAGAATTAGGGCTTTAGATTACTAATTAGGGTTATCAATTTGTAATTAGGGTTTTCTAACAATTAGGGTTTTCCTAATTATCATAAAATTTGATAATACACATAAATTATCACATAACACAGTTACCGAATAGCTTGAACTCGTATTTGAGTATAAAAATAGGGTTTATCAGATTAATACTAGGGTTTTCTACTGTTCCATCAAAACTGTTTCACAAATTAATATTACACACATACATTACATATTTATAGTACTGAAATAAAAATAATATTTATAATAAATGTCATTAATCACATAACATAATTACTAAATAGATTTTAAAGTCTCATTTGACTTCAAAACTAAGGTTTATCAGGTTATAGTAAAACTGCTCCACAGATTAACCTTACACGCATAACATACAAAATTATATCACTGAAAAATAATAATATAATATTATTATTCTCATTCCTTGATCAAAAATTCAAAATTAGGGTTTGGATTCCATATCCGATTTATCTTTCATATACAACATTATTAATTAAGTTAAAATAATTAATTTAACTAATCTGAATAAATTCATATAATAAAATAAAATAATTATTATAATAATTATTTAATCATTTCATATATTATTTAAATAATATAAAATCATATTTTCATGGAAAATAATTAATAAAAATATTTTTACTATAAAATTAATTATTATAAGAATATAATTTATATTGATCAATAATTCTAAAATAAAATTATTTATAATCATTCATGTAATAAATATAATTTATATTCATCACATAAATACATACACATTACCTTGCACGCATTCTCACTTTTAAAATAAAAAAAGATTTATACGCAAAATTTCTGATTTAATTATATAGAAAATATCGGGTTATTACATTCACCCTCCCTTATAAAGATTCCGTCCCCGGAATCACCGTTTTAAAACCTATACATACAAGGGTACATAGCATACATAGTCATTCCATGTAGATCTCGATCATATTTGATCGAACCGATCTTTAACTATTCAGCATAAAGCTTGTCAATCTGCTTAAACGGAAATTTGATTTCTAATAGAACTCAAATTTTTCCTTCAAAATTTCTTTATAAAATAATTTATTATATATAAGAAAATTATATATATATATATATATATATATATATATATATATATATATAATTTATACGAATGATACCTGAAATTGCATCCCCGGTTGCTACCGATTCCTGAAGAGTCGTGCTGAAGACTCTTGCGGTTGATTCTATTGGTTTGCTTGTTGAAGTTGGTCTCGTTGTCGCCAATGTCCTGCTGCCTTTTTCCGTATTCGCATTCCTTGCCTCCTTTCTCCTTCTTGGACAGTTTTTCACCTTATACTCCATTGATTAACAAATAAAACACCCACTATACATTCTTAGATTGGGGCAGTTGGGAGAGATATGTCCCTTCTGCCCACACTTATAACACATAAACATACCTTTACGACACTCTCCTGAGTGATTCCTTCCGCAATTTCCACACTGCACAACCTGTTTCTTTCCACCTCCTGGCCTAATTTCGGTATTCCCAAAATTATCTCCTTTCCTTTTTCTAGTCCTACCACCACTACTCCCTTCTCCAGCTCAAGCTTGATTTGTCTTCCTCCAAAAATTTATTTTCCCCTTTTATCGTATAGGTGGAAAAAGTTGTCTTTTGCCCCTCCATTATTCTAGATATCACAAACACTTCTACAGAGTCAGTTGATCCTCTAAATCTTGGCAGTTCGATTGCCTTGAAGTCTCTGAAGTTTGTCGTTCGATTATCTGGCTAATTTCCCGCGGCTAGTATTCCGTTCTGCATATCTTGAGTGACATAATTGTAAAATTATGTATCGGGTCTGGTTGTCCTCCAACTTTGTTGACAGGTTCTTCTGTCCTTCGGTTTCACTTTCGTCTTGGCGGCATTATCATAAATTATTCCTTATTAACTTACATTCTAAGCCTTATCGTATACGTTTAACATATCACACGAAATTTTCTATTCAAATAATCATGTACTCAAAATATTAGATTTTGAAAACTTGGTTTACTGTATTAACCAGGGTTCCGATAAATAACTAATATCTTTATACCAACTTATTTCATTAATCCTGCATAGATTCATATTCATAGCACTTGACATACCATAGCACATACTGCTTTAAACATTCGTTATCCCTTTGTGACTTAAAGGTCGGGATTCATTACCATAACTTATAAAAAATATTACATTACACAGACATACTTATCGTATACACAGCATAGAATCAGACATATGCAAGTAATACTAATACTACCTATTTCTTACGCTTTCACTAAGGATCAATTGCTTAGTATTCTATATATTCCCTTCATCCTCAATAATCCATTCATACCTAACTATACTAAGTTCGTCAAACTTACCACACATTATGAGTTTAAGAACTCGCCATAAACGTATGAGTTTAAGAACTCGAGCTTGACCATATATTCTTTAACTAGACTCTACCTATCAGTTATACTATCGTTTCTGGGTCCGGTACTACACTTTTCCACAATAACTACTTTAACATGTTTGTTTTCAAAATGAGCCACTATTTCAGCTATTGACTTTGATATTGGCTCTGTTATGGAGGTTGACTACTTTCTTATGATCTGAGGGTATCCTAATCCTTTTCCACCAGACATCTATACACAAACTATCTTGATTAGCATGTAATATAAACACATAACAAGCAATAATTTTATATAGGTTATCTTTTATTTGTTTGACGATGAATTTATTCGATTCATCTCTTTTTAAACTCTAAATGAGTTATTTATATTTTCAACATTTCCCTCTATCCCAAGGTTATAGCCTAAGGTCTATCCCACCTAAGGTTTCTAACCCTAAAGCTCAGATACCATGTTGTAACGCCCCCAAATTCAGGTACTTAAAACCCGAATTCAGTGTTTTACGATACCATTTCTATGAGCGGAAATAATACTAGTAATAATAACAATAATATGAATATCAAACTTAACTTACATTTATCAGAGTCTAATCCCAAGTACGCAACCTTTACTTCAATACATTACATGATAGATAATAAATATCATTGTCTAAATATTGTCTAACTATTATAAAAGATACCAATAAACTTATTCTGTTTGCTTTCCTTTTTCCATTGTTCTTGGCCGAACCTTCTGGTTGTTCACACTTAGCTGAAAACATTTTAAATTAAGCAAGGATGAGCATTTGAGTGCCCAACAAGTAATAGCAATTATAAATATAAGCTGAAGGAAGTAAATATTTTCTTTGTACGACACTTCTACAATGAATCAACAGTTGTGAAGTAAGTTGAACCAATAATAATAACATAACAATTCTATATCAAATTTTTAAAACTATATACTGACTATATATAGGTATTAGTCGACAGACTATGAACATTATTTTCTATTTTTGAAAAGGTTGAACAGAACTTCATTTGTAAACTGTCATAACTTACGAGCGCGAGGATGTACATCCCATGGGCCCTATATTGATCAATACTACATGCAAGAACGATATTATCGTTCATCTTTTCTGCCTTGGGCGCATAAACATTTTCCCATATTCGGGATGTTCATACTTAGTCGTGAATCCAAACCAAAGCAATTTGATTGGATATAATAGAGTTTTATCATATTCAACGATATTTCTAAATCTGTGTCTAGCTAGGTTAAATAGCTTAGACGGCTTTTAATTAATGTATACGTACTGGAGATCAATATATATATATATATATATATATATATATATATATATATCAGCATATGATTAAATATAATGATTATCTAAGTGGGGACACTTGTATAACCATATTTCAAATTAACGAACAAAATAAATATCTGAATTATATAATAATACTGTACTAGTAAATAATGATTGGATACATAATCGATAACAATAGGGTTAATATTCTGGCATAATGATAATATAATTCTGAAACTTTCTTACTTATATCCATTGCATCAAGTAAATGCAAAGTTATGATACTTGTCTGGTCTGCTGCTTACAATTACGCAACTTAGTTTTATCTTTTATATAGCAACCTGTCATTAATAAGATCATTCTGGCATAATGTTCGGGTACTTGTGAGTCCCCGAACTTTATGAAATGAAAGTATTCAATTTTCTTATATTTATTTTATTTAGTAAATGGTTAAATTGATAAAAGGTTAAAGTTAAGCGTGATATATGAATTTTTTTGCAAAGTAAGCAAGTTGATATAAAATATTCGTTGTGTCGGGGAATATTCATTTTAACAGGGAATATTCGTATAACGACATAATTATTTGTGGACCCCACAACGGAAGTATTTTCGTAGTTAGAAAATGACAGAATTATCTTTTAATAAAAATAACGGTGGAAGTTTTACCGTTAAACTGTTGAAGTACCCGGTAGTAAAAGTACAGTAATACGTGTGGTTGCATAGTAGCACACGGTATTGATTATTGATGTTTATGTGAGAAGTCAATCATTTATACTCAATTATTGCTACAATAATTGCTGCATCATATCTCTCATATTATTGATTCAATTATTATCACAGTATCATCTGCATAATATTTTACATTATTAAATCAATAATTGAGACGACAAAGTTATTCATATTATTATTCGCAATATTGATAATGTCTAGAAGTTACATCGAGGAGAGGTTTGGTCACCTAATTGCGCCAATAAGAAGAAATCCTTATTGGAAAGCCCCTCTTCCTGGAACGCGACTGGTTGTTAAATATTTTGAGTTATAATATTAATGATGAATAAGTTCATGTTGATTAAAGATGAAATTGATAGTTCCATTGTGTTGGGATTATTAGTGTTAGTGGAAATCGACATTTATTTTGATAATAATTGATGGCTGGAAGTTATATTGACCAATCAGGTAATTAATCAAATAAATGAGCAATTAACTGCTATTAATTCACATGCTTATAACTATGTGTTCACATGTGTGTACTATTGATTCACATGTATGTACTATTAGCGGAGATAGTGCAAGATTGATAATACTTGCATGACTAAGTTAAAAATGGAGGTACAGATGGAGGTACTATACTGTAATTTGTATTTTCATATGTATAGAACTATTGATTCACATGATTGAACTATTGATTCACATTATGTACTATTAGGGGAGGTGGTGTAAGTTTGATAATACTTGCAGGACTAAATTAAAAATGATGGAAAAGATGAATGTATTATATTGTAATATTTCAAGCCCCAAAACGTGCAACTATCGAAACTATATTTTCCTATAAATAGAATCTCATTCTTCCTTCATTCTCACCAATTCACTAAGTCTCACAAGAGCAATTATAGAGAGAGAAGCTATAGAGAGAGAATCTATAGAGAGAAAGAAGAAGAGTAGTATACTACTTCACTACTCCAGTATCTAGTCTTCTTCTGAGGTAAGGGGTATTATTTATTTCATATTTTGAAGAGATATTATTTTTCGTATTCGTATGAATATTATTTTCATGAAAATATTATTCTGAGCTTTCTTGATAATTATTGATCTTTTCATGACATAATATTATTCATGAGTTACTATTTATGGGTTACTATTCACCCGGTTACTATTCACTCTAGTATTATTCACTCGGGTATTCGGGACACTTTTTATGCCAGAGTACTATTCACGAGTTACTATTCATGGGTTACTATTCACCCAATTACTATTAATCCGAATATTATTCACTCGAGTATTTGGGGTACTTTTCATGTCGGGGTACTATTCACAAGGTACTATTCCCGAAGTACTATTCACAGGGTACTATTCACGGGGTACTATTCACCAAAAAAATATATTTCTTTTCTGTCCAAATTATTTTGATACATGAATATTATTCTTGAATTTTATTCCACAAATGAGTATCATGTTGACAATTTGGATATTTTTAAACTCTAGATAAATTTAAAGTCTTTAATATTTATCCTTGATTTTGTTTGATTAATTCTTATATCATTTTCATCATCCTCATGCTTATATTGTGATGAATATCTTTGGTTTACGTGCATAGATGGACTGTTGACCAGGGATCATTCGGTATAATCATGATCCGTAATGTTATAAATGATGTGGTAAAAGTCCTCATTGGCCCGTAGTGCATTGATGGACAGTTGTTGGTATGATTATGACCAGGGATTATTCTTGTATAATCATGACCATTGATGATTACATGAATATCCTTGGCCCGTAGTGCAGGGATGATTCGATGATGTGGTTTATTTATTAAGCTAAGTCTCAGCGATAAAGTTGATGAAAAACTTTTTAAATCATAGAAAATAGTAGATATCATGCTCTACTTGACTCTTCTAATGGATTGCTTATTCTGTTGCAGTTGTTGATCTAAAACTTGTTGTCTATTATATTCTATTAGTTGTTATACTGTTGAAGACTAAGGACAATGTATTCTGCATTATCTTAGTCATAATATTTCTTACTAGGCTAGTTGAGCTCACCCTTTTCTTTCATTGTTCTCTTCAGGAAATGAGAACTTAGTCGGACTCACTAGAACGGGGAGCGGGTGGCCGGTCCAGATGTTTGTATTAGTAGTCCTCACTATTCTATGAAATAGTGTGATAATAAATATATTGAGGACTCCATTTGAGTTTGAATCCGCCTGTAAGAAGACAATATTCGTATTAAAACTCTCAATTTATGTTTTGTCGATTTTTTACGACGGTTGTATAATTAAGTTTATTTGTATTCAAGATTACCATGTATTTGGCGACCTAAGATGGGTGATGTATACCTGTTTTGGGGGCGTCACAGTACTGCTATTTGCAGTCAGCACATAACCTTATCACATTATCACATATATGTTTAACAGTCATTAAATCACAAACAGACACTTATACAGTCAAACTATCTAAGTCCAGATCAATTTCTGAAACATGTCGGCGTACCGACGGCTTTATTGGGTAATAATTGAGTTTAAAACTCTATTCTGTACCCTTAACAATATTCTGGACAACTTAAGTATCAGTAAAACTATTTTTCATAGCCTTATAATATTTTCAAATAATTATTATAATTTATCATGATTTTTCAAACACTAGAATCATTATAAAATAATTTAAATATCAAATAATTCTATTATCATTAATATTTAATTAATATTAAACTATTAATAAAACCATTGCTAGAATATTAAAGTTATTTATAATAACTTCAAATATTTTTAAAGTATTACTATTACCCTTAAATGATTTATAAAACAATTAAAATCATTTTTAAATAATTACCATTAATACTTAAATATTAATGCACTATTTATCAAAATATTAAAAGTCATTAATTATAACCTAAAATATTTTTAATTCATTTATATCCTTTTTAAATGATTTTTAAATTAATAAAACCATTTTAAAGCTGTTTATTTAATATAATTCTTAAATAAACTTAATATCATTAATATTAAGTTAATATCATTAATATCAAATTATTAATGAAATTATCCTTTAAATATTAGAAGTTATATTTTATAACTTAAAATATTCTTAAACACTTTATTTTCATTTAAAATGATTTTTATAATTTTAGAATCATTTTAAACTAATTTATTTAATATAAATATTAAATAAATCTAATATTATTAATATTAAAATATTAATATTTTTCATGACAAAATATCAAAAGTTATATTTTATAACTTAAAATATTTTTACAATACTTAAATAATTTTTATAGGATTTTTAAATCATTAATTATATTTTCATAATTTATTTAATGCATTTATTAAATAAATTAATTATCATTCATATTAATTTATTAATGAAATTTCATCATAAAATATTAAAAGTCATTAAAATAACTTCAAATATTTTCTTATACCATAATATAATTTTAAATAATTTTTCAAGTATTTAAATCATTTTAAATAATTTATTTAATATAATAATTAAATTAATTAAATACCTTTAATATTTCAAAAATATTAAATATTTATGAAATATATTAAAAATTATTAAAAACTAATTTTTAGACTTTAAAATAATTTTTAGTAATTTATTTTGTATTTTTCATAATTAAAAACTATTTAATACTAATCATATAATAAAAATAATTAATTTTGTAATAAAGTGTCGCTAAAGACTGCCTATAGCGACAGAATCGTCGCTATAGGTGTTCTTCGCGTTCTTCATCAAACCCAGAAATACATGTCAGTCACTAAAGGTACCGGTTTGACAATCAATAATTCGTAACTCATGATGTTTCTGGAAAATCTAAACATCAGATCTTGTAGTTCTAGTGCAATACTACATGATCTAACAAGAAACATGGTCAAACAGCATAAAACAAGTGAGATCTGGGGCCTTGAAAATATTGTCAGGCCTGTTCTTCATTTTCTGGGTTACCCAGAAATGAAGAACAACCAAGGTACCTATTTTGCAAGCCATGAATCTAGAGTTCAGTGCTTGTTCTGTGTAATATTAAGTTTCAATCATGTAGAATACATGTCAAAGAACAATTATATAACATAATATCAATCTAACATCAATACATTTAAGAAATCAAGGCTGGTTAAAGTGGTCCCTAGAAAATTTTCTTTAACGAATTCTGGGTTTTCCAGAAATTCAAAAGACAGTCGGTCAACACAAGTTTGACCTTGATTATCTTGGATCTTAGACATGATCTGGATATTCTATTGCCTTGTATGTGTAGTTCACATACCAGTATACAACATAACAATAACAACTTGGCCAAAATATCTAACACATGCGAAGATCGAGGCTGCGCAAAACTTTGTCGACTTTAAAAAATTGCGGGTTACCTAACCTGTAATCGAAGAAAAGAAGTCATGGTTGGTCAACGACCTTTGACCATCAATAACTTCTACAATTGATCTGGCTTTGAATCAAGTTCCAAATGAAAGATCACATAACAAACTACATGTTTAAACATTTAAACAGCAAAAACACATAACAGACTAAGATCTACAGCGTCTGACATTCGTTGTCAGACCACAAGAAAAAATTATTCCCAGATTTTTGAAAACACCAATTTTGTGTATTTAAATATTGTGGATCTATCAAATACCAACCCAGATCACTTAGTTACACATCATATAACATATTAAAACACAAAATCATAACATCTAACATGGTGAACAAGATCAGATTTTTGATTAAGGTTTATACCTTTAAATGAGCAAATCTGATTTCTTGGCTACTGATTTGTTATGTGTGTTAGTGGGGCTTGGTTTGGGAGCTGATATACTACAACATTTTGTGGGTTTGAAGAGAGAGAGAGCTAAGGTTGGGTGTTTGGTTGAACAAATGGGCTATAATACATATTTTTCTCTCTCATTGATCTTATATATTACATGTATACAATGTATATGGCTGGTGGGTTGGCTAAGCTGCTGATATATGTTAGTCACATGGTCAACATTTTAGGTTACCAACTCCCATCTTGGCAAGATTTGCAAGTAACCTAATAAATAATGCAAGAAGGGTAGTTTGGTCTTTTGCATTATAATTTTAATGGCATTTTGGTAATCTTGACAAACCCTTAGGGTTTGACTCTTATGGTTTAGCACATTGAATTTATAGGATTTCCAATTTTAGGGTTTAACATGAAATTTAGTTTCTAAAATTACAAATTAGGTTTTCTCTAAAATAATTTAGGTTTCTAATTACCTTAAACTTGAAATTAAGTTTAATAGCTCGCTAATTAGCATTAAGGATTAAAATTAGCAATTAGGGTTACCCATTTAGCAATCAGGGTTACTAATTAAAAATTAGGCTTTCTAATTTTAGAAAATAGAGTTTCTAAATTTTAGGATTTCTAAATATTAATTAGGGTTTACCTAATTAACATTAAATTATATAACACTTGATCTTAATCATAACAACACAATAACACAACAGTCTCGAACTAATAATTGAGTTTCAAATTAGGGTTTTCGTTTAACAATTAACTAATTACTATTTAAAGTTTCAAAGTTTTGAAATTAGGGCTTTCGATTACTAATTAGGGTTATCAATTTGTAATTAGGGTTTTCTAACAATTAGGGTTTTCCTAATTATCATAAAATTTTATAATACACATAAATTATCACATAACACAGTTATCGAATAGCTTGAACTCGTATTTGAGTATAAGAATAGGGTTTATCAGATTAATACTAGGGTTTTCTACTGTTCCATCAAAACTGTTTCACAAATTAATATTACACACATACATTACATATTTATAGTACTGAAATAAAAATAATATTTATAATAAATGTCATTAATCACATAACATAATTACTAAACAGATTTTAAAGTCTCATTTGACTTCAAAACTAGGGTTTATCAGGTTATAATAAAATTGCTCCACAGATTAACATTACACGCATAATATACATATTTATATCCACGATAAATAATAATATAATATTATTATTCTCATTCTTGATCAAAAATCCAAAATTAGGGTTTGGATTTCATATCCGATTTATCTTTCATATACAACATTATTAATTAAGTTAAAATAATTAACTTAACTAATTTGAATAAATTCATATAATAAAATAAAATAATCATTATAATAATTCTATAATCATTTCATATATTATTTAAATAATATAAAATCATATTTTCATGTAAAATAATTAATAAAAACATTTTTACTATAAAATTAATTATTATAAGAATATAATTTATATTGATCAATAATTCTAAAATAAAATTATTTGTAATCATTCATGTAATAAATATAATTTATATTCATCACATAAATACATACACATTACCTTGCATGCATTCTCACTTTTAAAATATAAAAAAAAAATTATATGCAAAATTTCTGATTTAATTATATAGAAAATATCGGGTTATTACATTCATCCTCCCTTATAAAAATTCCGTCCCCGGAATCGCCGTTTTAAAACCTATACATACAAGGGTACATAGCATACATAGTTATTGCAAGTAGATCTCGATCATATTTGATCGAACCGATCTTTAACTATTCAGCATAAAGCTTGTCTATCTGCTTAAACGGAAATTTGATTCCATTGGAGTGTTATAGTTCAAAGTCTATTTGACTAGCAGTTATTCTAAAAACAATCATTATCTTTGCTTATGATATTCATATTGTTGAATCCTTCAGATATTCATATTGTTGAATCCATTGTTAGATATTTTTTCATTTATCATGATATATCCTTATTGTTGTATTTAAACTTGTTGGGAAAATTTGTTGATCATCCTTGATATATCATGAATATATTATAGCTAAGCCTGAGACCTCAGGGAAGGACAAGGGTAAAGGAAAGATGTAGAATAGTGGCAAGGATCAGACTTTACCTCGCGCTTAGTTTAAATTACTGTTATGTAATATGAATCCTAATGATTAATTTAGGATATGTTTGTAAGATGATATTAAGGTTATCGTATCTTGGGACTAGTAACACCTTTTGAATGAATAACGTACGTTTATTATATTTATGCATTTTAGTTATCATATGTTTTTTAGAGGTGGATGTTTGTATGTTGTCGTGATGACTGAACGGGGGTTAGAGGACCCGGATTCGGGGGCGTCACAGGTTGGTATCAGAGTTGTAGGTTATAAATGTTAGGAATGTGAAACCTAGGTTATAACCTTAGTAGGAAACTCTAGTAGAGTATGTCAGGATGGGTTGAGGAAATGCATCGAGTTTTATTGTGATACTGAAGTTGTTTATTTAAATCAAGAATGATTGATAGACGTCTTAAACTTCTTAATGCTAACATGAATAGCATATCACATAAAACCTAATAATTTTCTTCCTCTCCTCAGATCATGCCGCCTAGGAGAATTCCGCGAAATCAGAGGGAGGAAGGATCCGTTAACAATAGTGGAGGGACAAAATTATCTTTTTATAAAAATAATGGCGAAAGTATTACCGTTAAAACTATTGAACTACCCGGTAGTAAAAGTACAGTAAAACGCGTGGTTACATAGTAACACACTGTATTGATTATTGATGCTTACGTGAGAAGTCTCTCAGTTATACTCGATTATTGTTATAGTAATTGTTGCATCATATCTCTCATATTATTGATTGAGTTATTGTCACAGTATCATATGCATAATATTTTATATATTATTGAATCAATAATTGAGACGACAAAGTTATTCATATTATTATTTGCAATATTGACAATGTCTAGAAGTTGTGTCAAGGAGAGGTTTGGTCACCTAATTGCGCACTAATAAGGAGAAATCCTTATCGGAAAGCCCCCTCTTTCTTGGGAATGACCTGACTGTTAAATATTGTGAGTTATAATATTAATGATGAATGTTATTAAAAAATCGAATTTGAGTTCAGAGTTGAATTTGGAGACGCGGACGTGATATTTGAGTCCGGAACTATGAAATTACTAGAAATAGACTATAAATACAAAATTTGTCGCGGTTGACTTTTTGGTCAAAAAAAGTCAAAAGTTGACTTTTTCGAAAAAAGTCAAACTTCAAAATTTCAAAAATAAAATTGTTGAGAAAAATATTTCCATTGTGTTGGGATTATTAGTGTTAGTGGAAATCGACATTTATTTCGATAGTAATTGATGTCTGGAGGTTATATTGACCAATCGGGTAATTAATCGAATAAATGAGCAATTAATTGCTATTAATTCACATGATTATAACTATTTGTTCACATGTGTTTACTATTGATTCACATACATGTACTATTAGGGGAGGTGGTGCAAGATTGATAATACTTGCATGACTAAGTTAAAAATGGAGGTATAGATGGAGGTACTATACTATAATTCGTATTTTCACATGATTATAACTATTGAGTCACATGATTGTACTATTAATTCACATTATTTACTATTAGGGGAGGTGGTGCAAGTTTGATAATACTTGCAGGACTAAATTAAAAATGAAAGAAAATTTGAAGTTATTATACTGTAATATTTCGAGCCCCAATACTTGCAATTATCAAAACTATATTTTCCTATAAATAGAAGCTCATTCTTCCTTCATTTCTAACCAATTCAATAAAGCTATAGAGCAATTATTATAGAGAGAAATTATAGAGAGAAAGAAGAAGAGAAGTCTGCTACCTCACTGTTCCAGTATCCATTTTTTTCTAAGGTAAGGGATATTATTCTTTTGTATTCATGAAGAGAGTTATTTTTTTTCAATACTCGTAAGGGTTGTTATTCCATTCTTTATTATTATGTTAGAATAACCTGTCTATGCGAAGTACCGCATACATAGTGAAATTCTTCTGTTATTCCATTCTTTATTATTCATTTGAATAACTCCGTCTGTCATCAGCGATCTATCGCATCGCTTGTTGGTGAATTCATTGTTATTCATTCTTTATTATTCGTTGGAATATCCGTATATGCAATTACGCATGACCGGTTCCATTCTTTATTATTATTCGTTGGAATATCCATGCATGCGGATTACGCATGACCTGGTTCCATTCTTTATTATTTCGTTGGGAAAAACCTGTCTGTGTGGTCTATCGCATGCATGGTGAATTCTTCTGTTATTTCATTCTTTATTATTCTGTTAGAATAACATATCTATGTGGATTACCACATGCCTGGTGAATGATCCTTCGTATTCATTTCTTATTAAATTGTGGAAATGATCTGTCTACATGGATTACCTCATGGCGGGCGAAAATCTATTTGTTGTTTCATAATTTTTCCGACCTTCAAAAATTCTGGAAAAATTGGAAATGATGATTTGTTGAGTTTTCTAGATTGTGTCCAAAAATGGCGATTTTTGGATGTATAGATTAGGTGTTATGAATTTTATGGAAAAAGACTATTTTAAAAGTAAACCCTTATAACTCCTTGTGGTTAACTCTAAAATTGGTGAAATTTTTATTGGGAGTACATATATATAGCAAGAGTATACCCTGTAAAATTTTGGAATTTTTGGACAAAAGTACAATTTATGATAAATATCGAAATATTCGGCAGTTTTGGCCATCTGAAAAATAGTAAATGAATTTTAAAAATTCCGAGAAAAATATATGTTCAATATTGGACTATATTCGCTAAATTCTTAAAAGAAATATTTTTGGAACCGATTTGGTATTTTCATGAAAATGAACTAGTTATGAGTAAATGAATTAAATATGTTATGTGAAGTAACAAAATTGGAAAATAGGATTTTATGGCTTGGGAATCCTATATAGGGTATATACAGATTTTCGATGAGGAATTTGATCATTGGTGATGAAATCTTATGAGTATGGCATTTTTGAATCATTAAATGCATTATTTGGTAAAGTGTAAACAATTGAAATAAATTATTTATAAGTTTAAGAAGTGATTAAAATATTGTTATAATATTAATAATATTAGATTATGAGTTTATTAAGTGATTAATAATATTTGGATAAATTTAAAGTCTTTAATATTTATCCTTGTTTTCGTTTGATTAATGTTTATATCATTGTCATCTTCATGCTTATATTGTGACGAAAGTCATCTTTGGCTTACGTGCAAAGATGGACTGTTGATTATTGATTTTACAATTGTATATCTTTAGCTTACGTGCAAAGATGGACTGTTGATTATTGGTTTTACAGTTGTATATCTTTGGCTTACGTGCAAGGATGGACTGTTGATTATTGGTTTTACAATTGTATATCTTTGGCTTACGTGCAGAGATGAACTATTGATTGATGAGTATCTTTGGCTTATATGCATATATGAACTCTTTATTGGTATGATTATGACCAGGGATCATTCGGTATAATCATGAACTGTAATGTTATAAATGATGTGGTAAAAGTTCTCATTGGCCCGTAGTGCATTGATGGACAGTTATTGGTATGATTATAACCAGGGATTATTCGGTATAATCATGACCATTGATGATTACATGAATATCCTTGGCCGTAGTGCAGGGATGATTCGATGATTTGATTTTATTTATTAAGCTGAGTCTCAGCGATAAAATATTGATTATACACTTTTAATTCGTGAAAGATAGTAGATATCACGCTCTACTTGACTCTTCTAAAATACAGTTGTATGTCTTTGGCATGTAGTGGAAAGATGAATTGTTAATGAATATATTTGTTCGTAGTGTAAAGATGAATTTATTAGTATGATTATGAGCAGGAATTAAGATTTGGTATAACAATGATTTTTTGATGTTTCAGGTGAAGATAGGTGATGAAAATTATCTTCGTCATTGGTGCGAAGAGGAAATTTAAAATCACAATTATGATTATGAGTTATTCACATGATTGTGGACAGAAATTGTTGATTGATGTTACAGGGATAAAACATTGTTGGTGGACTTTTAACATGGAGAAGATAATAGTCCTTATGGCCTATTTGACTCTTATAATGGATTGCTCGTTCCACTACAACTATGGTTGAGAAGTTTAATCATCTACCATATGTTCTAAATCACTGATTTATTTCTGATGAAGGCTATTGATAATTTAATTATCTTTAGTCATGATATTCTTTACTGGGCTAGTTGTGCTCACCCTTGTTGCTTCACAATTCCTTTCAGGTAATAAGAGTGTAGCTGGGTCGGGGGGGTAACGGGAGAATAAAACGGTGGTCTATAGCTGTTGAGGTTCTCCCAAAATAGTATGGAAATAATTTTATTGAGAACTTTAGATAAGTGTGACGTATTGTATACGTTATTTGATATTTAATTTTGGTGAACCAAATAGGATGTGGTGAACGCAACTTTGGAATGGTGTTTTGCCACTATCATAGTAGATGTCTAATGACATACAACCTCGTGTTATCATAAGACAGGGTTGTGCACATCCACTTGCTGAGTATATCTACGAGCACTACCTATATAATCTTGGAGTTTATTTGAAATATAATTCTCACTTGGAGACAACAGAGATAATTATATGTCAAGAGAAGACTCACCATTGGAAAGAAGATGATAGCAATCTTCTTGTTTTTCTTTGTGGACTATTGGGTCAACCAAGGATGATTCTGTGGACATATGATATCTATCATAACCTAGACGCATGGCCTCCCATGTACGAAGGTTTCCTTGAGCACTTCCCAAAGATTTTAATTTTTTAGAACAGTTATGGACTGTACTTTTATGTAAGGTACCATTGTAAGGTTGTGGTCAAGGCACCATGAGAGTTACATACATTTATTTTAAAACTCACAGTTTAACTGTGGTCGTATTCTGTACGACAGTTCAACAGTTGTATAAATGAAGTTTGTATTTGATTTTTATAGTAAGATATCTAGCGACTCAGAATGGATCGTGTGGACCTATTTTGGGGGCGTCACAAATGGTATCAGAGCTTAGGGATATGGTCGCTGGCAGAGATAAGAGTCTAGAACTAGGAGGGGAGAGACGAGTTATACACTTCGCTAGTGTGTGAGTTACCTAAGCTGAAATTGTTTACTTGATAAGTTGACAAATTGTGATATGTCAATTAACCTTTGTTTTGAAGATATATTCTAGAATGATATCTGAAATACAGGAGATGAGCAATGGAAAAATTATGATATAGAGGATATGACCGGGAAGGTACAATCCGAAAAGAAAGCAAGGTATTCTCATCTCTTGAACTACTGTAACGTAAATTTCGAGGGCAAAATTTCATAAGGAGGGAGATTGTGAGACCCGAATTTTATGAAATGAAAGTATTCAATTTTCTTATAATTATTCTATTTAGTAAATGGTTAAATTGATAAAAGGTTAAAGTTAAGGGTGATATGTGAAAATTTTTCAAAGTATGCAAGTTGTTATAAAATATTCGTTTGGTGGGAATATTCTTTTTGTCGGGAATATATTCGATGACGACACAATCATCATTGGTGGACCTCATAACGAAAAGTATTGTCGTAGTTAGAAAACGACAAAATTATCTTTTATAAAAATAATACGAAAGTGTTACCGTTAAAACTATTGAACTACCTCTAATTAGTAAAAGTACAAAGAATATGTCTGGCGTGGTTACATAGTAACACAAGGTATTGATTATTGATGCTTACGTGAGAAGTCACTCAGTTATACTCGATTATTGTTACAGTAATTGCTGCATCATATCTCTCATATTATTGATTCAGTTATTGTCACAGTATCATCTGCATAATATTTTATATATTATTGAATCAATAATTGAGACGAAAAAGTTATTCATATTATTATTTGCAAAATTGACAATGTCTAGAAGTTCTGTCAAGGAGAGGTTTGGTCACCTAATTACACGCCAATAAGGAGAAATCCTTATCGAAAAGCCCCCTCTTTCCTGGGAACGACCTGGTTGTTAAATATTGTGAGTTATAATATTAATGATGAATGTTATAAAAAAATCGAATTTGAGTTCGGAGTAGAATTTGGAGACGCGGGCGTGATATTTGATTCCGGAACGATGAAATTAGTAGAAATAGACTATAAACACAAAATTTATCGGGTTGACTTTTAGGTCAAAAAAGTCAACAGTTGACTTTTTCGGAAAAATTCAAACTTTAAAATTTCAAAAATAAAATTATTGAGAAAAATATTTCCATTGTGTTGGGATTATTAGTGTTAGTGGAAATCGACATTTATTTCGATAGTAATTGATGTCTGGAGGTTATATTGACCAATCGGGTAATTAATGGAATAAATGAGCAATTAATTGCTATTAATTCACATGATTATAACTATTTGTTCACATGTGCGTACTATTGATTCACATTCATGTACTATTAGGGGAGGTGGTGCAAGATTGATAATACTTGCATGACTAAGTTAAAAATGGAGGTATAGATGGAGGTACTATACTGTAATTCATATTTTCACATGATTATAACTATTAAGTCACATGATTGTACTATTAATTCACATTATTTACTATTAGGGGAGGTGGTGCAAGTTTGATAACACTTGCAGGACTAAATTAAAAATGATAGAAAAGTTGAAGGTATTATATGTAATATTTCGAGCCTCAAAACGTGCAATTATCGAAACTATATTTTCCTATAAATAGAAGCTCATTCTTCCTTCATTTCTCACCAATTCACTAAAGCTATAGCACAATTATTATAGAGAGAAATTATAGAGAGAAAGAAGAAGAGAAGTCTGCTACCTCACTATTCCAGTATCCAGTTTTTTCTAAGGTAAGGGATATTATTCTTTTGTATTCATGAAGAGAGTTATTATATTTCAATACTCGTAAGGTTGTTATTCCATTCTTTATTATTATGTTAGAATAACCTGTCTATGCAAAGTACCGCATACATGGTGAAATTCTTCTGTTATTCCATTCTTTATTATTATTCGGAAAATAAACTTTGTTGTGCGATCATCGCATGCCCGGTGAATTCTGTTGTTATTCCATTCTTTATTATTACATTTGGAACATCCCACATGCGTGGAAATTACGCATGACCTGGTTCCATTCTTTATTATTCTGTTGGAATATCCTGTCTGTGCGGATTACGCATGACCTGGTTCCTTTCTTTATTATTCTGTTGGGAATAACCTGTCTATGCAGTCTATCGCATGCATGATGAATTCTTCTATTATTCCATTCTTTATTATTCTGTTGGAATAACCTGTCTATGTGAATTAGCACATGCATGGTAAATGATCATTCGTATTCATTTCTTATTAAATTGTGGAAATGATCTATCTACGTGGATTACCGCATGGCGGGCGAAAATCCATTTGCAGTTTTGTAATTTTTCTGACCCTCAAAAATTCTGGAAAAAATGGAAATGATGATTTGTTGAGTTTTCTAGATTATGTCCAAAAATGGCGATTTTTGGATGTATAGATTAAGAGTTATGAATTTTATGGGAAAAGACTATTTTAAACGTAAACCCTTATAACTCCTTGTGGTTAACTCCAAAATTGGTGAAATTTTTATTGGGAGTACATATATATAACAGGAGTATACCCTGTAAATTTCGGAATTTTTGGACAAAAGTACAATTTATGATAAATGTCGAAATATTCGGCAGTTTTGACCATATGAAAAATAGTAAATGAATTTTAAAAATTCTGAGAAAAATATATGTTCAATATGGGACTATATTCTTCTAAATTCCAGAATAGAAATATTTTTGGAACTGATTTGGTATTTTTCATGAAAATGAACTAGTTATGAGTAAATGGATTAAATATGTTATGTGAAGTAACAAAATTGGAAAATAGGATTTTATGGCTTGAGAATCCTATATAGGGTATATACAGATTTTTAATGAGGGATTTGATCATTGGTGATGAAATTTTATGAGTATGGCATTTTTGAATGATTAAATGCATTATTTGGTAAAGTGTAAACAATTTAAATAAATTGTTTATAAGTTTAAGAAGTGATTAAAATATTGCTATAATATTAATAATATTAGATTATGAGTTTATTAAGTGATTGATAATATTTGGGTAAATTTAAAGTCATTTAATATTTATCCTTGTTTTCGTTTGATTAATGTTTATATCATTGTCATCATCCTCATGCTTATATTGTGATGAAAGTCATCTTTGGCTTACGTTCAAAGATGGACTGTTGATTATTGGTTTTACAGTTGTATATCTTTGGCTTACGTGCAAGGATGGACTGTTGATTATTGGTTTTACAGTTTTATATCTTTGGCTTACGTGCAAAGATGAACTATTGATTGTTGAGTATCTTTGGCTTATATGCATAGATGAACTCTTTATTGGTATGATTATGATCAGGGATCATTCGGTATAATCATGACCCGTAATGTTATAGATGATGTGGTAAAAGTTCTCATTGGCCGCATTACATTGATGGGACAGTTATTGGTATGATTATAACGAGGATTATTCGGATATAATCATGACCATTGATGATACATGAATATCCTCGGCCGTAGTGTGGATGATTCGATGATGATGGATTATTTATTGTCGAGTCTCGGTGATAAAATATTGATTATACACTTTTAATTCGTAAAAGATGGTAGATATCATGCTCTACTTGACTCTTCTAAAATACAGTTGTATGTCTTTGGCCTGTAGTGCAAAGATGAATTGTTAATGAATATCTTTGGCCGTAGTGCAAAGATGAATTTATTAGTATGATTATGAGCAGGAATTATGATTTTGTATAACCATGATTTTTGATGTTTCAGGTGAATATAGGTGATGAAAATTATCTTCGTCCTTGGTGCGAAGAGGAAATTTAAAATCACAATTATGATTATGAGTTATTCACATGATTGTGGACAGGAATTGTTTATTGATGTTACAGGGATAAAACATTGTTGGTGGACTTTTAACATGGAGAAGATAATAGACCTTATGGCCTATTTGACTCTTCTAATGGATTGCTCGTTCCGCTGCAACTATGGTTGAGAAGTTTTGTCATCTACCATATGTTCTAAATCTCTGATTTATTTCTGATGAAGGCTATTGATAATTTAATTATCTTTAGTCATGATATTCTTTACTGGGCTAGTTGTGCTCACCCTTGTTGCCTCACAATTCCTTTCAGGTAATAAGAGTGTAGCTGGGTGGAGCGTGGGTAACAGGAGAATAAAATGGTGGTCTATAGCTGTTGATGTTCTCCCTAAATAGTATAAAAATAATTTTATTGAGAACTTTAGATAAGTGTGTCGTATTGTATACGTTATTTGATATTTAATTTTTGTGAACCGAATAGGATGAGGTGAACGCAACTTTGGAAGTGTGTTTTGCCACTATCATAGAAGATGTCTAATGACATACAACCTCGTGTTATCATAAGACATGGTTGTGCACATCCACTTGCTGAGTATATCTACGAGCACTACCTATATAATCTTGGAGTTTATTTGAAATATAATTCTCACTTGGAGACAACAGAGATAATTATATGTCAAGAGAAGACTCACCATTGGAAAGAAGATGATAGCAATCTTCTTGTTTTTCTTTGGGGACTATTGGGTCAACCAAGGATAATTCTGTGGACATATGATATCTATCATAACCTAGACGCATGGCCTCCCATGTACGAAGGTTTCCTTGAGCACTTCCCAAAGATTTTAATTTCTAAAATAGTTATTGACTGTACTTTTATGTAAGGTACCATTGTAAGGTTGTGGTCAAGGCACCATGAGAGTTACATACATTTGTTTTAAAACTCACGGTTTAACTGTGGTCGTATTCTGCACGACAGTTCAACAGTTGTATAAATGAAGTTTGTATTTAATTTTTACAGTAAGATATCTGGTGACTCAGAATGGGTCATGTGGACCTATTTTGTGGGCTTCACAAAGAAGGCTAAGATGAATGAAATGGATTATGCTTTTCATTCTGTGATTAATGAGGCCCAGGATCAAGTCTTTTACTACCCATCTAAATTCAAGGACTTGCCATGGTACATGATGGATCGTAGAACGATGCATCGTATTATAGAGGAAGAGCCTAGAGAAGCCTCTCAACGTCTTAATATGCCAAGATAGGAAGAGTGATAAGTTGTGTGATTAAATATGTTATTATATAAATTATAAATCCCTTATATTGAGATAAATAAAGGGGTAAAATGAGTATGTTATCCTGAAACTTTTTATGTTCTGGAAAGTTGATGTAGATAGCAGAAATGCTATCCTTATTATGTTTCAAAGAGTTATGAATGAATAAATATCGAAGTTTATTAAAATTTTATGTGTTAAAGTTTTAATCTTAGAATGTTTAAGTTAAACTTTAAATATTCAAGGAATTGAGTAGTGATCTAATAAGCGTATATTTTAAACAGAAATGCCTCTTAGAAGAAGACAACCACGCCAACAACCACTTGTTGAAGAGTTTATTAACAACAACAATAATGAGGCCAACTCTAACCCGGTTCAGTAATTGTAACAGGACCACATGCGAATCAGCCGCAAGCTCAAGTTATGACTTTTAAGGACTTCAAAGCGGTTGGACCGCCAGCGTTTCAAGGATTTATGAATCCAGTTGAAGCCCAAACTTAGATCTTGGAAATGGAGAAGGTTTTCGACGTTGCTATAGTTTGTGAGGACCAGAAAACCGCATTCGCAACATTTATGTTAAAGTCTGAAGCTAGCTATTGGTGGCAGGTGAATAAGGTTCGTGGAGGAAAGGAAATAGTAGCGTGGATATGTCTAAAGAGATTTTTTTTGAGATGTACTTTCCGATAAGTTTGCGTAATTAGATGGAAGTTCAATTCTTAGAACTAAAGCAAGGAACAATGTATTTGCCAGAGTATGCTGCAAAGTTTAATGAGTTAGCGAGGTTTACTCCGTACCAAGTCAATACCGATGAGTATAAGGCGATAAGGTTCGAACAAGGGTTGAAGTCATGGCTTTATAGCAAGGTTTCAATGTTTCAGTGAAACATGTTTACATCAGTATTGGAAAAGGCAATTATTGCGAAAGGTGGAAGCGGTGCCTTAACTAAGTATAATCAAGAGAAAAAGAAGAGGCAAAATGAGGGTGAAAACAAAGCTGGTGGAAGCAATAGTGGAAGTAACAACCAGAAAAGGAAATGGAATAGAAATTCAAATGCAGGAGGACAACAAGGAAGTCAACAAAAGAAGAAGTTTGAAGCTTGTGCTATTTGCAAGGAGAACCACACTGGTGTGTGTTTAATGGGTAATAGAATATGTTTCAATTGTGGGCAAGAGGACGTGACGCCCCCAAATCTGAGTATCTTCCAACCCGACAGATGGTGCTACATGGTACTACCATTCACACATACATTCAATTGAAAAGTCTCAAAGGAACGAATATGTCTTCTATATATTCAAAATAATATTAACATTCCCCCAATTTCTTTATAACCATTACATTATTCTTGTCATAATATTAAATATATTACACTCATTCACCCTATACTATTACATAAGTATTCTACGGGTTCGTCTTTGCCTTGCCTTTATCCTTGTCGGAGCTTTCAGTTCATTCGATCTTAGCTGTGTTCATATGGTTCAAGTATAACATTTCTAATAAACAACATGTTTGAAACATAGGAATCGTATATCTTCAATAACTGAACAATAGTTAGGAAGTACTATCGATAATTCAAAATAGCACTTCTTTTCCTTCATAACATTTTACAACAACAATATTCAGTAAAACGTCAATTCTGGTCCAAGACCTTGAGCATTTCATAAGTTCTTTTGAAAAGGACATCCCGACACTATGTCCATAAGTTCGACATTTCTTACGAGCACGTATAGGTGATCAGCCTATAGTACTCTATGTTGATCAACACTACATTCATTAAATGTATGTACGTTTAAGTTGTGGCAATCTCTCGTGCCTGTCATTTGACGACAAAACATTTTTAGCATACTCAGTCTTCGTTTGAAAACCACACCAATATAACTTGGTAAACTTTGACCATGCTTTGATAGAAACATTATATAAGTCTAGCCGAAAGAGTTGGCTTAGACTTCATCATACAAAACTTCATGTGTAAGAATAGATGAATTACAAAGCTTGTCCAGGTTGAACTGGAACAAGGGTCAGAATACTTGCCTTTAGCATCTGCTACAGTTATAACGCGCTCTCATTTAAGTCTTTAAGTCTCTACAGTAAATGATAACATCACATAACACATTAGGTCATGAATGAACATACATGGTTCCTAATGAATCTAACCCTTCTTCTCAAACTAATTATAACTTAGATTTGTTATTATTGGTTCCGGCTTTTCGTTACGTCGTTCTTACATTCACATGCAATTGACTTACTTTAACCATAATTGATCATACTTAAGGTTCATCAATGTCTTAATAATGTTTCATTATGCTTATTAAGTTTGTATTACTTTATTGTCTTTCCTTTATCTTCATAAACATCCATCTCTATGCAAACCCTAAGGCTGGCGCCTTCCTTTTCTTCAATCATGTCATGCACAAGAAAACTATAGAAGCTAAGACCCGGACTTGGCGGCCATTGAGTCCTCTTTATTATATGGCCGCATCATGTGGCGCCAAACTTCAGAGCTCATGACCATATTAGGCCAAGTATGACTCCTTTTGCCTTCGACGGCACATGCACTCCAAAGACTCAAGACCAAATTTTTTTAACATAAAACTTTTTATGTGAGATTCCCGGGCTCATAACTTCTTCGTTATAGGTCTGAATTGGCTCGTTCAAAAGCCTATAGTCCACAAATTACATACTCTACGCGTTCATGCAAGAATTTTATCTATTTGACTCTGTTTGCTAAAAAATTCACCTATTAGTTCATTTTTAACGAAAACGGTAAACGTTCGTGAACGTTCAACGCTCGTTTCTTCGTTCTAAGTCGGAATCCGATCATTTTTGAGTCCGCAACTCTATAATGCCAAATATGACTTGTCTCCATCGAAAACCAATGTTTCCGAGTTCAAACAAAAAATTCAACTTCCATTATGAGAATTTCATGAATTCGACGATTATCGTCCAATCATGTGAATTCCGGAGAAACTTTGTTACTAATGATTTAATCATTGTTCTAAATGGATTCTAACCATCATATGAACATTTTAAACTACAAGTTACATCAACTTATTTTCAAGCTATATTTTGACTTATTCTTCATAAGTTCATGACTTAATAACTTATAAACTACAAGTTTTCATTCATTATGACTTATTATAGATTTAAGTCCTTTAATCAACATTCTCACATCTTTTCAAACATACTAAATTCATATGGCAAACCTATGACAAGTTCATCATAAGTTCTTCATAAGTTTATAACTTATTTAGGTTCAAGTTACTTATTCAAGACTTAATTGGCTTAAGTCAATTGCTTATTCAAGTCTTATATGTTATTAGCATACATGATCATCACTTCTCTATCAAACTATCATGGTAGAGATAGAAGAATATAGAACAAGAGTCTTATCCTTGATGAACTAGTCTTCTTCTTCTTTGAAAATCTAACAAAGGATGTTTTGACTTATATGTGCTTATTCTCTCTAACCAATAAGTTGCTTTGTATTGGAAGTTGTTGGTTGAAAAATAACAAGCAACAAATGAACTAACATGTCCTCTATTTATAGGATTTCAAAGGTTAGGGTAGTTTAGTCATTTAGGCCCTCCCACCTCCTTACTAACCTCCTTATTATTCATTTCTTAATCCCTAAGTTTACTCGCTAAGCATAAATTTTGTTTGGTCATTACACTTGTTGCTTGGTCACCACAACAAATCCTTGGTCACCAAGTTCACCCATGGGTTGCCCCATGGATCCTAATTAGCTAATGGATCATTACTTTGGGCTTACTTTAATGTAAAAGTTTATTCTTGTGGGCTTGAATTTAGTTTATTTAACTTAAGCTTCGGGCTTCATATTAACCAATACTTGAGCTAATCCTTACCATAACATGGGCTTGCCCCTTAATTCTCATTGGACTCGTACTTCCTACAAGATCCACCATTCCATTCCCTTTTGTCTTTAATCCTTAACGTTCTTAATTTAAGTTCGCATGCAAAATATTGCGTTTTCCATACTTAGAATATTATTACATGATTCATCTCACCTTGATATTATAACGTTACATATTTCTCGGAAGTTCAAAAAAAATTCCCGAGCGGAAATCGATGAATAGTGTTTTTCAAAAAATTTCTCGGAAAACTTTTATTTTCGTCTTAGAAATTCAAACACTTTAATTCTCTCACGTAGTTAAAATACTACTGTAACAATCCAGAATTTCAAATTATAATTTTTAATATTTATTGAATTATATAAATATTTATTTGAGGTGTTTATTGTTGAATAAATATTTATTGATGTGATGGTTGTTAATAAATATTTATAAATCTAAATTTATTAGATAAATTTCTAAATTAAATTAATTTATAATTTAGAGATTTGTATTATAACATGAGGTGTTATATTGTGATTAATAATTTAAAAGGTATATTAAATTATCAAATAAAATTATAACATGAAATTATAATTTTGTGGTATTTGATAAAGTGGGAAATATTTATTTAAAATATAGTATTTAACTAATTTATGGGATAATGTTGGATATGGAAATTCAAAAAAATAAGATGTAATTATAAATTATAAACTAAAGTGTTTATTAAAATAAATTAAAAAGGGTTTAATTTAGTTTTTGCCAAACAAGGCTTAAAATATTAATTCTTTAAAATTTAAAGGGTTTTGCCAAACAAAGCCTTATGGCTTTTAGATTTTTTTAATTTTTGTATTTAAATAAAATATAAAATAAATTTATAACATATACATTATATTTTATTTGTAACTGTTATAATAAGTATACGTGTTATTATGTCTATCAGTTTTTTTTAGTATTATCACGCATACTAGTTGGTCAGTAGGATTTTGGCTAAGCTTGAGAGAATTCAGAGAGAGATTGATAGTGAGCTTGAGAGAATTGAGAGGAAACTTGTGAATTTTCACAACAATTCCAGTGATTAGCAGCGATTGTATTAGTAATTGAAGGTATGTTTTACAACTTTGATATTATATATGTTTATGAGTATAACGGCAAAATTTCATGTACTCTTGAAATCAAATTCATTGAATTGTTGCTATACAATGAGATAATTGTGTTTCTATATATTGCGATGGTTGAGGCTGTATGTAAGAAAGAGTTTGCTATGCTAATTGTAGTTTAGAAGTAGAAAATTTTGACAGTGTATATATATTTCTTATATGGCTTACGAAAGTATTAATTTTAGTGGTTAATTTGTATGCTAAACTGGGAATTTAGTATTTTTTATGCTAGTTTGTTAAGAAACGAACATAACGTAGTTTGAACAAAGCAAATTGGACAAGAATTGAAGTCACAGTGTTGATTTTTAGGATGAATGTCAAGAAAATTGAATTTTGTATAAAAATGTGAAATTTGAAGAATTAAACTAGTATACTTGATTTTAAATTATTCTAATTGGTTAAAAATATTAACAAACATGTTTACAATAGTTTTGTATCAATTGTGCATGTTGATATTACTGTCTAGTGGGTGAAATTCATGTTTATTGGGCTAAAAGTGACTCTCTTTTCATCGGATCGTCTCTGCCTCTGCTTTGTGCACCATCAATTTTACTTATTTGGTGCCAAGGCAAAGAGCGGTACTTCTGCTGGTTTCAGAAGGCCTTTTATATGGCGAAGCTGCGCCATACCATGGTTTGAGATACTGACTTCTGCTGCTGATGCAGACTTGGAATAGCAACATAACATGGGTTAGGGTTGTGTTAGCATGTCAAATGAGTAATGACAAGGTTACAAAAACATAGTGAAATGTGGTTAGTAATTCAAATGTTATAAAAAATTGGTAAACTATGAAAGGGACGTGTTTTAATTTATTAAGCATGATAAATAATAAATAGGTGTTGCGAAGATTAACACTTGGATTTTCTGATATTTGAATAGTAGCTTAAGACTTGTGTTAACATAACAAGTCTAACTAGAAATGTATATGTTGTGGTATTTTAGTATGTCTAAGAGATATTGTGGTTTTAAACCTATGTGTAGGTGATCGTGAGTTTAATTTTATAGCCTACGCTCGAGGCAATTTTCTAAACTTCTCATTTTACATTGAGCAAGTTTTCTAACTCTACACTTTCGTTGAGCTAGTTCAATTATTACATTGTGTAGCTTTATTCTTTTGATTGAGCAAGTTTTCTATCCTAAACTGTTATTGAATAAGTCAATTGTTCCTAAAATTCATTTGAGCAAACTTTAACTCTAATGTTATTGGAATTCTCATTATGGTTGGTTCATTCTAACTTGTTTATAGTTAAGCAAGTTTCTTAAGTTCTATTTTTGTATAATGAACCCAGTTTTTGAACTCTCGTCTCTATTATTGAGCTGTTTTAATTCTTTGCATGAGTTAATACCATGTTGGGCAAGTTTTTGATTTTCAGCTTTCTATCAGTTAATGTACGTTCAGTAGTTTCATTTTTAATATTATAAGACCCTAACCTTAGCTTATTTATTGTTCAAGCAAATGTTTACCATTTTATTCATTGTTGAATACTTATGCTCTATAGTTATTTCAAGCATGAGTTTAATATGTATAGTCAATTCACCTATGATTCTCAATTGTTCTATGTTATGTTATTATTAAACAACTGTGGTGTTATTAAACATTATTGATTCAACTAGTCCTCTAGTTGATGTTCGTTAAACTTCAAATTACCCTTGAAAGCTTATCCAAACCAAACATTCTTTGGTGCAGACTTGTACTCTAAATACTGAGATGAACAACCCTATTATTATTATTAGGGGATAATTTACGCTTAACGTTGAAATGTTTGTGCACAATACATTGTACGAAGGGCTGATCCCCCTAAGTTTGAGGAGTCCTTATAGTCTTATGACTATTAAAGTTAGAGTTGAAAGAGTACTCGCAACTGTGGACATAGTTCATGGTCTTATGACCCTCAGTTAGATATATACAATATTTTGGATTCCAGTTTCTGATTATCATCGTTAGAGTACTATTCAGTTTTGATGAGTCTATTGTTGGTAGTTATTATTATTTTACTTCTGTTGATTCATTATTATATCCAGTGAGCAATTGTTTTGCTCATTCTTGCATATTTATATACTCATTGCAGCTAAAGTTGAGAAGGTAGATGAGCCTTCAACTAGAAAAGGAAAGGGAAAAATGTACAAGTGATGAAGACTTATAATCTTTATTTATTATAATGGTCATAGACTTTTTAATAATAATGTGATGTAACAAATTTATTTCCGCACTTTTATGATGTTAAGGTTGGACAACCGGGGGTGTTTTTTGATTAAATGATGTAACCCTGTTTTAAGGGAGGATTTATTGTTTAAATATTATTTTATTTGGGTAGATAGTATGAATGTATGGATAGTGAGCACCAAATCTTGTGGGAATGAAGTACCTAGATTTGGGGGTGTCACAGGTTGGTATCAAAGCTTTAGGTTATGAACCTTAGGTGGGGAAAAGCCTTAGGAAGTAACCTTTGAAAAGATAGTGATGATGAACTCTTATCGAGTTTTAAGGAAGAAGTAATAAAATACTTATGTGCTTATGTGATTATAACTTATGTGCTTGTGAGTGTCGAGTAGTAATGGTAAGTAATTAAAATTTAAAATTTGGTTGACAGGATGGTTAATGTAGGAGAATCCAGTCAGGCTAGAGAGGAAAGATCCCAGATGCCTAGAGAAGAGGAGCCTCGAGATATTCAGATGGTTTGGGAACAACTATCGCCACGGAAGCAGTTAAAGTCGGGTCGTAGTAGTTGAAGCGCAGAGAGAGTACCTGATGAGGATGATGAGATAGAGACGGATGAGGAGGATCCTATGGAGCTGCCACAGACGGATGAGGATGAGGGGGATGAGGAGGAGGAGCTTCCACTTAATTCGATAGATGCACGTATGTACGACGAGTTGTATGACCGCAATGTGGAACTTCAAGATACTGTCGAGGATTTAAAGGAGATAGTAGCTGAACAACAGACCTCGATGGTACAGAAAGACGACGAGATCTAGGATTGAGAGGAACGTCTGCATAATGTTGAAGAGAAGCTGGTCCACACTGAAGGAGAGAATGAGCGAATGATGGCAGAGATTGCAGAGTTTAAGAACAAGTTGAAAAAGGAATCTACTAAGAGGGCATGAGCTGAAGATGCGTACAATGAAGCTTACCAACGAGCCAGAATAGCAGCGAGGGACGCACAAGCAAAGAGGATGAAGATGGAAGAGATGAATAATGTATTCAACACCGTGATCAATCGAACTCAAGATCAGGTTATGGGTTATCCAATCCAGTTCGAGACGCTACCATCATATATATTAGATTGCCGAACAATGTTCCGAATTATGGTGGAAGAGCGTTGTAAGGCTACGTAGCATCTTAGTAGGACATCGTAGTTTGATATGTAACTATTATGTGATTAATGAGTAAATAAGATGTAAATCCCGGGTATAATACAACCAATGGGATGTGATGATGATGAAGTAATCTTGCAACTGTTATAGTTCAGGAAAGTAATGTAAATAGCAGTGATGCTATTGTTTTGATGTTTTTAAAAGATTATGAATGAATAAAAGTTATTATTTTATTCAAAGTGTTATGTGTTACGTGATAAATTTTTGTGTGTAAAGTAAGTAGAGATACTTAAAGAAATGGAGTATTAGTCTAATGAGTGTATTTTTTAACAGAAAATGCCTCTAAGACGTGAACCACCCCGATAGAGAGCCACTGAGGAAACCAACAACAATAATGCTGAAGATAATCCAGTTCAACAATTCGTAACGTTACTAATAGGAGCATTGCAGAATTAACCTCAGAATCAAGGAACATCTTTTAAGGATTTCAAGGCGGTTGGACCACCAGAATTCCGTGGGTCCAAGAATCTAGTTGAGGCTCAAACCTGGGTTATGGAGATGGAGAAAGTGTTCGATGTTATGAAAGTAGGGGAGGATCAGAAGACTGCTTTTGCAACATTCATGTTGAAAGTAAAGGCTAGTTATTGGTGGCAGGCCAATAAAACCCGAGGAGGTCAAGGGATTATGACTTGGGAAAGGTTTAAGGAAATGTTCTTCGAGACTTATTTCCCAGAAAGTTCGAGGAGTCAGCTAGAGGTGCAGTTTTTGGAACTGAAGTAGGGAACGATGTCAGTATAGGTATGTTGCAAGATTCAATGAGTTGGTGAGGTTTGCGCCATATCAAGTCAGCACAGACGAACGCAAGGTGAAGAGGTTCGAGCAGGGACTGAAACCCTGGTTGTACAGTAGGGTCTCCCTGTTCCAATTGAAGACGTTTGCAGTAGTGATGGAGAAAGAAATTCTCGCTGAGAGTGGAGGCGAGGCTGTAACAAAACACAACCTAGAGCAGAGGAAGAAGAAAAGTGAAGGTGAAGCTAAGAATGGTGGTGGTGGTAACGGTGGAAATGGCAAAAACAATTTCAAGAGGAAGTGGACTGCAAATGTGGGAGCTGGAAATCAGCAAGGAAACCAGCAAAGGAAGAAGTTCGAAGCATGTGCTACATGCGGGAAGTTTCACAAGGGTGTGTGCTTGATGGGGAAACAAGTATGCTTCAATTGTGTCCAAGAGGGTCACATCGCCCTAAATTGCAGTCAATCTAAGAAGAACGTCTGCTTCACGTGCGAGTCCAAGGATCTCTTTGCTCGTGAATGTCCTAAGAAGAGATCCGGAATTTCAAATTATAATTTTAAATATTTATTGAATTATATAAATATTTATTTGAGGTGTTTATTGTTGAATAAATATTTATTGATGTGATGGTCGTTAATAAATATTTATAAATCTAAATTTATTAGATAAATTTCTAAATTAAATTAATTTATAATTTAGAGATTTGTATTATAACATGAGGTGTTATATTGTGATTAATAATTTAAAAGGTATATTAAATTATCAAATAAAATTATAACATGAAATTATATTTTGTGGTATTTGATAAAGTGGGAAATATTTATTTAAAATATAGTATTTAAATAATTTATGGAATAATGTTGGATATGGAAATTCAAACAAATAAGATGTAATTCTAAATTATAAACTAAAGTGTTTATTAAAATAAATTAAAAAGGGTTTAAATTAGTTTTGTCAAACAAGGCATAAAATATTAATTCTTTAAAATTTAAAGGGTTGCCAAACAAAGCCTTATGGCTTTTAGATTTTTTAATTTTTGAATTTAAATAAAATAGATAAAATATAAAATAAATTTATAGCATATACGTTATATTTTATTTGTAACTGTTATAATAAGTATACGTGTTATTATATCTATCAGTTTTTTTTAGTATTATCACGCATACTAGTTGGTCAGTTGGATTTTAGCTAAGCTTGAGAGAATTCATAGAGAGATTGATAGAGAGCTTGAGAGAATTGAGAGGAAACTTGTGAATTTTCACAACAATTTCAGTGATTAGCATCGATTGTATTAGTAATTGAAGGTATGTTCTACAACTTTGATATTATATATGTTTATGAGTATCACGGCAAAATTTCATGTACTCTTGAAATCAAATTCATTGAATTGTTGCTATACAATGAGATAATTGTGTTTATATATATTGTGATGGTTGAGGCTGTATGTAAGAAAGAGTTTGCTATGCTAATTGTAGTTTAGAAGTAGAAAATTTTGACAGTGTATATATATTTCTTATATAGCTTACGAAAGTATTAATTTTAGTGGTTAATTTGTATACTAAACTGGGAATTTAGTATTGTTTATTCTAGTTTGTTAAGAAACGAACATAACGTAGTTTGAATAAAGAAAATTGGACAAGAATTGAAGTCACAGTGTTGATTTTTAGGATGAATGTCAAGAAAATTGAGTTTTGTATAAAAATGTTAAATTTGAAGAATTAAACTAGTATACTTGATGTTAAATTGTTCTAATTGGTTAAAAATGTTAACAAACATGTTTATAATAGTTTTGTATCAATTGTGCATGTTTATATTACTGTCTAGTGGGTGAAATTCATGTTTATTAGGCTAAAGTCAGCTACTATTCATCAGTCATCTTTTTGCCTCGTTTCAGTGCACCAAATAAGAATCGCTACCGGGTGCCAAGGCAAAAGATGAGCAATGCACTTACGGTCCCCAGACCTTTTTGTATGGCGCAATTGCCATACCCTACAATTTGAGATATTGACTTCTGCTGCTGCAGACTTGGAATAGCAACATAACATAGGTTAGGGTTGTGTTAGCATGTCAAATGAGTAATGACAAGGTTACAACAACATAGTGAAATGTGGTTAGTAATTCAAACGTTATAAAAAATTGGTAATCTATGAAAGGGACGTGTTTTGATTTATTAAGCATGATAAATAATAAATAGGTGTTGCGAAGATTAGCACTTGGATTTTTTGATATTTGAATAGTAGCTTAAGACTTGTGTTAACATAACAAGTCTAACTAGAAATGCATATGTTGTGGTATTTTAGTATGTCTAAGAGATACTGTGGTTCTAAACATATGTATAGGTGATCGTGAGTTTAATTTTATAGCCTACGCTCGAGGAAAGTTTCTAAACTTCTCTTTTTACATTGAGCAAGTTTTCTAACTCTACACTTTCGTTGAGTTAGTTCTATTATTACATTGTGTAGCTTTATTCTTTTGATTGAACAAGTTTTCTATCCTAAACTGTTATTGAACAAGTCAATAGTTCCTAAATTTCATTTGAGTAAACTTTAACTCTAATGTTATTGGAATTCTCATTATGGTTGATTCATTCTAACTTGTTTATAGTTAAGCAAGTTTCTTAAGTTCTATTTTTGTATAATGAACGCAGTTTTTGAACTCTCGTCTCTATTATTGAGCTGTTTTAATTCTTTGCATGAGTTAATACCATGTTGGGAAAGTTTTTGGTTTTCAGCTTGTTATCAGTTAATGTATGTTCAGTAGTTTCATTTCTAATGTTATAAGACCCTAACCTTAGCTTATTTATTTTTCAAGCAAAGGTTTACCATTTTATTCATTTTGTTTAATACTTATGCTCTATAGTTATTTCAAGCATGAGTTTAAAATGTATAGTCAGTTCACCTATGATTCTCAATTATTCTATGTTATGTTGTTATAAAACAACTGTGGTGTTATTAAACAATATTGATTCAACTAGTCCTCTAGTTGATATTCGTTAAACTTCAAATTACCCTTGAAAGCTTATCCAAACCAAACTTTCTTTGGTGCGGACTTGTACTCTAAATACTGAGATGAACAACCTTATTATTATTATTAGGGGATAATTTACGCTTAGCGTTGAAATGTTTGTGCACAATACATTGTACGAAGGGTTGATCCCCTTAAGTACGAGGAGTCCTTATAGTCTTATGACTGTTAAAGTTGGAGTTGAAAGATTACTCGCAACTGTGGACATAGTTCATGGTCTTATGACCCTTAGTTAGATATATTCAATATTTTGGATTCCAGTTTCTGATTATCATCGTTAGAGTACTATTCAGTTTTGATGAGCCTATTGTTGGCAGTTATTATTATTATACTTCTGTTGATTCATTGTTATATCCAGTGAGCAATTGTTTTGCTCACTCTTGCATATTTATATACTCATTGCAGCTAAAGTTGAGAAGGTAGATGAGCCTTCAACTAGCAAAGGAAATGAAAAAATGTACAAGTGATGAAGACTTGTAATCTTTATTTATTATAATGGTCATAGACTTTTTAATAATAATGTGATGTAACAAATTTATTTCCGCACTTCTATGATGTTAAGGTTGGACAACCTGGGGTGTTTTTGGATTAAATGATGTAACCCTATTTTAAGGGAGGATTTATGGTTTAAATATTATTTTATTTGGGTAGATAGTATGAATGTATGGATAGTGAGCACCAAATCTTTTGGGAATGAAGTACCTAGATTTGGGGGTGTCACAGGTTGGTATCAAAGCTTTAGGTTATGAACCTTAGGTGGGGAATAGTGAGGACTACTATGACACCATCTCGGACCATCACTCCGTTCCCCGACTAGTCCCGGCTACGTTCTCATTTCCTGAAGAGAACAATAAAGGCAAAAGGGTGAGCTCAACTAGGCCAGTAAGAAATATTATAACTAAGATAATGCAGGATAAATTATCATTAGCCTTCAACAATGTTAAACTGATAAAATACAATAGACATCAAGTTTAACTGCAGCGGAATAAGCAATCCATTAGAAGAGTCAAGTAGAGCATGATATCTACTATCTTCTATAATTTAAAATGTTTTCATCAATTTTTATCATTGAGACTCAGCTAAATAAATAAACCACGTCATCGAATCATCCTTGCACTACGGGCCAAGGATATTCATTAAATCATCAATGGTCATGACTATACCGAATAATCCCGGTCATAATCATACCAAAAACTGTCCATCAATGCACTACAGGCTATTGAGGACTTTTACCACATCGTTTATAAAATTACAGGTCATGATTACACCGAATGATCCCTGGTCATAATCATACCAAGTCTATCTCTGTACGTAAGCCAAAGATATACAACTATAAAACCAATAATCAACAGTCCATCTTTGCACGTAAGCCAAAGATAACTTTCATAACCATATAAGCATGAGGATGATGACAATGATATAAACATTAATCAAACGAAAACAAGGATAAATATTAAAGACTTTAAATTTATCCAAATATTATCAACCACTTAATAAACTCATAATCTAATATTATTAATATTATAACAATATTTTAATCACTTCTTAAACTTCTAAATAATTTATTTCAATTGTTTACACTTTACCAAATAATGCATTTAATCATTCAAAAATGCCATACTCATAAGATTTCATCACCAATGATCAAATCCCTCATGCATATACCCTATATAGGATTCCCAAGCCATAAAATCCTATTTTCTAATTTTGTTACTACACATAAAATATTTAATTAATTTAATCATAACTAGTTTATTTTCATGAAAAATACCAAATCAGTCCAAAAAATATTTCTTTTCTGGAATTTAGCAGAATATAGTCCCATATTGAACATATATTTTTCTCAGAATTTTTAAAATTCATTTACTATTTTTCATATGGCCAAAACTGCCGAATATTTAGACATTTATCATAAATTATACTTTTGTCCAAAAATTTTGGAATTTACAGGGTATACTCCTGTTATATATATGTACTCCCAATAAAAATTTCACCAATTTTGGAGTTAACCACAAAGAGTTATAAGGGTTTACTTTTAAAATAGTCTTTTCCCATAAAATCCATAACTCTTAATCTATATATCCAAAAATCGCCATTTTGGACACAATCTAGAAAACTCGTCAAATTATCATTTCAAATTTTTCCAGAATTTTTGAGGGTAAGAAAACCAATCAATGATATAAATGCTTATATGTTATTCGATTCGGGTGGTACTTATTCTTTCATAGCATGTGATTTTGCTAGATGATTAGGATTACTTCCCGAAAGATTGCCTATACCTTTGAATATCAAGGTAGAAAACAAAGAAATAATTCTTGTTGAAAACATTCATAAGGGTTGTTGTGTAGAAATACGAGGTTATAAATTATCGGTAGATTTGATACCGACAAAGTTGGGAGAATTCGATGTAATTCTCGGGATGGATTGGTTGTTTAACCATGGTGCAATTATAGATTGCCAAAAGAAGTGTGTAAACATTAGGATGTTGACACAACCTCATGTAGTGTTTTATGGTAATAAATTGCCGGGACGTTCGTGTTGTCTTACCATGACACAAACAAGGAAATTGTTGAGGAAGGAATATGTGGGATATTTATGTCATGTTGTTGATACCCAGAGAGTGGAAGCAACGATGGAACAAATACCTATAGTCAAAGAATTCGAGGATGTATTTCCAAGAGAATTATAAGGTCTTCTGCCAGATAGGGAGATCAAATTTGTAACAGATATTGTGCCAGGAGCGGCACCAGTTTTAAGGGTACCGTATCATATGGTGCCAGTGGAGATGAAGGAGTTTATGGTTCAATTACAAGAATTGTTGGACAGAAAATACATTCAACCGAGTGTTTCGTCGTGGGGAGCACCGGTACTATTTGTGAAGAAGAAGGATAGATCGTTAAGACTTTGTATCGACTACCGAGAGTTGAACAAGTTAACGATAAAGAATAAAAATACTCATTTCCCAAGATCGATGATCTTTTTGATCAGTTAAAATTGACAAAGTATTTTTCTAAGATAGATTTATGAACGGGGTATCATCAGTTGAAGGTTAGGAATGAGGATGTACCTAAGACAACATTTAGAACTCATAATGGCCATTACGAGTTTCTGGTGATGTCATTTGGGTTAAAAAATACACCAACAGTATTTATGGATATGATGAACAGAATGTTCAAATAATATTTGGACAAGTTTGTCGTAGTGTTTATCGATGATATTCTAGTTTATTCTAAGATGTCAGAGATCACAATGAACACCTAAGGTTAGTGTTGGAGACACTAAGGAATGAGAAGTTATACGCGAAATTCACTAAGTGTGAATTTTGGCTAGAAAGGGTACACTTTTTAGGATATGTTATTGACCGAGATGGAATTTCAGTGGATCCAGTGAAGGTGGAAGCAGTGGTTAATTGGGAACAACCGAAAATGCCGACTGAAGTACGGAGTTTCCTAGGGTTAGCAGGATATTATCGAAGATTTATCCAAGATTTTCTAAGATAGCTACTCCATTGACTAATTTAACAAGGAAGATAGTGAAGTACGTGTGGACTGAGAAGTGTGAAGGTAGTTTTCAGGAACTGAAGAAAAGGTTGAGTGAAGCACCTGTATTATCTTTACCCGATGATACAAGAAATTTTGTAGTTTATAGCAATGCTTCGCATAGAGGACTTGGTTGCGTGCTCATGCAGCATGGCAAGGTCATTGCATATGCGTCATGACAGTTAAAGGATTATGAGAAAGTTTATCCTACTCATGATCTGGAACTGGCCGCAGTAGTGTTTTCATTAAAGATATGGAGACATTACTTGTATGAAGAGAAATGTGAGATAAACACAGACCATAAAAGTCTAAAATATATCTTCACACAAAAGGATTTAAATATGAGACAAAGGAGATGGCTGGAGTTGATAAAGGATTACGACTGCGATATCCTGTATCACCCAAGAAAAGCCAATGTAGTGGCCAACGCCTTAAGTAGGAAGGGTCGGGAAAAGTTATCTATGTTAACGGCTCAAACTGAGTTAATAATAGAGATGGCTAGAATGGAGTTGGAGGTGAAGTTACCGAGTGAATCAGGACAGAGATTATTTACAACGGAGCTTCGATCTACTATTTTAGAGAAAGTCAAGGAAGTACAGCTCAGAAATGATGAGTGTGATCAGATGAAGAAGCGGCTAGTAAATGAAAAAGATATAAAGTATAGTCTTGATAATAAGGGATTATTAAGTTTTGAAGGAAGAATTTGGGTTTTGAATGAGACGAAATTAAAGGAGGAAGTGCTATAAGAGGCTCATAGTTCGAGGTACTAGATTCATCCTGGTAGTGCTAAGATGTATCAAGACCTTCGACAAAGTTTTTGGTGGCCGAACATGAAGAGAGAGATAGCAGAATATGTGAGTAGGTGCTTAACTTGTCAAAAAGTTAAGGCCAAACATCAATGACCAAGTGGCTTGTCAGAGTCATCGGAGATTCTAGAGTTGAAGTGGGAGCATATCACGATGGAATTTATGGCGGGACTTCCGATTACACAAAAAGGATATGACGCTATTTGGGTAATAGTGGACCGGTTGACGAAGTCAGCTCACTTTTTGCCAATAAGGGTCAAGTTTAACTTAGATCAGTTAGCTAAACTTTATGTTAAGGAAATTATTTCCAGACATGGAGTACCAGTTTCGATAGTGTCAGATCGTGATCAACGATTCACATCAAATTTTTGGAGAAGTCTGCAAGAACAATTAGGAACACAGTTGATGTAACGCCCCAAAATTTGGTCTATTTTCACACCCGAATTTTGTACATCACGATACCATCTTCTTCTAAATATACATCATTATATGGCTAAATACAAAAAAAATACATTCTTAAATCCCAGGTTGTAATACCTTATAACCTCGTTTATTACAAATAATGATAATTACATTATTCTTTATATCTTACATGAGTGAATTTTATTCGCCACCAAGGATACATAATAGTTTATTAAACTATTCTATAGTTTAATTACATTATTCTACATTACAAGTCTTGACTTGATCTTCACGCACATTCATATACTCAATGGCACGTCATCTGGATATCGATCAGCTTGATCTTTACGGGATCCTTAAGTTCTTTCTAACATCATTCGCTGAAAATGTTTTTATTTAAAGCAAGTGTGAGCATTCAATTGCTTCAAACAAGTCATAGTGATTGAATAAACAACTTCAAGAATTTAAAAATTCTTTTAAGACTTCCATAACCGAACAAAGGTTATGAAGCAGCTTGAATAATAGGAATAATTCTGATTCCTATCATTTTAAAACATTAGTCACATTCACTTTGAAATACTTTCATTTTTCTATCTTTTTTATACACACCTTGTCTGGCTAGAATCATTAGCATAAACTTAACAACAACGGTTCATGTATAAATAAAACATTCTCATATTGAACAGTTCAATCACAGAACATTTCATTTCATAGAAACACTAAAGTGTTCAAATTATGGCTCAAGGCCTCACATGTTCTACCACCTTGTACAAATATCACACATTTGCACATAGACAGAACTTCTCAAGTTCAACATCTGAGAAGTTTAAGAAATTAGCATTCATTTAAAATATGAATGAAGTTAGGAAACTTGCCTTACGCACAGCTACAACTTATAGTTTACGCTGAACTATTTACCATAATCCCTATATAACACATAAGGAAATAGCACATACACCAATTAGTCATATACTAGACTTTATACATTGGTTTACCTAACTTTCTTTATCGCTTTACGACTTTATGACAAACGGAGATGTCTTACTCATACGATCATCATCTTTGATGATTTACATTCTTATCTTCTTCTTATAACTATCCTAGGACTCAGCACACATCATGTCTCTGCTAGTAGTCCATATAGTACTCTGAGTGGTTTCCCACAAACAACCAACAAACAAGTTCATGTCTCATCTACACTATCTTTCACATTGAGTTAGATCGGTTGCTAGTTTCGTATATACCTCTGCTCTCTAAAGGAATTGTTTAGCCTAGCTCCCATATGTCAATCATCAAAGGTTACGATTGTACCATAACCTAACCTTATCTTAACTTATCTGAACCATTAAAACTATAATGTTCGTTAAGTCAACTTCTCATTCCTTTTGGCTTTCTGGCAACTAAGTGTCATACCTTAGGACTCATTCTTTATCGTCTAAGTCATACAGTCTTTTGTATACTCGAAACGATTATTCAAAGTCAATACTATGTGTTCATAACGTTAACCATTACTTTATTCATATCTTATAACGTCCGGTTCATTCGACTCGGAACGTCATCCAAGTTATTATTACTAACTCGGCTTCTTAACAAATACGAAATTGTCTTTTGTTCAGTTCTTTACCGTTCACAAGTTTAATCATTGGTCTTCATTACCCTACGGTCAAACCATACATGGGGTGTAGGTTCTTCCCCTTTAATATTCGCGTACACTCAACCCTCATGTTGGTTAAAGTGTTTAACGCTTACATTTCATTCAAACATTCTCTATCCAACTCACTTTCGGTTTTCATTAATCTTGATACCGTTCATTACGACTTTCTTGATAAATCATATCTTACTTACTACTTTCGTTATCCATTACATGAACCTCACGTTCATTACTCTTTCTTAATATCGAAGCCATAAAGACCGATCATTCATCGTAATGGTGTTGCGTTCATAGCATCTATACGCTTTACTCGTAACTCTCATTACTACAACATAACATCAAAATGTTATTCATTACCCTCGTCACTCAACGTCAAAGGAATCACAATTATAGCAATCCCCCACCTTCATTTTAACGCGACTACGGTCCCCGGATACCGGTTCTGTAATTTTCGTTTACATTCTTTATCTTTTAATCTCATTCAATATTTCTATTAAACCTTCATTAAAGGTTTAAATCACTTGATGAAGTGTGACATTACGGGAACTATATGTTCTTTATCTTCCCTTACACTTTCCTCAAGAGTTGAGCAGTTAAAAGCTCTTCTCTGGGCCTTGCCCTGCACCGGCGCTGCGGCTCAGGTTCCTTCTCTTTCTTTCGCACTGTAGCACCACTCAGTAGTAGCTAATTGCCCGGGTGGGTGCTGCGGCGCCAACCTTAAAACATAGAAAATTTTTCTAAGTGTTGTACTGTTATTGAGACGCTTACTTCACAATCTCATAACTTATTCGTTATAACTTGGAACGAGGTCGTTCCAAAGTCATTCTCTTCCTTATCTTACGTAATTCAACTTCCCCTGGACAGAAATTTATTCTGAATCCGTTAACTTGCCATTCGATTGGCTTAATCTTCATCATTCGTTTATTTTACGTTATTAACGCTCTTCGTTCGTTCGTCCGTAATTCGGTCATCCAAACTCAGAACTTGTTCGTTCTTGAGTCCATGAATCACGTTTTCTATGTTCTCTTACATTCTTATGAAACCCTACACATTTGGGTTTATTTACATACTTTCTAGTTCTCATTTGTCTTTTAAGAAATTTTTGCCATAACTTCGTTATAGCTAAGTTTAATCCCTTCTTCAAGAACGTTTCTATCGTTCCTAACCAAGAAATAAGTAACTAACTTATACGTGATGGTTTTAAACTTGTCCATCAACAACAAATTATACTACAAGTTATAAAACACCATTCCTTACTTATTTCAATTAATCATTCATATGATTCATTCAGATCGTTCAAATTCATTATGAAACTTATACATCCTTAAGAAATTTATAAACTAAACTTATTATTCTTATTTCATCATTTTCTCATGATTTCAACCATATGAAATCATTCTTAACATCTGTTACTTCTATTCTCATTAAGTTATGTTTTTCACATAGAAAACTTAAAGAAAATTTATAAGAGATTAGGTTTTGGATTACCTTTCTCCTTTAATCTTCTTCCGTTGGACAAAGTTTTCTCTCGGGCTAGCTTTTCCTATTCCTTTTTCCTCCCATTCGACTTCTCTCTCTCTCTCTCTCTCTCAAGTATTAGTGATTTTTTCAAAATCACCAACAAATAATTTAAGCTTTCCTTTTATAGAAAACCAAAGCTAGGGGTAAAATAGTAATTTCACTCCAAAGTTACTATTCACACCTCCTTACTATTCACACCTCCTTACTATTCATGAAGCTTCTACTGGAAGCTTCGTGCTTTCGTCTTGCAAAATTCGTTCGACAGTTCGAAAACTGCGATTCTCGGAATCCAAATATTTTTGGATATTTCGTCTTTCCTTTACCGATTAACTTTTACGTATTCATCGGATCTCCGAAAAACTAAAAAACACTTTTTGACGTTAAGCGCTTTCCTTTAAGTTTTCCCCTAACGTAGCTAAACGAATGAAAAATACATAACAATACTTTTTGTCATTTTTATTTCGTCCGATTTCTGGACGTTTTTCGAGAAAAACTTTTATCGGCTTACTTAACTTTTCACGGTATACTATCGTCAAATCTTTCAATGGAATGTCATTTTGACATACCGAACTCTTGGAAAGGCTTAGGTTATTTAAACCCTAACCCTTCGGGTTTTGTCGGGTGAATAATGCCTATTTCGTCTTTTTTCTCAAAAATATTTTTGTCCCTGGAAAAATTTTATTTTCGTCTTGAAAATTCTTACTCGTTCAGCCTAGCTCGTAGCCAGAATCCTCTCGTATTATAATCATCCTAGGTTATAGAACGATTAATAAACACATAACACAGAATATTATTAATAAAAATTCATTTTATTAATAACTAATTCTTTAAATCTTAATTCTGGACAATCCGATTTTCTGGGTTGTCACATTCTTCCCTCCTTATAAAAACTCCGTCCTCGAAATTTCTAAAACTACACCCATACCCGGGTACTTTATTCTTACAACCTTTAGCAAAGGTTTAATCTTAATTCATCCTTTTCATAAAGATTATCTGTTGACATAATCGTCATTAGTTAAACCTCACGTCTAACTATACTTTCAATCTATCAGGTCATCACATTCACCCCTTCTTCACAGAATTTCGTCCTCAAAATTTTAGCTTACTATTCTTCTCAACTTCTCTTCAAAGAAGTTCTTATCTCTCAAACATTCCCTAACCTTCATAACTAACCAAGAATCATGAAGTAGAAGGAATAAATAGGAATATAAAGATTCCTTTAAAACATTTCATACTTTTGTTGAGGGGTTAAATCGACCATGAACTCTTACTAGGTTTAACAGCATTTCATCGTAAACCTTTCTATCATGGTCAGTTTACAATCACCAAGAAAGAAAACTACCTCTTCTATATGTAGGCGATAAACCCATCGTATAACCCCATTTTGGGGTATGTTCACCTCAGACTTAATCATTACATTCCTCACCAAAACAATTTGGTTCAGCATAACTCTTCAAAGAAAGTTCGATTTTTTTTATAACATGACATACCTTTTGTCTTAGCCAAATCAAATAGCTTAGACCATACCAATAAATTGGACATCAACTTGAAACATTTTTCTAGTCAAATCAATTGACATCGACTACTTCTTTAAATTCTTTCGCAATACATCAAAACATTTTATGACGTCATGATTCCGTACTTTTCACAGTACATTGAGGACTTCGTCATTATACATCATACCATAGCGGGTTGTTGATCATAAGATCACATCCAACATTAGGTTCAATTGCTAACTCCATCCTTTTACTATTCTTTTACCATCATTCCATCAAATGCACTGATGATATAAAAATTCAATTTGATATTTCAAATCAATTCCTGTCTAGCTGAAACAATTAGAATAGACATATAAAGAATAGTTCTTTTTAAAATCCATTGGTTCCAAAAGTTGAACCAATTCTTTCATTTTCAAAATACGTACACATAAGCACGATTTTAATAAACTTCAAAATCCAGCATAGCTAGATGACTTGGAATATCCTATTTCTCCATCTTCCTTCATTGTCTTACTTGCAATAATACTTAATCGTATCTAGCACCTTCAATGCTAAGTCTACTGAAAATAACTCATTTTCAGTCTAAACATTCCTATACCTATCAACTCACCAAACTTTATGTGTTTAGGAACTTTCCATAACCATATGTGTTTAAGAACTTATCTTCGCAATATGTAATCTAAGAACAAATCAAGGACTATCCATATGCTTAGGGCTCAGAAACATAGCATATAACTATGAGTTACAAACTTTTCATAAGTATGAGTTTCAAGAACTCGCACCTAATCTTAACATTCTCTACCTATCACACATATACATGAGAAAAGATTCACCTTCTCATCATATATATATTGATAGCGCGACCAATTAATCCAATGATTATCACTGTAATAAGTTAAGCAGTTGTTACACCAAAGCACAAACCTCTGCCCATAAAAAGGGTTCATACAACTCAGCTATCACATGAGTCCTCAATTGAAATCTTAAAACTTCTAACTTTCTTTTTACTTAATACGAATTTTCTTTAATTCGTATGCTATCCTTTACAACTCAATCTGTGTTCTTCTTCCCAAACTACTTTGTAGTACCATTCATTTATAGCATTAGCTATAAATCATCCATCATTTAACAGAACATCCGTTATTATGATTAAATATGATCACGTGGTGATCTTCTTCCTTAATCGTTTAACTCAACAATCTTCTTATCCTTCTCTCTACGATTATAGCCTTAGGTACTCATACCTAAGGTTTATAACCTGTGGACTTTGATACCATAATGTAATGCTAATGGTACTTTCAACCATAACACCTTACAAGGGTACCTATCAGCTTGCCACCGACTTGCTCGGCGTCCCCTACGGAGAGTCTGGTTGTGGTGCATTCCCATTTAAGGACGTCACCAGCGAGAGGCTCGGGGTTCTTAGCGTATTGCACTTATAACTTTGATACCACTTTGTAACGCCCCAAAATTCGGTCTATTTTCACACTCGGATTCCGTACGTCACGATCCCATCTTCTTCCAAATATACAACATTATATAGCTAAATATAACAACATACATTCTCAAATCCCAGGTTCCAATACCTTATAACCTCATTCATTACAAATAATGATAATTACATTATTCTTTACATCTTACACGAGTGACTTTTATCCGCCACCAAGGATATATAACAGTTCATTAAACTATTCTATAGTTTAATTACATTATTCTACATTACAAGTCTTGACTTGATCTTCACGCACATTCATATACTGGGTACCACTTCGTCTGGATACCGATCAACTTGATCTTTACGGGATCCTTAAGTTCTATCTAACATCGTTCGCTGAAAATGTTTTTATTTAAAGCAAGTGTGAGCATTCAATTGCTCAGCAAGTCATAGCAGTTGAATAAATAACTTCATGAATTTAAACATTCTTTTAAGACTTCCATAACCGAACAAAGGTTATGAAGCAGCTTGAATAATAGGAATAATTCTGATTACTATCATTTTAAAACATTAGTCATATTCACTTTGAAATTCTTTCCTTTTTCTACCTTTTTCATACACATCCTGCCTAGCTAGAATCATTAGCACAGGCTTAACAACAATGGTTCATGTATAAATAGAACATTCTCATATTGAACAATTCAATCACAGAACAGTTCATCTCATAGAAACACCAAAGTGTTCAAATTGTGGCTCAAGGCCTCACACGTTCTACAAATATCACACATTTGCACATAGACAGAACTTCTCAAGTTCAACATCTGAGAAGTTTAAAAAACTAACATTCATTTAAAATATGAATGAAGTTAGGAAACTTACCTTACGCACAGCTACATCGTATAGTTTACACTGAACTGTTTACCGCAATCCCTATATAACCCATAAGGAAATAACACATACACCAATTAGTCATATACTTGACTTTACGCAATGGTTTACTTAACTTTACTTCTTAGGGTTCACGTTCTTATAATCTAAGTTTACGCGACCAACTTTCTTTATCGCTTTACGGCTTCATGACATACAGTGATGTCTTACTCATACGATCATCATCTTTGATGATTTACATTCTTATCTTCTTCGTATAACTCTCCTAGGACTCAACACACATCGTGTCTCTGCTAGTAGTCCATATGGTACTCTGAGTGATTTCCCACAAACAACTAATAAACAAGTTCCTATCTCATCTACACTGTCTTTCAAAGTGAGTTAGATCGGTTGCTAGTTTCGAATATACCTCCACTCTCTGAAGGAATTGTTTAGCCCAGCTCCCATATATCAACCATCAAAGGATACGATTATACCACAACCTAACCTTATCTTAACTTATCCGAACCATTAAAACTATAATGTTCGTTAAGTCAACTTCTCATTCCTTATAGCTATTTGGCAACTAAATGCCGTATCTCAGGATTCATTCTTTATCGTATAAGTCATACAGTCTTTTGTATACTCAGAATGATTATTCAAATTCAATACTATACGTTCATAGCGTTAACCATTACTTTATTCATATCTTACAACGTCCGTTTCATTCGAATCGGAACGTCATCCAAGTTATTATTACTAACTCGGCTTCTTAATAAATACGACATTATCTTTAATTCAGTTCTTTACCGTTCATAGGTTTAATCATTGGTCTTCATTACCCTACGGTCAAACCATACACGGGGTGTAGGTTTTGCCCGTTTAATATTCGCGTACACTCAACCCTCACGTCGGTTAAAGTGTTTAACTCTTACATTTCATTCTAACATTCTTTATTTGACTCACATTCTACATTCATTAATCTTGATACCGTTCATTACGGCTTTCTTGATAAATCATATCTTACTTACTACTTTCGTAATCCATTACATGAACCCCACATTCATTACTCTTTCTTAATGTCGAAGCCATACGATTCGTCGTATGCTAAGACTGATCGTTCATCGTAACTGCGTTGCATTCATAGCGTCTATACGCTTTACTCGTAAATCTTATTACTACAACATAACATCTAAATGTTATTCATTACCCCCGTCACTCAACGTCTAAGGAATCATAATTATAGCAATCCCCCACGTTCGTTTTATCATGACTACGGTCCCCTGATATCGATTCCGTAATTTTTATTTACATTCTTTATCTTTTAATCCCGTTCAATCTTTTTATTCAACCTTCATTAAAGGTTTAAATCAGTTGATTATGTGTTACATTACGCGAACTATATGTTCTTTATCTTCCCTTACACATTCCCTAAGAGTTGAGTAGTTAAAAGCTCTTCTCTGGGCCTCTTGTCTCTGCCGTATTGCATGGCTTCAGTTCCTTCTCTTTCTCTCGCATAGTAGCTAAGCGCCGGTGGGTGTGTGGCACGTCTCTCCCAAGTCATAGCTAGCGCTGCGACGCCAAGCTTAAAACATAGAAATTTTTTCTAAGTGTTGTACTGTTTTTGAGACTCCTACTTCACAATCTCATAACTTATTCGTTATAACTCGGAACGAGGTCATTCCAAATATATTCTCTTCCTTATCTTACGTACTTCAATGTCCCCCAGACAGAAATTTATTCTGAATCCGTTAACTTGCCATTTGATTGGATTAATCTTCATCCTTCGTTCGTTTTACGTTATTAACGCTCTTCGTTCGTTCGTCCGTAATTCGGTCATCCAAACTCGAAACTCATTCGTTCTTGAGTCCACGACTCACGTTTTCTACATTCTCTTACATTCTTATGAAACCCTACACATTCAGGTTCATTTACATACTTTCTAGTTCTCGTTTGTCTTTTATGAAATTTTTTCCATAACTATGTTATAGCTAAGTTTAATCCATTCTTCATCAACATTTCTATCATTCCTAACCAAGCAATAAGAAACTAACTTATACACGATGCTTTTAAACTTATCCATAAAAAACAAATTATACTACGATGGTTTTAAATTTGTCCATCAATAACGTTCTTCGTGTTCTACGCGAGTTCTTCACGTCCTTCGTTTGTTCTTCATTTTTAATCGATATTTTGATTACGATTTCATTTTTTCTTGGAATTCGGTGTTATAAAACACCATTCCTTACTTATTTCACCAAATCATTAATATGATTCATTTAGATCGTTCAAATTCATTACGAAACTTATACATCCTTAAGAAATTTATAAACTAAACTTCTAATTCTTATTTCTTCATTTTCTCACGATTTCAACCATATGAAATCATTCTTAACATCTGTTACTTCTATTCTCATTAAGTTATATTTTTCACATAAAAAACTTAAAGAAAATTTATAAGAGGTTAGGTTTTGGATTACCTTCTCCTTTAATCTTCTTCCGTTGGAAAAAGTTTTCTCTCGGGCTAGCTTTTTCTATTCTTTTTTCCTCCCATTCGATTTTTCTCCTCTCTCAAGTGTTCACCAACAAAATGATTTAAGCTTTCCTTTTATTGAAAACCAAAGCTAGGGGTAAAATAGTCATTTTTCCCAAAAGTTACTATTCACACCTCCTTACTATTCACGAAGCTTCTCCTGGAAGCTTCGTGCTTCCGTCTTGTGGAATTCGTCCAACTGTTCGAAAACTGCGATTCTCAAAATCTAAATATTTTTGGATATTTCGTCTTTCCTTTATCGATTAACTTTTACGTATTCTTTAGATCTCCTAAAAACTAAAAAACACTTTTTGACGTTAAGTGTTTTCCTTCATGTTTTCCCCTAACGTAGCTAAACAAATGAAAAGTACATAAAAATACTTTTCATAATTTTTATTTCGTCCAATTTCTGCACGTTTTTCAAGAAAAACTTGTATCAGCTTACTTAACTTTTCATGATATACTATCGTCAAATCTTTTGACGGAATGTCATTTTGACATACCGAACTCTTGGAAAGGCTTAGGTTATTCAAACCCTAACCCTTCGAGTTTCATCGGGTGAATAGTGCATATTTCATCTTTTTCCTAAGAAATATTTTTATACCCAAAAAAATTTATTTTTGTCTTGAAAATTCTTACTCGTTCAGTCTAGCTCGTAGCCAGAATCCTCCCGTATTATAATCATCCTAGGTTATTGAACAATTAATAAACACATAGCATAGAATATTATTAATAAAAATTCATTTAATTAATAACTAATTCTTTAAATCTTAATTCTCCAATTTTCCGGGTTGTCACAGTTGAAGTTGAGTACATCGTATCATCCACAAACCGATGGATAGAGCGAAAGGACAATTCAGATGCTAGAAGATATGTTGAGATCTTGCGTTATAGATTTCAAGGGTAGTTGGGTTGATCACTTACCGTTAGTAGAGATTGCGTATAACAATAGTTATCATGCGAGCATAGGCATGTCGCCTTATGAAGCTTTATACGGAAGGAAGTGTAGAACACCATTGTGTTGGGATGAAGTGGGAGAACGCCGAATGCTAGGACCTGAATTGGTGCAGCAAACAGCGGATATAGTTAAGTTGATACGAATGCGATTGGTAGCATCTTAAGATAGACAAAAGAAGTTTGCGGATTTGCATCAAGTGAACATAGAGTTTTAAGTAGGCTCATATGTATTTCTAAAGGTATCTCCTTGGAAAGGAAAGATACGCTTTGGAAAGAAGGGAAAATGAAGTCCAAAGTTTATAGGACCTTTCGAGATATTAAAACGGGTAGGAGAGGTAGCTTACATGATAGCATTACCTCCATATTTAGAACGAATACATAATGTGTTTCATGTATCTGTGTTACGTCCTTATAAGCCAGACTATAAGCACGTAATAGAGTATGAGCCTATTCATATTGAGAAGGACTTAACGTATGAAGAGATGCCAATTCAAATCATCGATAAAAAGGAGCAAGTTCTGAGGATAAAGTTATACCTTCGGTAAAGGTGTTATGGAAGAACCACGATGCTGAAAAAGCAACGTGGGAACTTAAAGAAAAGATGAAGAAAAATTACCCTCAGTTGTTTGTATAATGTTCGCGAGATTCTGGGGACAGAATCCTTATGGGGGGGGGGGGTGACGCCCCCAAAATAGGTATACATCACCCATTCTGAGTCGCCAAATACATGGTACAGAATACAAAATACAAACTTAATTATACAACTATTAAGTGTCGTGCAGAATACGACAAAACATATGTTGTCAGTTTTAATACAAATATTGTCTTCTAGACAATATCCAAACTCAAATTCAATCTCATTAAGTCCTTCATATTGAGAAGAACTTAACGTATGAAGAGATGCCAATTCAAATCATCGATAGAAAGGAGCAAGTTCTGAGGAATAAAGTTATACCTTCGGTAAAGGTGTTATGGAAGAACCACGATGCTGAAAAAGCAACGTGGGAACTTAAAGAAAAGATGAAGAAAAATTACCCTCAGTTGTTTGTATAATGTTAGCGAGATTTTGGGGACAGAATCCTTATGGGGGGGTGTGACTCCCCCAAAATAGGTATACATCACCCATTCTGAGTCGCCAAATACATGGTGCAGAATACAAAATACAAACTTAATTATACAGATGTTAAGTGTCGTGCAGAATACGACAAAACATATGTTGTGAGTTTTAATACAAATATTGTCTTCTAGACAATGTCCAAACTCAAATTCAATCTCATTACAATTATTATCACACTATTTCACAGAATAGTGAGGACTACTAAAACAACCATCTGGACCGTTAATCCATTCCCAGACTAGTCCCAGCTATATTCTTACTTCCTGAAGATGACAATGAAAGAAAAGGGTGAGCTCAACTTGCCCAGTAAGAAATATTATGACTAAGATAATGCAGAATAAATTATCCTTAGCCTTCAACAATATAACAACTGATAGAAAACAACAGACAACAAGTTTTAGAGAAAAAACTGCAACGGAATAAGCAATCCATTAGAAGAGTCAAGTAGAGCGTGATATCTACTATCTTCTATGATTTAAAAGTTTATCATCAATTTTATCACTGAGACTCAGCTTTAATAAATAATCCACATCACTGAATTATCCATGCACTACGGGCCAAGGATATTCATTAGTATCATGACCACGAATTATCCATGCACTACGAGTCAATGATATTCGTGTTTTTACCAATGGTCATGAACATGCCAAACAATAATGCATATTTGCACCCTTGCCCGAAGAGAATGCATTGTCATGATCATACCAACAACTGTCGCTGAGACTCAGCTTAATAATCCACATCACTTGTAACATTACAGGTCATGATTGCACCGAATAATCCCTGGTCATAATCATACCAATTAAAAGTTCATCTGTGCACCCTTGGCCGAAGATGACTTTCACCACAATATAAGCATGAGGATGATGACAGTGATATAAAAATTCAATCAAACGAGATCAAGGATAAATATTAAAGACTTTAAATTTATCCAAAGTTTAAAAATGTTCAAACGGTCAAGATGACACTGCTTTGTGGAGTAAAATTCAAGAATAATAATGTATCAAAAATGAGTTAGACCGAAAAGAAATTAATTTTTGTCATGAATAGTACTCCGGGTGAATAGTACCCCATGAATAGTACTCTGACATGAAAAGGTTAAAACTTATCAAGAATGCTCAGAATAATATTTTCATGAAAAGATACTGGATGAAGCACAAATATCAAGCCAAAACTTAACGAAATGAATGTAGAATTCAAAATATGAAACAAAATAATATTACTTACATACTATAGAGTATCAAAGAAAATATTATTTCTTACGAATATTGAACAAAAATAATATCGCTTACAACTGTTGAACAAAAATAATATTCTTTACGAATATTGAATGAAGATAATATTTCTTACGAATATTAAATGAAAATAATATTCCTTACGAATATTGAATGAAAATAAATTTTTTTATGAATACGAAAAATAATATCGTAAGCGAGTATGAAATAAATAATACTCTTACCTCAAAAAGAGAGCAATTTCGACTGGTATAGTGGATATATTCTTGAAGAAAACTTTCACTATTTTCTACACTCAAAGCTTTCTAAAACTCGAAAGAAATATGCTCAATATTATAGAAGAATAATTCTCTGATTCTGGTGTGATTTTTAATTCTAAACTAAGCATCCTAATTATAGGAGAATGGAAGGGGTATTGTTAATAATTTTCACGGACACAATTTTTTTTTAAATTCACAGATTTCTTATGAAAATCACGGATGACTGATTTTTAATATATTATTCAAGTAAAACAAAAACTTTATATTAAATATAATATATTCTATTTATAATCTAATAAACCAAAACTTTATATATATTATATATATATATATATTAGTAGATCTTTTTAATCAAACTTCTCTTTACTTTTTCAAAATCATCTTCTTCATCAAAGTTCTGAAGTCACCTTACTTACCTGTAGTCCACCTAGTTCGTGTTTAACCTTTGTAAGTCTCCAGGTGTGTGAGCAAAGGTTTGGGGTTATAGAACATAGGTATGAGTCTACTTTGGGTAAACGGGTATGCATGAATGGACCTTGAGTAAGATTTTATTTTGAAACAAATAAGATGAGTAGGTTATTCAGATCCACTCTTGATTAGTAATGTGTCGGCTTTGCCTCTGTCCGGACATAGTTAACCAAGAAGAACATAGTTATGAAAACATTAATCAAGTTTTACACAATTGGAACATACCTAGAGTATCTCCTAAAGATATTTATCATTCAACCTTTTCCGATAAGTTCAAAATCGACTATAATATCAAAACAAGTTGAAAGAGTTTATGCAATTAACAAAGAATACGTAAAATTGTAGTCTTTTATCGCGCCGAAGTTATTAAAAACACGTAAAGAAGGGTTACAATTTTATTCACATAGGTCTTGTTCAAGTTGCAAATCAAACCTCTCAATGTAAAAGGAATTAATTCATCTATCTACCTACGCCTTAGAGATCCTTGATTTTTGAATTATTATCCCAAAGATTATTGGTGCCATGGAAGAAAGTTTGCATAATGGACCTATCCATTTCAATTGCTTTCCTGATTTCACCTTGAGTCTTAGTGATCAAAACTTATTCAAAGCCTTATCATTAAATATTAAAACTGATGGAGAGATTACTCAAATGATTGAAGGATCTCAACCCATTGCTTTGATTTCTGTAATTTACTATAAAACAATGAGATCAAACTTAAATGTTCATGCTCTTAATAAAAGTCCAAAAGATCAAACAGTTTTAATTCAAAGTTCAACTAGTGATGCTAATATCCAGATCCCAAGAACAATTCTTTGGAAGGATATTACTTTACCTAATCAATGGACTTTACCCAATGAATTGCCACAGCAGCCTATAGTTAACAATTTGTTAAATATTGAAAACATTCAACAGTTTTCTGATGGAACTGTTAAAATTAGTTTTGAACGTACTAGAACCCCAGTTATCATTGAAGACATTTCCAGTTCTTCAGCTCCTTCAGTTATCCACACTAGAAGAGATACTGAAGTCCTTAGTAATCCTTCAGTTAGAGATATCAAACTTAAAGGTATCCTTAATCAAGGAGAAGTTAGTCATCCTTGCTATACTCAGAATGATACCATTGAAGATGAAGATTCTTCTTCTCCGGCATCCTCAGTATATCCCACACAGTCTGATTTTAATGCCCCAATTAATAATCAATTAAGAGTCATTAAAAAGAATTTCGTTTTAGATTGGGATAACTTAGTAAAGGATTTTAATTCAAAATTTAACAAAGAAAAGAGACATCTATTCAGATCTACTCACCCCATAGAAAAGGAAAGAGATAAGATAGTTAATAGATGGAAAAGATTTATTAAAATGAAGAAATTAACATCACGTTCTCACGATTGGTATGATCGCATCAAAGTAAATGTAATGTTATTAGTAAAACTCAATGGATTAAAGACGATAGATCTAAAGTATCGCCCACCATCCTCCTTTAGAGACAGTTCTAATTCCGATTAAAAACACTTGATTATCGCTAGTCCTTCAAGATTTCGACGGAACTAATGATAATAAAAAATTAATTGAAACAGTTAAACTTTAGTAATCAATATCTAGCAACAAGAGGAAAAAACTAGATAGGATTGAAGAAAAATTTGAAGAAGGAATTATTAAAAACCCGATTCAAAACTTCAACAACCTTTAATTAAATTACCGTAAAAATGATATAATCTAAGTCTACCTAATAAAGAAAGTGAATTGATCCAATCTATTGAAAAGTTATTTAAAAACTTAAAATGTAACCAGTCCAAGTGGAACCATTGTTTATTATCGATCATGTTGAAACAGATGATGATAACGAAAGTTCTTCGGATCACTCTAATCACTCATCCATTTCAAACCTTAATGAACAACTAAATAAATTAGCTCATCAATAACACAAGTATTACCGTAAATTGGTACTCTAGACCAACTCCTCCGGATCTACTGAGTTCAAGAGAGAAATCTAGATAACAGGTTTCTGTGTCCTCTAATAAGATTTATGAATGGAATATAGATGGATTTGGTGAACAAGAAATTCTTAATAAACTTAATCATATGTCTATGGTAGCCAACAGCTATATTACCAAATTCAACTCTTTATCTCAATCAGATATAGTTGAATTAATAGCTAGTGGTTTTACTGGCATTCTCAGGTCTTGGTGGGAAAAACATCTCACTGAAGACATTAGATGTTCCATAGTTCATGCTATCCAAAGAGATAATGAAGGCAATCCCATCTTTGATGAAGATGTTGGGTATTGGTCTTCCTGATGGAGTTAATACTTTAATATTTACTATAATTAAACATTTTGTTGGAACTCCTAGTAATATCACTGAAAGAATCCATGATCAATTAAGTAATCTTAGATGTCCCACTCTAAGTGATTTTAGATGGTACACAGATGTATTTACTTCCAGAGTTATGATGAGAAATGACAGTAACAAACCATTTTGGAAAGAGAAATTTGTTAATGGTTTACCATCTTTATTTGCTCACAAGGTTAGGGAAGAATTAAGTAAAAATTTAGGATCTATAGATTATGATAATTTGACTTATGGTGATATTATTAGGTATATTCAAAAAATCGGATTAAAAATGTGTATTGACTTTAAGTTAGCTAAACAAGCCAGAAAAGATAAAAATAAAGCTAAATACGAGTTAGGAACATTTTGTGAAAAGATGGTTTACCACGGTTGCTCCCTCTAGAAGAAAGCACAGGCATAAGAATAAACATATTGAGTCACATAAAAGTCATAAGCGTCGTAAGAAGAGATATAATCATGATAAAAGGAATAATAATCAAGATACTTATTACAATAAACCCAAGTCATCTAAGAAAAATCATATAAAAATCAAAGAAATATGATAAAAGTAAAATTGTCATCACAATTGTAAGTAAAGGACATTATAAAAGTGAATGTAGAGTTAAACAAAAATTAACTCAATTAAATATTTCAAATAGAAGATACGTAGCAGCTTATTAGAATTAATGAGAATTGAAAATAATAAAGTGGTAGTGATGAAGAAGCTTCGATATTCTAGAATCTTCTAGTAATAATACATATAACGATGAATCGATAGTGAAAATGAAGTCACTATATATACGAGAAAATTGCAATAAAAGCTGTTGTAAAAGAATCAATGTAATTACGAAAGAAGAAGAAGAAAGTTCTTTATTAGTTGATCTAATTAGTAAAATTATGGACCTCGAATTAAAAATTCAAAGATTTGAAGCAATTAAAAGATCTTGTTAACCAAAGATAAAAAGTCATCGATAAAGTTCTTAGAGCCAATGAAAACCAATTTTCGGCCTCAACAAAACTCTTGAAAGATTTAAATCTCTAGTAAGAAAAGAAATTACCCTCCCGAATTAAATCAAGAATTTAATAAACTTAAGAAAGAAATTTCTAACTTAAAATTAGATATTTCTAACTTAAGAAAAGAGATTGATGATAAGAAATCAGATCTTCAAGTTCATGATTCCTCTTCTAGTGATGAAAGTCAATTTGAACCAGAATCATCAGGTGCTAAAGATTCTGACCTCTTTATTCAAGGTCTCTCCCTTAAAAGAATTAAAGATATTACTATTCAAAAATGGTATATCTCTATTAATTTAGTTATCGATAAAACGTTCTCTCATGCTGACTCCCGCTTTTAGTTGATCGACATCAAAAGTGATTTAAATCGTATTCAAGAAGGTATTATCTCCACACGATATTATAAGAAAACTAGTGAAAACTAAATTCAAATTTAACTAAGTCGATGGAAATAAAATATAAATTACCTAATGAACATATTTGTCAAGACAGTATGTGTTTTAAGACCTCATTTGTCTTAGTTCGCAATCTTACTGACAAAATCATTTTAGGATTACCGTTTATCTATTTATTATACCCATTTACTACTAGTAATAAAGGTTTAAGTTGCGAACACTTAGGAAAAAGGATTACATTTAGTTTCCTAATCAAACCAAAAGAAAGAGATTTAAAATTTATTCAAGAAGAATCAATTTCTAAATCATTGAATCTGTTAAACTACAAAGTTACTCATTTAAATTTCCTTAAAGAAGAAGTTAAGTATCAGCAAGTTGAAGAACAACTTAAGAGTAACAGAGTCCAAGAAAAAATAAAAGAATTAAAAGATTATTTACTAAAAAATTTATGTTCTGATTCTCCCAATGCTTTTTGGCATAGGAAGAAGCACACAGTTAGGTTACCCTATGCTAAGGAATTTAAAGAACATTTAATTCCCACTAAAGCTAGACCTATTCAAATGAGTCATGAACAAATGGAGTTATGTAAAAAAGAAATTAATGATCTTCTTAGTAAAGGTTTAATTAGACATAGCAAGTCACCATGGTCTTGCCCAGCTTTCTATGTTAATAACGAAGCTGAGAAAGAAAGAGGTGTCCCTCGGTTAGTCATTAATTATAAACCATTAAACAAAGTACTAGAATGGATAATGTACCCTTTGCCCAACAAGGATGATCTCCTTGGTAGGTTAAATGTCTCCACAATATTTATTAAATTTGACTTTAAGTCAGGATTCTGGCAAGTTGCTATTCATCCAGATGATAAATACAAAACTGTATTTACCATTCCGTTCGGACACTACGAATGGAATGTTCAGTCATTTGGACTTAAAATGCACCCAATGAATTTCGTAATATTCTTAATAATATTTTGAATCCTTTCAGTCATTTTATCATTGTATACATCGACGATATCCTTGTATTCTCCAAGACTATTGAAGAGCATATTAAACATTTAAATTCGTTCTTCCGAACAGTTAAAACCAATGGTCTTGTTCTTTCTCCTTCCAAATGTAGTGCATTTTCGACTAAAGTCGTTTTCTCGGATTAATCCTCTATCATAGACTCACGCGCCAATCGATGAGCTATTCAATTCGCCGACCGGTTCCCAGATAAGATTACCGACAAAACTCAGCTACAGAGGTTTCTTGGCTCGCTCAATTATATTGGCAAGTTTTACAAGGACCTCAGGAAGATTTGTAAGCCTCTCTTTCAGCGCTTACAAAGTAATCCTCCCCCATGGACTGACATTCATACTTCTGTCGTCCAACAAGTTAAAAAATATGTTAAGGTTTTGCCCTGCCTTGGCATTTCAAACGATTCAGCTTTCAAAATAGTTGAAACCGATGCCTCTGACATTGGATTCGGTGGCATACTCAAACAAAAATTAACTCCTACTTCTGATGAACAAATTGTTCGCTTTCATTACGGCGCATGGAATCCTACATACGCTTAAAATATAAGATTATTAAAAAGGAAATTTTATCATTAGTTTTATGTATCAAAAAATTTCAGAGAGATTTATTAAACCAAAAATTTCTAGTTAGAATAGATTGCAAGTCAGCAAAATTTATCCTTGAAAAGGATGTTGAAAATGTCACCTCTAAGCATTCATTCGCTAGATGGCAAGCAATTTTAAGTATTTTTGAATTCGATATTGAATATATTAAAGGTAGTAATAACTCAGTTCCAGATTTTCTCACTCGTGAATTTATTAACACAGGTACAATTATAGCATTATGAGTGTACGAGGAGGTTCATCTTCTCATGGTCATGGCCGCTCTGCCGGTCCAGTTAATCAATCAAAAGGAACTGTTGTTCCTCATCCAGCTAACCAAACCCATTAATAAATTTTGTGTGCTTGCATACGGTCCCCAAGCCCTACTCCTCAGTTCTCTCTAGTCAGCCCAAACCTTTCAATATTTTCTCTAGTCAAACCCCTGCTACTTCAACAAACTCTAGTAATCAAATGTCTGATTATCGTCAAATCTTCGATCAACACTTATTTCATATCGGTTACAAATGAAACCTAAAAATGACCCAATTCAGTTAGCTGCCCAGTATTTTCCTACTGGATGGCATTTTCTTCCTTTAGCTCCTTATAAATCCTTAGTGTATTATAGAGACATTCTTATTGAAACAGAGTCAGTCTTTATTAAACCAATTTATGCCAACGATGATAAATCCAAGCTTCTTTATCATTTGTTGTATATTAAGCAAGTTCTTAATCTGTCTGATTGGGGTAGTCATCCTTCCGATCTCAAGTCACTTTCTAATCACACTAGCTCTTTCTGCTATTATGTTTATATTGAGGCTTGGCATAAAATTATGCTTCATCAAAATGAAGATCATAGTCATTCGTGGTTTTTTTAGTTTGACCACAAATTCAAGAGTCAATTTCCCAAATAGTTTATCCTTTGGTGGACAAGGTACGGTTTGTGCCATGATATATTCCCCAAACCTCTCCTTGCCCCGTTAGAACATTTTTGTCATTATAGTAATTATCATTCAAAATATGAGGAAATTCCAGTCTTCCTTATATTCTGTAGTAAATACAAAATCCCTTGGATTCGAAATGGCAATATATCGCTTCAAAGAACCCAAGAAGTCACAGTATTTCAGTCTCCGTCGTCCATAGGAATTAGGACTGCTCAGACTTACCTTTCCCCTATTTCTTGCGTCTCTCACCATTTTTTCATTAAATGGTGGGATAAATTTGGTGTTAATAGAATAGTTGGCCAAGTTCAGAAAGAATTTTTGCCTTCTCCTCTATTGACTCCTCCGATTAACAACCCTTCATCCATCGCGGCCTCCGCCAAGATGCATATCGAAAGAATCACCAAGAAACAACCGATAAGTTAAAAGAAAAATCACTCGTTCCTACCGATTCGATGAAGTTACTAATGTTTCTAGTTACTCTAATTCTCAATTAAAGGCGCTTCAGATGCTATTCATTTGAGACTTGATCAGTTACATGAAGAGTCTGACAAGACTTCTTCTCAGCCCAAAACTTCTAGTCAAGAGCTTGGAGACGAGAGTAATTGTGATCCTTACGGCACAATCGGTCTTCAAGATGCTCAAGATCCATTTTCTTTCCCGCAAGAATCAATCAAAGTGTGATGTGACATCAAGACTGCTTTCCTCAAGCAACCTCTCGTCACTGACCTCGATACCAAAGACATGCTCCTGGCAAATTAGTCAAGAAAGATCTTCGCTTTTCACCATGTGAAAGAATCATTCAAGCATCCGCCCCATGGCGCATTAGTCAAAGAAGACGCCCCGCTTCCACCAAAGCGATTCTTTTTCTTTTTACCTGTACTTTTACTTTAGTAAAATGTTTTTACCTGTACTTTTACTTCAGTTAAATGTTTTTTACTTTTACTTTACCCTAGTTGTTGTAATAGTAACAATGTAATAATTCATTTTCCTTGTTCTATAAAAAGAATTCGAATTCATTTGGTTCAGGTAGACTTAGAAAGACTCAGAGTTCCTTCTCTGATAAATCTTTAGCCTCAACCTCTGATTAAGCCTACTCAAACCCCTTCATCTAATGTTCTTATTTCAGTAAACTTGTAAGTTAAAACCATCTGTAATCTTTGATTCTTTGTATCATAAATAAAATTTATTTTAGTAATTGTGTTTGTATGCGCACTTGTTCTTCTCATCTCATTCTTAAACAGTCTCCTTCCGCCCTCTCATGGTATCAAAGCCCTTCATCTAATGTTCTTATTTCAGTAAACTTGTAAGTTAAAATTGTATTTTAGTAATTGTGTTTGTATGCGCACTTGTTCTTCTCATCTCATTCTTAAACAGTCTCCTTCCGCCCTCTCATGGTATATATATAAATATATATATATATATATATATATATATATATATTGAATAACTTTCTATCGATTATTTTGAAAAATGGGTAAGTGGGGGTCTAAATAATAAGCAAAATTTACAATAAATACTTCATAAAAATCCCCTCAATATTTTTAACAATATTTATTCATTATTATTATAACTCCCAATATTAACAACCAGATCGTTCTCAAGAAAGAGGGGGATTTCCAAATAGGATTTCTATTGGCGCGCAATTAGGTGACCAAACTCATGTCCTCGACAAAACTTTATAGACATTATTAATTATGCAAATAATAATATGAATAACTTATCAGCTCAATTATTGATTTTAATAATATAAAATATTGTAACAATAATTGAATTAAATAACGTGAGATACTATGCAACAATTACTGTAGCAATAATTAAATAAAATTAGGTGACTTCTCACGTAAGCATCAATAATCAATACCGTGTGCTACTATGCAACTACGCGTATTCCTGTACTTTTGCCACCGGGTATTCCAACCGTTAACGGTAGAAATTTCTCCATTATTTTTATAAAAAAATATTTCTGTCATTTTCTAACTCCGACAATAATTCCGTTGTAGGGTCCACCAATAATTGTGTTGTTGTACGAATATTCCCTGATAAAATGAATATTCCCCGACCAATCAAATATTTTATAACAACTTGCTTCTTTGCAAAAATTATAAATATTACCCACAACTATAACATTATATCAAATCCACACCATAATATTCAAAAAAATATTTCAAGAAAATTAATCTTTATTCATAAAATTTGGGGTCTTACAACCTCCTATTCTTATGAAATTTCGTCCTCGAAATTGACGTATGTACCTGGTATGTCGAAGAGATGAGAATACCTTGATTTCATTTCAGATTCTAACTCTTGAGGTATAACTTTTGAGCGTAGAATATATCCTTCTTATCCAAGATTTTAACAGGTATCTCCTCGTACGTTAAATCTGCTGCTATCTCGTCTAGATTAATAATGTGGTTCGGGTCGTCCACATATTTACGTAACATCAATACGTGAAAAACGTTATGAACACGTGACATACTTAGCGATAAGGCGAGTCTATAGGCCACTATTCCTACTCGATCGATGATTTCAAATAGACCAATAAAATCAAGGGTTGAGATTTCCTCTTTTCATCGACTCTTGCGTCTAAAATAACGCCTTCTTGAATCTGTTTCTTCTTATTCATCAGCTCGGAGTCTATAACTTGAGTTGCTTTAACTTTATTGATTAAAGTCGGTTCTACTCGTATATTTGATATCATCACGCGGGTCCCTAGAGTCTTTAACTCTATCTCCATCCTTTTATAAATCGTACAAATGGGTCTTTATGTTAACAACGTCACACTCGTAACAACATACGATCTTCTACTCAATTCGTCAGCTACCACGTTTCGCTTTTCCAAGATGGTATTGAATGGTATGGTCGTAATCTCTCAACAGCTCGAGCCAACGTCTTTGGCACATGATACGTTCGTTTTGGGTGAAAAAATATTTGAGGGTTTTGTACCAGGTTCAAGGTCGATACAAAATTTGATTTCACGCTCTGGGGGTAGGCTAGGAAGTTCTTAAGGGAATATGTCAGGAAATTTATTAACAATAGAAGTATCTTTCAAAACTGTGACTCTCACCCAAGACTTGGATATTACGTCACATTGATACCTATCAACTTGCCACCGTTATTCACGGCGTTCCCTACGGAAAGTTTGTCTTCGGTGCATTCTAAGACTTAGAAGTCACTAGCGAAAGGTTCGGGGCTCTTTACTTATGGCTTAATATGACAGTGATTGACTTTAGTGGTTTGGTTGCTTGAATTCACATAACAGGTTTGTTAGGAAGACTAACAACCTTACGAAAATAATCAATTTAGCATGATGAATAATTAACCAGTCGATTCCAAAAATCACATCAAAGGCAAGTATTTTCAAAGAGATAAGATCGACATGTAACGTGAGGGTACCGATTTGAATCAAATAAGACTTATAAATAGTGGATGTAATGAAGGTTTCTCCTAACAAAGTTTCAACATATAAGTTAAAGTCTAATTTCTTTGGAGTCAAATTTAAATGTTGAGCGCAAGTAGGAGAAATAGAAGAATGGGTAGAACCGGTATTTAATAAGGTATAGACTTCGCAAGAATTTATGATTAGCTTACTCGTGATAATTTCATTCGGGTTCCTCGATAAACGCTCTCACTTAAACTACCAGCTTTGACTTATCTGGGATAGCCTTTGGCGTCTCCATCCCAGCTGGACTTGACTTCGCTATACGACAAAATGGAGCTAGGTGACCTTCTCTTCCACAATTGAAACACGCTTTAGGTTTCTGCGTACAGTTTGGACGGATGTGTCCCTCATGTCCGCATTTGAAACATACGACCGGTAGTCATTCTTCTTCCTTAATAACGGGTACTGGTGCTGACTTCTTTCCATCATTGTTGAATCTTCTCTTCTTAAAGTTGTTCTCACTTAGTTCACCTTTCCTATTATCTTGGCCATGATTACTACCGAAGTGGTTACCATTTCTAGCATGATAATTTCCTCCACGATGGTTATCGTTGTTCCGATGGCCGTTGCCACTATTACGATTATTATCGTGATGTTGGTCGTTGCCTTTTGGTTGAGTTGACACAAAATCACGTTCTAATAACTGAGCCCTATTCACAATATCTGAATACAAACAAAGTTTATGACAAATGAGGTATTGACGTATTTCGAGTTTCAAACCTCTTAGAAACATTCGCGTCATACACTCCTCATTATCTACCAAATGGGATGCAAACCAGGATAACTCCGTAAACTTAGCCTCGTACTACGATACGGTCATATTGTTTTGCTCCAGCTTGATGAACTCTACCTTCTTCATGTGACGAATACTTTCGGGAAAGTACTTGTCGTTGAACAATTCTTGAAATTTCTCCCAAGACATTTGAAGTGTGGTAGGCTGAGTACGTTTTACTGATTCCCGCCAATGATACGCCTCTTCTCATAACATAAAGGTGGCGAAGGGAATCTTTTGCTCCTCTAAGCATTCATAAACATCAAATATCTTGGTGATTTGCTTTATCCACGTCTCTACCTTAAGTGGTTCTGGCTTTCCCAAAAACTCCGGTGGTCCCAGCTCCTTGAACTGCTTAGCAGTGATCAGCCGTGAGTTGCCAGTGTTTCCACCTGCATTTTGAGCAGGAGTCTCTCTCGTTTGGTTTTGCATAAATTCTAAAAAACTCCTCAACATACCATCGTTCATCATTTGGTCGGTGTTGTTGTTTACACGAGGATTATTGCCTTCCTGATGCACATTATCCTATTTATTAATTGTCGGTGACTCAATGGTCTCATGTACTTCATTGCTTATCTCAATATTTTCAGATGCCATTCTCAAATACTGTCACAAAACAAAGGTTAATTGACATGCCACATATTATCCCTATATTCCAAACGATCAATTAAATAACAAATAAACTTAGGTAGGTCATACTAGTGAAGGAATTACCCGTCTCCCCCCTCCTCGTTCTAGTCTCAAATCTCAGCCAGGGATCATATCCCTAAGCTTTGATACCAACTGTGATGCCCCCAAAATAGGTATACATCACCCATTCTGAGTCGCCAAATACATGGTACATAATACAAAATACAAACTTAATTATACAACTGTTAAGTGTCATTCAGAATACGACAAAACATATGCTGTGAGTTTTAATACAAATATTGTCTTCTAGGCAATATCCAAACTAGAATTCAATCTCATTACAATTATTATCAAACTATTTCACGTAATAGTGAGGACTACTAAAACAACCATCTGGACCGTCAATCCATTCCCCGACTAGTCCCAGCTATATTCTTATTTCCTAAAAAGAACAGTGAAAGTAAAGGGAGAGCTCAACTAGCCCAGTAAGAAATATTATGACTAAGATAATGCAGAATAAATTATCATTAGCCTTCAACAATATAACAACTGATAGAATACAATAGACAATAAGTTTTAGATCAAAGCCTACAGCGGAATAAGCAATCCATTAGAAGAGTCAAGTAGAGCATGATATCTACTATCTTCTATGATTTAAAAGTTTATCATCAATTTTATCGCTGAGACTCAACTTTAATAAATAATCCACATCACTGAATTATCCATGCACTACGGGCCAAGGATATTCATTAGTATCAAGACCATAAATTATCCATGCACTACGGACCAAGGATATTCGTGTTTTCACCAATGGTCATGAACATGCCAAACAACAATTCATCTTTGCACCCTTGACCGAAGAGAACGTATGGTCATGATCATACCAACAACTGTCGTTGAGACTTAGCTTAATAATCCACATCACTTGTAACATTACAGGTCATGATTACACCGAATAATCCCTGGTCATAATCATACCAATCAACAATTCATCTGTGCACCTTTGGCCGAAGATGACTTTCACCACAATATAAGCATGAGGATGATGACAGTGATATAAAAATTCAATCAAACGAGATCAAGGATAAATATTAAAGACTTTAAATTTATCAAAAGTTTAAAAACGTTCAAATGGTCAACATGACACTGCTTTGTGGAGTAAAATTCAAGAATAATAATGTATCAAAAATGATTTGGACTGAAAAGAAAATAATTTTTGTCATGAATAGTACTCTGGGTAAATAGTACCCGAGTGAATAATACCCCATGAATAGTACTTCAGGAATAGTACCCCGTAAATAGTACTCTGGCATGAAAAGGTTAAAACTTATCAAAAATGCTCAAAATAATATTTTTATGAAAAGATACTGGATGAAGCGCAAATATCATGGATATTCTATTAATTTCATGGAGTATAGAAGCTAAAACTTAACAAAATGAATATAGAATTCGAAATCTGAAACGAAATAATATTACCTACATACTACAGAGTATGAAAGAAAATATTATTTCTTACGATTATTGAACAAAAATAATATCTCTTACAACTGTTGAACGAAAATAATATTCCTTATGAATATTAAACGAAGATAATATTCCTTATGAATATTAAACGAAAATAATATTCTTTACGAATATTAAACGAAAATAAAATTTCTTACGAGCACGAAAAATAATATCGTAAGAGAATATGAAATAAATAATACCCCTTACCTCAAAAAGAGAGCAATTCTGACTGGTATAGCGGATATATTCTTGAAGAAAACTTGCACTGTTTTCTACACTCAAAGCTTTCTAAAACTCGAAAGAAATATGTTCAATATTATAGAAGAAGAATTCTCTGATTCTGGTGTGATTTTCAATTCTAAACTAAGCATCTTATTTATAGGAGAATGGAAGGGGTACTGTTAAGAATTTTCACAGACGTAATTTTTTTTTGAATTCACAGTTTTCTTATGAAAATCACGGACGACTGATTTTTAATATAATATTCAAGTAAAACAAAAATTTTATATAAAATATAATATATTTTATTTATAATCTAATAAAATAAACCTTTATATTATATATATATATATATATATGAGAGCCCTTCCATAGCAAATTCTACATAGATGGGTACTGCAACAACCCTTTTGGATCGTTGATAAACTTATTGGAAGGTCGAGATTGAAACATAAATATACCCGGTAGTAATAACTCATGTAAAAGCTTTTATTTTAATATGACGACCCCACCATAGTCAAATATGTTGTCGGTTTGTTTAACTAAAACGAATTTTAATATTAAATAATAATAACCTGACAACTTGTATAAAAAAAAATATCTAAACCGTAACAAGCTCTTACGGCTTGTAAAAAAAAAAATAAATAAATAAATTACCAACCCAAGACAACCTCTTACTAACTTGTATAAAAAATCAAATAGTGGCACAAGTTCTTTATTTGCTATTTTTATAACAATATTTGTTATTTTATAAAAACAAATATTTTATAAAAACAAATATTTTATAATAACAAATAAAGAATATAAAATATTTTATAAAACAAATATTTTATAAAAACAAATGTTATTATAAAATATTTTATAAAAACAAATATTTTATAACAAATGTTTTTATATAAAATAATTTATAACAAATGTTTTTATAACAAATGTTTTTATAACATATTTTATAACAAAAAGGAAAACATTTGTTATAAAATATTTGTTTTATATAAACATTTTTTTTTTTTTTTTATTTCCGTAGGTAGAAGCTTAGTCTTGAAGCTTAATACTTTTCTTTTTTTTTTTTTTTTGGTAGAGTAGAGCTTGTCTTACTTATTTAATTTTTTTTTTTTCTTCTTTTCTCCATTATATGTTATGACTCAGCAAATTAAAATAAAATAAAATAAAAAAAAAACAACTCGTAAAGATAAATTTGTCACTATTTGAGGAAAAAAAATTTCAATATACCAACTAGTAGCTGCTGAACAGATTCGAACTCGCGACCTCATGCACCAATACCTCGTCATATGACCACCCGAGCAACACGGGCCTAGCTGCTAAGTTCAACCAAGGATATATCCTTATAGAAAAACTTCACCATCCCCCAAAATCTATATTCTTGCATTACTATTATATTATGATTTATTATTATTAATAAATTTATATTATTAATTGGATTTTTCTAAATAGAAATAAGTTAATATCTATATTTATTATTATCCCCTTTAATATGTTTTCTTATCTTTGTAATAATATCAATAAAAAGATTATTAATATATTAAAAATAAATATCATTCTTTAATAAAATATAAATAATGATCATTATAAATCTTGTATTATTAGTATTAATAATTTTATTATTAAGCAATGATTATTAGTAATGATTTTATATATTAAGCAATGATTTTATTATTAAGAAATGATTTTATTATTAATAAAACTAGTTCAATTAGTCTAATAAGTAATGATGATAATTTTTCAAGTCATTTCAGGAAATTAATTTACTTATCGAATTTATAAAAGTAGTGAAGTATTATTATAATAATAATAATGTGATTATCAATATTAGAAGTACAGATTATACCAATACTAGTACTGCATAACATTAAGAGGAATAGTACATATTACATGTTCATTTTTTAATATGTACATTAGATAACGTTGAATAAGTTCTATACAACCGACGCCTATTTTTTGGCTCAGGAAGCCCTAGCACTCGATAGTGATTTCGCTTATCGTGGTCGGTTTCAAAGCCACAAATTGCACATTTTCGATGAGTCTTAGAAGGAATGATTTTCTCGAGTGCACTCTTGAATCTAGATTGTTTTTTTGCGGCCCTTTGTTTGAGAAATATTAGGTCGCAAAAACTCTTCTTCTTCTTCCACCTCGCATCTTCATCGTCATTATCGTATCCCATATCATGATTTGGATCTCCCAATGCAATCAATGTCGTCATCCGCCGATTCGGTAATATTCTCATCCGGATCATATTGGTCAACCAACTCTTTTCCTCGTGCATTCGGTTTAAAACGGTTTTGTAACCTCGATCGAGCAAGCCGCTTTCTTTCGCTAACTCTCGGTAATCACTCATCAAATGATTATAGCGCATTGCTTGATTTTGTTCGAAGTCGCCAGATGTGGAGTTAAAGAGTAATTCTTCACCATTGCTTTTGTTCGCGTCTCTTGTCCCCGATGAAGGATCATGTCATTCGGTATTTGTGAAATACTCTTTGCTATGAAATATCTCAAGATGTGCCCGCATAATTCACCGAGTGAGAAAACATTTGGCGCTTACATATAACCGATCCCGATTGTCGATTGTTGACAACTTCTTTATATCTTCCACCACTTTCGGTTGCATCGCATTATACTTTGCATAAACCTTAGTATCAAATGACACACAACTCACTAAGTTTACGAACATTGTATTTCATGGAATCGATTTAATTGACACCGGAAACGTCTAAACATCTCTTTTGTGTACACTTGTGCAAAGATGAACTTCTAAAGATGAACCGAAAGTACCATAATCCTTTTACGATGTTTTGTTATGTAGTGGCCTTCCTCTCCTCGATAAACCTGTCTTTTCTGACCTTTTGACTCTGCGAAGACAAAACATAGCATACTGTTGATGCATGCATTATATACTCATCAAAAAGGCATTCATGCTCTCGCTTCTCCAAGTGGTAGTCATTCCCATGCAAAATATCTCATTGATATATCTTGGAATCCATTTCATCATACATCATACAAACTTCCAAGCCATTCATTAGTATACAATTCATAGGAACTTATCGTAATATGCCAACGCTCTTCAAATTCCTCGATGGACAATGAGTTATACACACACGGTTGTTAAAATCATTTTTGAACGATGGGTGCTCATAATAAACATGATGCAATTTTTCGTGAAATTTATTGCTAATATGCCAAGAACACAATAAATGATAACTAGTTGGAATCTGAGTAGCAATAGCATTACTCATAGCTCTGTCTTGATCGGTGATGATGGTTGTAGGTGCCTTGTAGTCCATGGCTTCAAGCCATGTCCTGTAATACCCAAACGAAAGTGTCCTCTGTCTCATCTCGTAATAAAGGCAAATCCAAACAATATAGATCGATAATGGTGGTTGACCCCGGCAGAATGGAACAAACGGCATGCCATACTTATTTGTCCCAGATGTATTATCAAATGTCACAACGTCTCCGAACCGTTGATATATAAACCTTGATCGAGGCGTTAACCCACAAAATACAAGCTACGCGGTTGTTTTCACCGGGTTTCACTCGAAAAAAAAATTTCTTGGCACTTCCGGATGCAAGTTTGTTCAAATGATCGATGAATGACTTGTGCATCATTTTCATCGCAGAATCACGCCTTAAATCTCGCACCACATTCTCAACATTAGCAGAGAGAGAAAGAACATTTTGCAACCCACCTCCCATTGTGCTCAAAACATTCATCATCTTACTAGGACCAATCTGGGACTTATTTAAAGTGTCAATTAAAGTTCTTGCAACAGAGTAATATTTCGTGAGTCTCGATCAAATCTACTTTAGTGGGGGTCACTAAGTGATGATTGTGCTCTAATTCAACAGTAGATATACGCCAATTGTCCTCTTTCTTATTGTGGACAACATATATTCTAGCTTTGCACATTGTTCGTCCTATAGAGTCTCTCTGTCTAGTTATTTTATTACTACTATCTTCATCATCAGGTAAACTCTTGCCAACAATTGGTGTACCGGCTTTCTTACATACATACTGCCTAGATCTGATATCATTCGTATTAGCATGTTTATGACTAGTTGCAATTCTAATCTCAAATCCATTTTTGCGAGCATATGATCTATAAAAATATTCAACCTCTTCCAACGTACAAAATAATTGACCAACGTACGGAACAATATCAGATTTATTACTGTCAACTTCACTAACAAATTCAGATGTATTATATGACATTTTGAAAAACTTACTTGTGAATAATAGTGATGAATTTTGCTCGATCAGAACTTCAACTTGATTTTCTGAAGTGAAAGTGGACAACCAGATGAAACAAATTATGAGTAGAGGAGAAAAGAGAAAATAATATCAGAGAACAAATTCTATGGAAGGATAAGAAGATAACTTGAGAAAATAGCAGCTTCCTAGACAATATTTAAAGGTAAAAAGATCAGCCGGTACAGCTTGTAGCGGTTAATGCTCAAGAAGTCAAACTAATGTACTTTTCCCATATAATCAATGTCAGCTTTGTTCTATTCCCATAGTGTTGTATTATTATGTTTGACTACTTATTCACCACACATTGTTTATAATAATAATAATAATAATAATAATAATGATAATAAAATAATAAAAAGTATATAAGCCGCTAGAATATGGAACGGCTTTATACTCAATTCGTAATAATAATAGAATAATAATAATAATCGAATAATTATAATAAAATATTGAGAAATTTAATTTGGGGGGAGATGGAATGTTTTAAGATATATTCAAATCCAAGGTAAGATATGACAGCTAGGCCCGTGGTGCTCGGGTGGAATATAATATATATATTTTTTAAATTTCCAGCCGTTATAGCCTCTACCGGCTTGCATAAAAAAAAAAAAAAAAATTCCAAGCCGTAAGAGCTTGTCCTGGTCGCCTATTAATGTACTTTTTTTTTTTTTACAAAATGACAAACCTTTGTCTGCCACATCACCTCGGGAAATGCACTTTTTGACCACTTTTTCTGTCACATTGCCTCGGGAAAGAACACCTGCAAGCTCGATAACTAAAAAGCTGAGACATTTGTTTGAATTTGGTCCTAAATTAATTCATGTACCGGACATTTGAATGAGAGCTTATTTAAACGTCTATTCAGAACACATGTTGTTCAAACTAAAGTTCACTTGCCAAGCTAGATAAAATAATAATAACAGAGAGTAGAGATGGAGTATTTCGGAAGAGAGGAGCAAAAAAACTTCAACAAATTGAAGCGGCTGGAATCCATTTATTATATTCAAGACATAGAATTTTTGTAAGATATATTGTTATTGGTACTCTATTTCATATTATTATTTGCGACATGTAAGATATTGTTATAGTCATTATTGTTATTTGTTTTGTTTGAAATAGTTTTATCACTTCATGTTATTCTTGAATTAAAAGGGATATAATACCATGCATGTATTTGTTTTTTTGTTGTCATTAATGCATGTTATCTTTGCATATTATGCATGCATGTATCGGTAGGATGCTTTTTATTTGTTTTTTTTTATTTTAATTTCTTTAGTCATCATTATACAATGGAGAAAAGAAGAGAAAAAAAAAGCTAAAAATAGGTTTAATTTGTCATCATGTAGGAAAAAAAAAAAAAAAAAAAAGAAAACTTTGCAAAGATATAGCATGCATTGATAAGTATTTATTTTATTATTATTTTTCATTTATTGTTTTTATTTTATTCCAGTGTACTCAATTGTTCACTTATTTTAGGTAAAAGATGGATAGTTGGGAATATGGGCCAATTGATCCAAGTGTTCGCATGATCAACAAGATCATGTATCGGATGACATATATCATGGAGAGATAGGGAAAACTAAGCTCGATCAATATCTCGATCGAAATATAATCAGTGGGCTTTGACAAAAGAACAAAAAATCCTTTTAAATAAATGTGGATTTGGAGTATTTAGTTATCAAGGTGTTGTACACCAAACTGATATTGGTCTGATATCTGCCTTAGTCGAGAGATGGCGCCCGGAGACTAATACTTTTCATTTAAATTGTGGATAAATAACAATCACGTTAGAGGATGTTCACTTTATTTTTGGGTTACCGGTGGTAGGAAAGCCCTTAACTGGTCCCCTTGCTGTCACCAATTTGAATTATTTTAGGGATTGTTTTGGAGATCAATTAGCTGGAAAATATTTTAGTTCAAAAAAACGCAGTGCAATTTCATTAGTGTGGTTGCACGAACATTTTAATAAATGTCCGAGAATGCAAGTAAAGATGTTGTAGAGGCGACACACAAAGGCATACATGTTGTGGTTGTGTGGGGCAATATTATTCCCTAATAGGAATAGAAATAGTGTGCACCCACGATATTTGTCTTTTATTGCTAATTTCAAGATTGTGTAACTTACTCTTTGGGCGCTGCAGGTGTTAGCATATTTGTCTGGATCTTTATCTTTGCTACTAGGAAAGGAGTTAAATACATTAATGCATGGTTGTGTTACATTGTTACAAATTTGGGCTTATGAGCATGTAAGTATTGGAAAGCCAAACCCTTGGCCACAATCATCCTTATGGTTACCTAGGGCTTTAGCATGGTCCTATTTTGGAGCCCACAGTTACCACGGTAGACGTGAGAATCCCCATCACCATTTGTCATTTTACCGAGGGGAGTTAGATATTAAGTCTATGTGGGATGTGGTTTGGTGGCTTACATAATGTGGGATGATGATATCGGTGGATTTAATTTTGAAGGCGTGTTGTTGGGATCTGGTGGGGTCCCTTGATCCACTTTGATATTGTGGAATTTCGAGATGCCGGGATAGTGTGATGAGAGACATTCGGGTTCATGCAAGGCATACCATCAATGTACCAAAACCACGGTGACCTTAGGCGGGGAGAAAAAATTTAAATTTATTGATGTCGAGGATTGTATGGCCTTGAGAGGGAATATATTTCGATGTGGGAGGCATACATGGATCATCGAAGGACAACAAATGAAATTTCGATTATGTCCCAATAGATGATTATATGGTGCGGTATAGGAAAATTACACGTTGGAAAATTCACCCAAACCTCGACAGTAACGACCACATACGGTTGTTATGAGCCTCGGGCCATTTACAACCAACAACACCTTATTCAAATGGTATAAAATTATATTCTTCTTTAATAAATCATGTATTGGAGTAAATACTTAATATTACATTTAATCATATTTATTGTTAATAATATTTGTTTGTGTTTATCTTACATGACAGGTTGAGAGTGCAAAGTCGTTACTTGATAAATTTTCAGTACTTACTCAGCTACCTCCCGAGTTGGTTCTGCAAAAAAATAATTGGGATTTCTAATACGCCCTATACGACTTCGAAGCAAGAGGTAAACAAATACCTCGACAGGGTGGTCCCACAAATTTTGGACCACAGTCCCAATACACACAACTCAATGAAGGGCTTGGGAAACAAACTGATTATTTTGTACAAGAGAGCTACATACCCACCCCACAAGTAATCGAGGAGAGCTCCATTCCCACCACCCAAGCCTCACGAGGAGTGTTACATTCCAACCTTCCAAACCTATGAGGAGTGTTACATTCCAACCAACTCTTCATTTATGGACTTTTCGACGCCTTGAGGATCTAGTTCACAAAAGGTATATATAGTTATGTTAATAGTGATGGTTTTAATTATTATTGCTATATAATAATAATGAACATTTGGGTCTCAATCGTGCAAGATGCGGAGACCACATCTCTTATGGACCAAAAGGGTCCTTATCCAAAAGACTTAAAGATTGGAAGGAGACATTTGTAAATAAACATGTGTTTGGAAACGTGGTGGCACGGAAGGGGATTTATATCCTTTATCACATCGCGCGCGATTATATAAATTAGAACACAATGCAAAGGCAATCCTTAGGGCACAGGAGTTGGATATTCGAGCATGTCATCGACGCTTATATGTTGTTGCTACGAGACGGAGAAGAATACTACGTGTCATGGGGAATACAAAGGTGGTCCCAATTTGGTTTCATTAATTCATTCTTCATGCATCTTGGGCAGGGCTATGTGCCCTGTACTAACGTGAATACTGCATGGAGTTTTTGCGATCCGTATGTTAACCAAGATGTTGGTCCACCTTTACACGAATGCAAATACATATTCATGCCGGTGTGTAGTACCAATCAACGCCATTTTTTCTTGTTCCTATTCGCGATTGAAGATTGGATGGTTACCATAATTGATTCGCACTACAATGACACTAAGTATATTAAGTTACATGAAATGTACTTTAATTGCTCAAGTCATGCGGTATTTTTAGTTTTAAAATATTTTAATTTTATAATGTCCTTTAATATTAAAAATTATTAACCAATTACTTTGTACATGCAGTACATTTGATACCATTTTGTTTCATGAAATGATAATCCGATGCGTGAGTGGCCCAATGGTAATCCTCATCAAGGACCTTAAAGATTCGGATCAAAACAAACACAACCACTCAGATTGTGGCATTTTTATATGCAAGTATGTTATTTGTTTCGTTAGGGCCAATGGTAATATTTACGAATATAAGTGGTCCTTGGAAGATGTCACAATCTTTTCGATTCTGCACACGCATGGGAGCTCTACAAGAAATCCGTAAGATTACTCTCGGCCTCTGAAAAATAGAACTTATTCAACGTTATCTAATGTACATATTAAAAAATGAACATGTAATATGTACTATTCCTCTTAATGTTACGCAAAGTACTAGTATTGGCATAATCTGTACTTCTAATATTGATAATCACATTATTATTATTATAATAATACTTCACTACTTTTATAAATTCGATAAGTAAATTAATTTCCGAAATGACTTGAAAAATTATCATCATTACTTATTAGACTAATTGAACTAGTTTTATTAATAATAAAATCATTTCTTAATAATAAAATCGTTGCTTAATATATAAAATCATTACTAATAATCATTGCTTAATAATAAAATTATTAATACTAATAATACAAGATTTATAATGATCATTATTTATATTTTATTAAAGAATGATATTTATTTTTAATATATTAATAATCTTTTTATTGATATTATTACAAAGATAAGAAAACATATTAAAGGGGATAATAATAAATATAGATATTAACTTATTTCTATTTAGAAAAATTCAATTAATAATATAAATTTATTAATAATAATAAATCGTAATATAATAGTAATGCAAGAATATAGATTTTGGGGGATGGTGAAGTTTTTCTATAAGGATATATCCTTGGTTGAACTTAGCAGCTAGGCCCGTGGTGCTCGGGTGGTCATATGACGAGGTATTGGTGCATGAGGTCGCAAGTTCGAATCTGTTCAGCAGTTACTAGTTGGTATATCGAAATTTTTTTTTTCCTCGGTAGATAAAGTTATACTATCTACGTAAGTTGTTTTTTTTTATTTTATTTTATTTTAATTTGCTGAGTCATAACATATAATGGAGAAAAGAAGAAAAAAAAAATTATTAAGTTTGCACAAGCTTCTCTGGTAGGAAATAAAAAATAAAAAAAAAAAGTTTTATAAAAACAAATATTTTATAACAAATATTTTATAACAAATGTTTTCCTTTTTGTTATAAAATATGTTATAAAAACATTTGTTATAAATTATTTTTTATAAAAACATTTGTTATAAATTATTTTATATAAAAACATTTGTTATAAAAACATTTGTTATAAAATATTTGTTTTTATAAAATATTTTATAATAACATTTGTTTTTATAAAATATTTTATATTCTTTATTTGTTATTATAAAATATTTGTTTTTATAAAAATATTTATTTTATAAAATAACAAATATTGTTATAAAAATAGCAAATAAAGAACTTGTGCCACTATTTGATTTTTATACAATAGTAAGAGGTTGTCTTGGGTTAGTAATTTTATTTTTTTTTTTTTTTATGTCGTAAGAGCTTGTTACGGTTTAGATTTTTTTTTTTTTTTTATGTCGTAAGAGCTTGTTACGGTTTAGATTTTTTTTTTTTTTATCGTTAGGTCCAAGTGCACTGATCGTATTATTTAATATTAAAATTCATTTTAGTTAAACAAATGACAACATGTTGACTATGGTGGGGTCCTCATATTAAAATAAAAGTTTAAGACAAGTTGTTACTTTGGGTATATTTATGTTTCAATCTCACCTTCCAATAAGTTTATCAACTATCCAAAAGGGGTAACAGATAAAGTACATCCATAAAGCAACCAGGTTGCTATGGAAGGGCTCCTATATATATATATATATATATATATATATATATATATATATATATATATATATATATATACAAACACACACACACACACACACACCATTCCACTAATTCCATCCGTGAATCAATTTCTTTTTCTCCCTCCCATTTCATTTTTCTTCCACACGTGGGCCCCACGTGTGGCCCCCACCTTTATAATGTATATATATTTATATATATGTATATATATTTATATATATATATACTAAATAACTTTCTACCGATTATTTTAAAAAATGGGTAAGTGTTGGTCTAATTAATAAGTGAAATTTACAACAAATACTTCATAAAAATTACCTCAATATTTTAAATAACATTTATTCATTATTATTATAACTCGCAATATTAACAACTAGATCGTTCGCGGGAAAGATAGAACTTTTTGATAAGGATTTCTCCCTATTGGCACGCAATTAGGTGACCAAACTTGTGACAACCCGAGAATTTAGAAAATTATTTAAATCTTAAATGATGGATTAAAGGTTGAATAATAAACCTAGACAAAAAATAAGTGAATGGATTTGACATTTCAGGGAAGGAATTTACTGAATTTAAAATTTTTTGTGGTGAATTATTCAAGATTAAGTATATAAGTGTATATGTTCTGTGTATATGGTCATACATGTGTACAGTTTGTGGTTAAGGGTCAAGGGTTGACCAGATAAAATATATCAGTGGAAAAACCCTAATATTATATTAAGAACGTCAGCGTTTAGTTAAAAAACCCTAGTGATTGATAAGAAACCCTAATACCGGCTCTAAAAACCCTAATTTCAGTTCTGAGAATCTAAAACACTAATTCATAACATTAAAACCCTAATTTAGGAATTTAAATGCTAAGTATAAGATTTAAGAGTAATTAATTACTTAATTGGGGGAAAAATCTAACAAATTAGTTATAAAACCCTAATTTTAAAGTTTAAAACCCTAATTGTTCCGTTAGAAACCCTAATGTGCAATTATGGACCTAATTGGTAAATTAGCAATTTTAATTAGGAAATATTAATCCTAATCAGTGAGCTTGAATGTGATTAGTAAATTTTAATGTAATTAGAAAATACTAATTATAAATTAGAAAGTTTAATTTTCTGTTTTTAAAACCCTAATTTGGAAACCTTAGGTTTTAACCCTAAGAATTAAACCTTAAGTGTCAAACCTTAAGGGTTTGATCAAAAGACCAACTTGCCATTAAAATTATAAGGAGAATGTCCAAAATGCCCTTTAATTTGTCATATTTTTTAATATGTAGAGTGTGAATCTTGTTATATGATTGAGTTGGTCACAAACTCTAACAACTCTATGTGCCATATAACTCCAGCAATCTCAACCATTTCATCATTATACATATTACAACATAATATATATAGATTGAAAGAGAGAAAAAGTTCATTTGCTTGCCCCTTTTATGACCAAATTCTCCACCAACACTTTCTCTCTCTAGACCCATGAATTTTTAAAGTGAATCAGTCACTAGTATGATCATTAGCAAGCCATGAACAAATCATGATGATCATCAAGATCAAAGCATCAAAGTGGTATAAACCTTAAATCATCAAAATCTTATGATCTGATGTTAGATGTTGTTGTTTATTGGTTAGAGTTGTGTTATAGGATGTCATTTAGTGATTTGGGTTGTTAGATCCTAGATCCATAACATTTAGAAGCATGAAAACGAGTTTTTTATAATTGATCTATGAACCCTAAAACATGGCCTGACTGCCGAATGTCAGGGCTCATAGATCATTACCTGTTCTTTGTTTTTGTGTTTTAAAGGTTTGTACTTGTAGTATGTTGTGTGGGCTTTGATCTGGAACTTAAATCAAGCCCAGATCTTATGTAGATTGTAGGTTAGTAAGAGTCAAAGGTCGTTGACCGACCATGACCAGCTGGTTTCTGGGTAGCCCAGAAACCCAGAAAGGGTCTGACAAGCTTTTCTAGGCTTCAGATCTTTCATGTGTTAGATAGTTAGGTCATGTTGTTGTTTTAATGTTGTAGTCTGACTTATGGGCTACATATCCAAGATTTTATATCACCTAGATGCTTAACGAAATCAAGGTTATGCAAGGTCAAACTTGGGTTGACTGTCTGCCTATGAACATTTCAGGGTTTTCTAGAAATGTTCATGATCAGTATTTCTGGCCTACTTTGACCGACCCAGATCGTATGTTGGCAATGTTGTTATGTATATTGGATGTTATATAAAGGTACATTAACATCTCCACTATAAGATTAAACTTTTAAATCACATTAAGAAAGCCTGGAACTCAATGATTAAAGGCCCAAAAAGTAGACCCTCGAACTGTTCTTCATTTCTGGGTAACCCAGAAATGAAGAACAACTTTGACAAGCTTTTTTGGAGCTTAGATCTCTCGGTTATTATGTTGTTTAGCTATGATCTTGAGTTGAAATTGTAGTGTTACACTTATACTACAAGATTTACTCGTGTGCAGCAGTCAAATTAGGTACTCTGTAAACGGGCTATGAAGATCTGGGTTTGATGAAGAATAATCAAGAACACCTATAGCGATGGTTCTGTCGCTATAGGGCCCTTTAGTGGTATTTAATTTCTGAAAAGTAATTATTTTAATAAATAATTAGAGAAAATTAATTTTTAATTATTAAAAATATAAAATAAATTACTAAAAATTATTTTAAAGCCTAAAAATGGGTTTTTAATAATTTTGAATATATTTCATAAATATTTATTATTTTTAGAATATTGATGGTATTTAATTTATTTAATTATAATATTAAATAAATTATTTAAAATGATTTTAATACATGAAAAATCATTTAAAAAATATATTATGGTATAAGAAAATATTTTAAGTTATTTTCCATAACTTTTAATATTATGTGATGAATTTCATTAATTAATTAATGTTAATGGTAATTAGTTTATTTAATAAATGTATTAAATAAAATATGAAAAAATAAATTAATGATTTAAAAATCATATAAAAATGGTTTAAGTGTTATAAAAATATTTTAAGTTATAAAATATAACTTTTGATATTTTGTCATGAAAACATTAATATTTTAATATTAATGGCAATTATTGGATAATGTATTTAAGCATTTAAAAATTATATAAATATGATTATATGATATTAAAAATACTTTGAGATATTATAAATATATTATAATATTATGTCATAATTTTCGTTAATATTTAATATTAAATAAATATGAATTATAATGGAATTAAGTGGTATTTAAATTATATAAATACGATATTAATGATTAAAAAGTCATGATAAATGGTAATAATTATCTGAAAATTATTACGAGCCTATGAAAATTATTATGACTAAATAGAAAATTGTTTAAGTTAATTGTTAAGTGTTTAGACCGAGTCTTAGTAATATTAGGCTCGAGAATTATCCGACTAGGCCGTCGGGATGTTAGAGTTGTGTCGAATTCAACTCAGACTAAAATAGTTTAACTTGATACTGAGTCTTAGGTAGTTTGTTGACTGATAGGGTTATGTGTTTAGGGTCTTCTATGATTATATATAATATTATTATAATGTGATGATATTATTCTAATATTTTGATATCAATATTATTTATATTTGGTATTCAGACAAAGTTATATAGGTTGCGTAACAATAATCAACGGATCAGGCAAGTTTTTCCTTAACTCAACTTCGAGTTGTTTATTCAAATATGCGTATGGATAATCATTACTGATTACCAAGTCTATGAATTGTTGAATCGTACTCTATGCATATTGCATGTAATCCTCAAATATGAAAGGCTGATCACCTTCATTACCATTCAGTCCAGATATAATTGATATGTCCATGTTAAATGTTCTTTCAGCTATGAAAGTTTGTTTATGCTAGTTCACAATTATATTGTAGAATTTTAGCCAGCTTATTGTTTAATTCTTTCTATCATGATATATTCTTAATTTATTGAACTTAAACTTGCTGGGCAAATTTGTTGCTCACCCTTGATATATCATGATAAACATTGCAGATTAAGGCGAATACGTCGGATACAAGGAAAGTCAAAGCCAAGTTCAGCTTGGGACTATGTGTGTAACTAGATTTGTAATAGTATTTGTAACGACCGAGAAATTCAGATATTATTGTAAAATAATTTTATTGAATTAAATAATAAAAAAATTATATTTTATGTGATATCAAGATGGTTGTCATTCTATAACCTAATGATGTTGGAATGTCGTAGCATTTTAGCTACGTGAAGGAATTAAAGTATTTGAATTTTCAAGACGAAAATAAAAGTTTTCCGAGAAATTTTCCGAAAAATATTATTCATCAATATTTGCTCGGGATTTATTTTTGAATTTCCGAGAAATACGTAGTAATAGAATGTTATGGTAAGACGGATTATGTAATAATAATGTAGTTATGGAAAATGTAATATTTCGCTTGCGGACTTAATTTATGAATGTTAAGGAAAGCGAAGAATAATAGAAAAGAAGAAGACGTATGATAAATAGAAAAGGAATCGACGATTGGTGGTGGATTACCCGATCATGGGTTAAGCGCCCATAACCTCCTTAGTGCCATGTTTGGCTAGCAAAAAATAATTCAAAAACCATTTAATTTAATAAAATATTATCATATAGTTTAAATAATGTCACATCCATATAAAATAAATCAATTATTTAATTTAATTTATTTTAATTAAAATATAGTAAATTCTCATTAATACACATAGTCACATAATTCAAATTCTCTTTGATTAATAATGTCAAATTATTAAATCTCTAATTATTAATTAAATTAATTAAAATAACATAAAGCTTATTAAATATTTCTTTTAATTCAATAAGCTCACATAATCACATACTTGAATAATAAAATTATCCACATTAAATTAATAAATGTAACACATATAATTAAATTACTCTATCACAACTTCATCAATTAATTATTTAATCTAATAATTAATTCATCAAAAAATATTTATTCAATCAAATAAATATTAAAATTAAATTACAAAATTACGGTTGTCACATCTTTCCCCTCTTAAAAGGATTCTGTCCTCAGAATCATAACTCAAACAAGTCGTCTTGTTACAATAACGGTGGAAGTTTTACAGTTAAACTATTGAACTACCCGGTAGTAAAAAGTACGATGTCTGTGGTTGGTTAAGTAGTAGTAGCACAGTATTGATTATTGATGCTTACGTGAGAAGTCACTCGGTTATACTCAAATATTGCTATAAAGAATTGATGCAACATATCTCTCATATTATTGATTCGATTATTGTCACAAAGATTATCATCGCATTATATGATATATTATTAAATCAATAATTGAGACAACAAAGTTATTCATATTATTAAATTTCAATATTTACAATGTCTAGAAGTTACTGCATCGAGGAGAGGCTTGGTCATCTAATCAAGGCTACCAATAATGAGAAATCCTTATCGGAAAGCCCCCTCTTTCTTGGGAACGACCTGGTTGTTAAATATTGTGAGTTATAATATTAATGATGAATAAGTTCGTATCGATTAAAGATGAAATTGATAGTTCCATTGTGTTGGAATTATTAGTGTTAGTGGAAATCGACATTTATTTCGATATTAATTGATGTCTGGAAGTTATACTGACCAGTTGGGTAATTAACCGGATAAATGAGCAATTAATTGCTATTAATTTTTATGATTATAACTATTTGTTCACATGTGTGTACTATTGATTCACATTCTTGTACTATTATGGGAGTTGGTGCAAGATTGATAATACTTGCATGACTAAGTTAAAAATAGAGGTATAGATGGAGGTACTATACTGTAATTCATATTTTCACATGATTATAACTATTGATTCACATGATTGAACTATTGATTCACATTATTTACTATTAGGGGAGGTGGTGCAAGTTTGATAATACTTACATGACTAAATTAAAAAGGGAAGAAAAGTTGAAGGTATTGTACTGTAATATTTTGAGCCCCAAAACGTGCAATTATCGAAACTATATTTTCCTATAAATAGAAGCTCATTCTTCCTTAATTTCTCACCAATTCACTAAAGCTATAAAGCAATTATTATAGAGAGAAATTATAGAGAGAAAGAAGAAGAGAAGTCTGCTACCTCTCTACTCCAGTATCCAGTTTCTTTCTAAGGTAAGGGGTATTATTTATTTTTTATTCATGAAGAGAGCTTCTGTTATTCCATTCTTTATTATTCTGTTTGAATAACTTGTCTATGCGGTCTATCGCATGCATGGTGAATTCTTTGTTATTCCATTCTTTATTATTCTGTTGGAATATCCTGTCTGTTCGGATTATGCTAGACCTGGTTCCATTCTTTATTATTCTATTGGAATAACCTATCTGTGCGGTTTATCGCATGCATGGTGAATTATTCTGTTATTCCATTCTTTATTATTCTGTTAGAATATCCTATCTGTGCGGATTACGCATGACCTGGTTCCATTCTTTATTATTCTGTTGGAATAACCTGTCCATGTGGATTATCACATACATGGTGAATGATCCTTCGCACGCATTCCTTATTAATTGTGGAAATGATCTGTCTACGTGGATTACCACATGGCGGGTGAAAATCAATTTGCAGTTTCATATATTCTATGATACTCATTTGGTTAAAGTTTTGGCTTCTATAATCCATAAAATTAGTAGAATATCCTGGATATTTGCGCTTCATCCGGTATCTTTTTATGGAAATATTCTTCTGAGTATTCTTAAATTTTACTCCACAAAGCAGTATCATGTTGACAATTTGGACGTAATTGATAAGATAAATTAACTTATAAATCTTTAAAATTTATTCTTGAACTTGTTTTTTTGAATTATTATGTAATTGTCATCATCCTCATGCTTATATTGTGATGAAAGTAATCTTTAGCTTACGTGCATAGATGGACTTGGTATGATTATAGTCAGGGATTATTCGGTATAATCATGACCTGTAATGTTATAAATGATGTGGTAAAAGTCCTCAGTAGCCTGTAGTGCATTGATGGACAGTTTTTGGTATGATTATGACCATGGATTATTCGATATAGTCATGACCATTGATGATTTAATGAATATCCTTGGCCCGTAGTGCAGGAATGACTCGATGATGTGGTTTATTTATTAAGCTGAGTCTCAGCGATAAAAATTGATGAAAACATTTTAAATCATAGAAGATAGTAGATATCATGCTTTACTTGACTCTTCTAATGGATTATTATTCATTGCAGTTAAACTTGATGTCTATTGTATTTTATCGGTTTAACATTGTTGAAGACTAATGATAATTTATTCGCATTATCTTAGTCATAATATTTTACTACTAGGCTAGTTGAGCTCACCCTTTCTTTCTTTGTTCTCTTGAGGAAATGAGAACGAGCAAGTGACTAGTCCTGGGAATGGAGTGACGGTCCGGATGATAGCATTAGTAGTCCTCACTATTACGTTAAATAGTGTGACAATAAAAGTAATGAGGACTCCATTGAGTGTGGATATTATACAGATGACAATATTTTTATTAAAACTCTTAAATTATGTTTTGTCGTATTTTACACGACTGTTGTATAATTAAGTTGTATTTGAATTTTGTACCATGTATTTGGCGACTCAAGATGGGTGATGTATACCAATTTTGGGGGCGTCACAGTTGGTATCAAAGCTTAGGGATATGATCCCTTACTGAGATGTGAGACAAGAACTAGGAGGGGAGAGACGGGGAATTCTTTCGCTTGTATGACCTACCTAAGTTTATTTGGTATTTAATTGGTCGGTCAGAGTATAGGGATAATATGTGATATGTTAATTAACCCTTATTTTGTGGCAGTATTTGAAAATGGCATTCCAAAATGTTGAGATAAACAATGAAGCACATGAGACCGTTGAGTCACCACAGATTAATGCCCAGGATAATGTGCTACAGGAAGACAATAATCCTCATGTAAACAATAACATCGATGAAATGATGAAGGATGGGATGTTCAGAGGCTTTATGCAATTCATGCAACATCAGGCGAAAGTGGCTCTTGTCCAAAATGCAGGTGGAAACACTAACAACTCTCGGACGGTCATCGCTAAGCAGTTCAAGGAGCTGGGACCACCAGAGTTTTTTGGAGAGCCAAAACCTCTTAAGGCAGAGATGTGGATAAAGCATATCAACAAGATATTTGATGTCTTGGGATGCTCCAAGGAGCAAAAGGTTCCCTTTTCCACCTTCATGTTGCAAGCAGAGGCAGATTAGTGGTGGGAATCTGTAAAGCGTACTCAGCCTGCCGCACTCAAAATGTCTTGGGAGACGTTCCAAGAGCTGTTCAATGACAAGTACTTTCCTGAAAGTATTCGTCACATGAAGAGGTAGAGTTCATCAAGCTTGAGCAAAACAATATAATCGTGGCGCAGTACAAAGCTAAGTTTCTCAAGTTGTCTCGGTTTGCGTCCCACTTGGTTGATAATGAGGATAGAATGACGCGGATGTTTTTAAGAGGTTTGAAACCCAAGATACGTTAATACCTAATTTCTCACAAACTGTGTTTGTATTCAGATGTTGTGAATAGGGCTCAGTTATTAGAGCACGATAATGAGTCAACCCAACCAAGAGAGAGCAACCGACAAATTGATAATACCAGTGGTAGCAGTCATCAAAGCGGTGACAACAAATGTCGAGGGAATCAACATGCCAAAAATGATAATCACTTCAGTGGTAATCATGGCCATGACAATAAGAGTGGACATTTCAAGAAGAGGAGATTCAACAAGGATGCAAAGATGTCAGCACCAACACCTGTTGTTAAGGAAGGAGAACGACCACTGGTCATATGTTATAAATGTGGAGGGGAAGGACACATAAGTCTAAACTGCATGATGCAGTCCAAAGCGTGTTATAATTGTGGAAAAGAAGGTCACCTAGCCCGATTTTTTCATGCACCAAAGTCAAGTCCAACTGGGATGGAGGCATCAAAGGGTGTCCAAGACAAGACAAAACCGGTAGTTCAAGGGATAGTGTTTGTCGTAACCTCCCAAAAAGCAAGGAATCCGAACGAGGTGATCACGGGTAAGCTAATCATAAACTCTAGCGAAGTTTATACTTTATTTGATACCGGTTCTACCCATTCCTTTATTTCTCCTACTTGCGCTCAACATTTAAATTTGACTCCGGAGAAATTAGACTTTGACTTATCTGTTGAAACTCCGTTGGGAGAAACCTTCATTACATCCACGGTTTATAAGGCTTATTTGATTCAAATTGGTAACCGCACGTTACCTGTCGATCTTATTTCTTTGAAAATACTTGCATTTGATGTGATTTTAGGGGTTGATTGGTTAACTACTCATTATGCTAAAATCGTTTATTTTCGTAAGGTTGTTAGCTTTCATATTCCTAACCAACCTATTATGCGAATTCAAGTAACCAAACCACTAAAATCAATCACTGTCATATCAAGTCATAAAGCTATTCATTTATTGAAAAACGGATGTAAAGCTTTCTTAGCCTATGTCACGGATTTAAATAAAGATACGTCAGATTTGAATGATATTTCTATTGTTAATAAATTTCTGACGTATTCACGAAGAACTTCACTGGCCTACCCCAGGCGTGAAATTGAATTTTGTATCGACATTGAATCCGGTACAAAACCCATTTCCAAAGCCCCATATCAAATGACTCCTATTGAACTTCAGGAGTTCAAAACCCAACTACAGGAATTGTTAGACATCGGTTTCATTCGTCCTAGTACGTCTCCTTGTGGTGCTCATGTTCTATTCGTAAAGAAGAAAGATGGAAGTATGCGACTTTGTATTGATTATCGGGAGTTGAATCATGTCACCATCAAAAATAGGTACCCGTTGCCTCGCATTAATGACCTGTTGGACCAGTTTCAAGGAGCTAAATTCTTTTCAACGATTGATCTTTGTTCTAGATATCATCAGTTGAAGATTAAAATTGATGACATTCCAAAGACTGCTTTCAGAACTCGGTACGTGCATTATAAATTCCTAGTCATGTCTTTTGGATTGACTAATGCTCATGCTGCCTTCATGGATATGATGAACCGAGTATTTAAGGAATATTTGGATCACTTTGTGGTCGTCTTTATTGATGACATCCTCATATAATCCAAAACCCGTGAAGAACATGAACAACACTTGAGGTTGATACTCCAAAAGCTTCGTGAAAACAAGCTTTATGCCAAGTTAAAGAAATACGAGTTCTGGCTTGAGGAAGTTGCATTCCTTGGGCACGTAATATTAAATCATGGAATATCTGTTGACCTGGCAAAGATTGAAGCAATTCAAAGCTGGGAGCAACCTAAGTTAGTGACTGAAGTACGTAGCTTTCTTGGCTTAGATGGTTATTATCGGAGATTCGTAGAAGGGTTTTCTCAAATAGTTACTCTATTAACTCAGCTAACTCGAGAAGATATAAAATTCGGTTGGAGTGAGGAATGTGAGATGAGTTTTCAAGAACTCAAGAGGAGACTCATTTCAGCACCTGTTCTGACAATACCATTTGGCTCGGAGGGATTTGTCATCTACAGTGATGCTTCAGGCAAAGGGTTAGGATGTGTTCTCATGCAACATGGAAAAGTCATAGCCTATGCCTCTCGAAAACTCCAAGAATATGAGAGGAATTATCCTACTCATGATCTAGAGTTGGCAGCAGTCATTTTTGCGCTTAAGATTTGGAGGCATTACCTGTATGGAGAGAAGGTGGAGATCAATACGGATCATAAAAGCCTCAAATATTTCTTCACTCAAATGGAACTCAACATAAGGCAACAACGATGGCTTGAGTTGTTGAAAGATTATGATCATGCCATCCAATACCATCCTGGAAAAGCGAACGTAGTAGCTGACGCATTGAGTAGAAGATCATATGCGGGTATGAGTGCAATATTGTCAACACAAAGGCCTATTTTGTATGACTTGGAAAGGATGGAAATAGAGTTAAAGACTCCAGGGACCCATGTGATGATAGTGAATATACGAGTAGAACCGACTTTAATTGATAAAGTTAAAGCTGCTCAACTTACGGACTTGGAGCTGATGCGTATGAAGAAGAAAGTGCAAGAAGGTGCTATTCCGAAAGTAAGAATCGATGAAGAAGGAATACTTCGAGTCAACTCCAGACTTTGTGTTCCTAACGATTCTGACTTGAAGTATAAAATCATGATGGAGGCGCACAACACACCGTTTGCAATCCATCCTGGGAGTACCAAAATGTTTCGTGATCTTCAACATACATTTTGATGGACCAATATGAGAGAGAGATAGCGGGGTTTATCTCAAGGTGTCTAACTTGTCAACGAGTCAAGGCGGAGCATCAAGTGCCAAAAGGTCCATTGCAACCACTTAAAATTCCAGAATGGAAGTGGGAGCACATTACCATGGATTTCGTTACTGGTCTTCCCAAGGTTTCTCAAGGAATAGATGCGATTTGGGTCATTGTTGATAGATTGATCAAGTCTGCTCATTTCTTACTAATACGAGAAACTTTTACACTTGAACGTCTTGCTAGTATGTACATAAACGAGATTGTAAGATTTCATGGTATGCCAGTATCCATAGTTTCTGATCGAGACCCAAGATTCACTTCAAGATTTTGGGTTAGTTTGCAAAAAGCTATGGGCACGGATTTACGATTTAGTTCGGTATATCATCCTCAAACGGATGGGCAGTCGGAAAGGACTATTCAAACTCTTGATGATTTATTAAGACTCTGTGTCCTTGACTTCAAGGGAAGTTAGGACAAGTTCTTACCATTGGTGGAGTTTTCCTACAATAATAGTTATCAAGCAAGTATTGGCATGACTCCATTTGAGGCGTTGTATGGAAGAAAGTGTCGTTCTCCAGTATGTTTGGATGAGGTGGGTGAAGCAACGTTGTTGGGACCGGATTTGGTACGTATGACTACGGAAAAGATTCTAACGATCCAACAACGTATAAAAACCTCACAAGATCTACAAAAGAGTTATGTTGATCTTCATCGAAAAGACGTGGAATTCAATATTGGAGATCATGTCTTGTTACGTGTTGCTCCATGGAAAGGAGTTACAAGGTTTTGGAAAGAGAGGGAAGCTCAATCCTCGATTCATTGTCCCATTTTTAATCCTCGATCGAGTAGGAACTATGGCCTATAGACTCGCCTTACAGCCAAGTATGTCTCGTGTTCATAACGTTTTTCACATATCTATGTTACGTAAATATGTGAAAGACCCGAACCATACTATTGAATTAGAACCAGACGAGATAGAGGAAAATTTAACGTATGAAGAGTTACCTGTTAAAATCTTGAATAAGAAGGATCATATTCTACGCTCTAAAGTTATACCTCAAGTCAAAGTTTTGTGGAAAAACCACGATGTGGAGGAAATGACCTGGGAGTTAGAATCTGAGATGAAATCAAGGTATCCTCACCTCTTTGACATACCAGGTACGCACCCTAATTTTGAGGATGAAATTTCATAAGAAGGGGAGGTTGTAAGACCCCAACTTTTATGAATAAAGAATAATTTTCTCGAAATATGTTTTTTAATATTATGGTGTGGATTTGATATAATGTTATAGTTGTGGGTAATATTTATAAATTTTACAAAGTAAGCAAGTGGTTATATAATATTTGATTGGGTGGGAATATTCGTTTTAACGGGGAATATTAAATGCATACGACGACACAATCAATGGTGAACCTGACGGAAGTAATTATCATGATTAGAAAAGCGATATAATTATCTTTTATAAAAATAACGGCGGAAGTTTTCTTTGTTAAATTGTTGAACTACCCATTAGTAAAAAATACGATGTCTGGCGGTTGGTTACGATAGCACTACGATATTGATTATTGATGCTTACGTGAGAAGTCACTCGGTTATACTCAATTATTTCTACAATAATAATTCTTTGCATCATATCTCTCATATTATTGATTCGATTATTGTCACAAATATCATCTCGCATTATATGATATATTATTAAATCAATAATTGAGACAACAAAGTTATTCATATTATTAAATTGCAATATTTACAATGTCTAGAAGTTACATCAAGGAGAGGTTTGGTCATCTAATAATTGCTTACCGATAAGGAGAAATCCTTATCGGAAAGCCCCCTCTTTCCTAGGAACAACCTGGTTGTTAAATATTGTGAGTTATAATATTAATGATGAATAAGTTCTCATTAATTAAAGATGAAATTGATAGTTCCATTGTGTTAGAATTATTAGTGTTAGTGGAAATCGACATTTATTTTGATATTAATTGATGTCTGGAAGTTATACTGATCAGTCGGGTAATTAACCGGATAAATGAGCAATTAATTGCTATTAATTCACATGATTATAACGATTTGTTCATATGTGTGTACTATTGATTCGCATTCTTGTACTATTATGGGAGTTGGTGCAGGATTGATAATTCTTGCATAACTAAGTTAAAAATGGAGGTATAAATGGAGGTACTATACTATAATTCATTTTTTCACATGATTATAACTATTGATTCACATTATTTATTATTAGGGGAGGTGGTGCAAGTTTGATAATACTTGCAGGACTAAATTAAAAATGAAAGAAAAGTTGAAGGTATTGTACTGTAATATTTTGAGCCCCAAAACGTGCAATTGTCGAAACTAAATTTTTCTATAAATAGAAGCTCATTCTTCCTTCATTTCTCACCAATTCACTAAAGCTATAGATCAATTATTATAGAGAGAAATTATAGAGAGAAATTATAGAGAGAAAGAAGAAGAGAAGTCTGCTACCTCTCTACTCCAATATCCAGTTTCTTTCTAAGGTAAGGGGTATTATTTCTTTCTTATTCATGAAGAGAGCTTCTGTTATTCTATTCTTTATTATTATGTTGGAATAACCTATCTATGCGAAGTACCACATACATGGTGAAATTCTTCTGTTAATCCATTCTTTATTATTCTATTGGAATATCCTGTCTGTGCGGATTACGCTAGACTTGGTTCCATTCTTTATTATTCTGTTGGAATAACCTGTCTATGCTTATATTGTGATGAAAGTCATCTTTAGCTTACGTGCATAGATGGACTTGGTATGATTATGGCCAGGGATTATTCGGTATAATCATGACTGTAATGTTATAAATGATGTGGTAAAAGTCCTCGAGGCTTTGTAGTGCATTGATGGACGATTTTTGGTATGATTATGACGGGGATTATTCGATATAGTCGTGACCATTGATGATTTAATGAATATCCTTCAGAAAGTAGTGCGAGGATGACTCGATGATGTGGTTTATTTATTAATTTGAGTCTCGTGATAAAAATTGATGAAAACATTTTAAATCATAGAAGATAGTAGATATCATGCTCTACTTAACTCTTCTAATGGATTGCTTATTCCACTGCAATTAAACTTGATGTCTATTGTATTTTATCAGTTTAACATTGTTGAAGACTAATGATTATTTATTCTGCATTATTTTAGTCATAATATTTTTTACTGGGCTAGTTGAGCTCACCCTTTCTTTCACTGTTCTCTTTAGGAAATGAGAACGTAGCCGTGACTAGTCGGGGAACGGAGTGACGGTCCAGATGATAGCATTAGTAGTCCTCACTATTCTGTTAAATAGTGTGACAATAAATGTAATGAGGACTCCATTGAGTGTGGATATTGTCTAGATGACAATATTTTTATTAAAACTCTTAAATTATATTTTATCGTATTTTACACGACTGTTGTATAATTAAGTTGTATTTGAATTTTGTACCATGTATTTGGCGACTCAAGATGGGTGATGTATACCTATTTTGGGGGCGTACAAAGTGATGCCGTGGAGATAACCCCCTCGGCCCATCGTGTAAAGTGGCACCTCAATACGACTATGGTATAAGGCGGTGGTATTTGTGAGACCCCCAATCCGGGTCCTCTGACCCCGGTCTGGTCATCACGATAAAATATAAACATCCACCTCTAAACAACATACGATAACTAAAATGCGGAATATAATAAATGTACGTCGTTCATTCAAATGGTGTTATTAGTCCCAAGATTCGATAACCATAATACAATCTTACACACATACCCTAAAATAGTCCTTAGGGTTCATATTACATATCAGTAATTTAAACTAGGCATAAAGTAAAGTCTGCTCCTCATAACTATTCTACATCTTTCCTTTACCCTTGTCCTTTCTTGAGGTCTCGGGCTTAGCTGCAATATAATTCATGATATAGCAAGGATGATCAACAAGTTTGCTCAACAAGTTTAAATATAAAAATAAGGATATATCATGATGAATGCAAATATCTGACAATGAATTCAACAATATGAATATCTAAAGGATTCAACAATATGAATATTAGAAGCAAAGATAATGATTGCTTTTAGAATAATTGATAGTCAAGTAGACTTTGAACTATAAAACTCCAATGGAATCAATAACTGATTGACCCTTTGGTTACAAGCTACATAATAAGTACTTAAGGGGATCAGCCTCGCGTATACTATGTATATGCATAACATTTAAATCTGTTTTTTGTATCTTATATTAGATACCTGGGGTACTCCCCTATCATAAAAGGGGTGTTCATTCAGTCTAAGAATCCTTACCATCAATTGGTTTGGATAGCTTTTATAAAACTTCATACATTTATCTGACCGAACAAAAGTCCAGACTCTATCCGATATAGTTCAAGAATTATAGAACTTTAAAGGATGTACAACTCGAGTGCACTAAATACGAATATCAATAATATCGATGTGGGATAATTGTAAAGTAACTAAACCACTTAATAGCATGCTTGGAAATAAAGTTCAAGCTTAATTCAATAACTTTCAATTCAACAATAACCTGCTCAATACAATATAAGAAGGATAGGAAACTTTCACAAATACACAAGTGAAGTTATCAACTTACACAACATTCAAAGTTGTGTAAGTTAGGAAACTTGCTCAATATAAATTTGAGTAAGGTTAGGGAACTACACAATAAAAGTATAGTTCAAGGAACTTGCCTGGTTGCTCAGCTACAAATAATTCTAGCTGTAATTAACTTGCATTGAAATGACCTAACGTTAACAAGTTGGTATTTTCAATTAGTATGTGTAAACTAATATGAGACTACACTTAAAAGAATTAAGTCATCACATAGCAAGCTTTTTAACACATTATATGGCATATTGGTCATATATTACAAGGTAATGTAATCATATAAGCGTGCCTTAAACTTCACATCAAAAATAGAATTTTGACAAGATCTGAGGATAATAAGAATGACTACTTTGGTCTGAAGCTTAGAGACGATCTTGTTCTTGTTGTCCCATGGCTTGAGACCAAGGTTGAGCTTTGCATTCCTATTTTCAGTCCCAAGTTTAAAACACTTAGACACTTACACTTCTCATACATACATGCTAGAGGTCTTTACAAAAGTGTATAACCATTCTTGAGTTTACTTTTAGTTTGTGACTTTCTTTGGAATTCAAGTATAAAAGGTCATGTAATTATTGTGGCTTATAACTTGGCCATAGGTTTACCTAGGGAGGTCACTTAATCTGTTAACACACATGCTCGTGGTGTTCATATTGTTTGTTCACAACTAACATTGTTTAACATTTCAAATCATGCTCTAAACGCATGTTCGGTTTAGTTATCATCGTGTTCAATACATGTAAACCACGCCTAGGGATATAATAGATATAAAATGACATCCTAACCCTTTAGAATCTAGATATTCATAATGCACCTAGATTTTTGAAAATACGTTCAAGGTTGCCTTTGAAGTCACTTTATCATGAATGATATGATATAACATATATAAAACAACTTTAAAACTCTTATCATGTGTAGTCAAGTCTTGTTATCATCCTCACAAGATCAGAACCTACATCATGTAGTTTTTATGCATATTGGCTTTGTTATATCAAACTTTTCTGGAAAACTTCTCTAACACAATGTCTACAAGTTTAGTTATGAACAAAGGAACTATAACTCTATAGTATACTCTTTTATGTTTGAAATCAGTCATGCATATATATCATCAAGTTCAAAACTTGTAAACATAAGTTTTCTACAAGGTTTGTTATGAAAACCTTAAGGTTTACTACAAACTTCCTTGCTAATCCAAGTTGATTACTTCATACTACTTAAGAAAGCTTTACATATCATGTTAGACTCCTTTTTAGGTATATATATAAGTCATGATACCAAATTCTCAACACATAGCATGAACAAAACCAAAGAATCGATTACGGGGTATGGTAGTAAATTGCGCCCCTAGTACAAATAGCGTGAGGCGCTTTCTGCCGCACGAGGAGTGTAAAGCAGACTACATTTTTTGAGCCTCAAACCACTTTGATTCTTTTCAGTTTAAACATGTTCCAATCCATCATTTAAGAGTTCATACATGTAAACATACTTCATAAACACATGATAGCGTGTTAATTCACATCAATTGACATGGAATTTCATGTAATTTCAATCATTTAACAAAACCCAACTCAAGAACATAGTTATAATTTATACCTCCTTAAGCTTGGATAGGACTCCTTACACACTGAGTATGCTTCTATAATTGTTCAACAACTTAGAACTTTCAATTTCAGACTTAATAAACAAGAAAAACTAAAACTAAAGCTTCTATTTATAAAGGGAACTTGAACTGGACAATCATATTGCACTGAGGTTGAACTCATGGTGTAATGGAAGAAAACAATGGTTTCTAAGGAGTGGTTCAACAACCCAATACCAGCCATTGGCCTTGAAATCATTATATATGCTTAGCCATTTATAAGATACGTAAACTAGCTCAATGTTACTGTTCATATACTATTTATGTCACTCAAATTGGGACAAGAGAAATTCCCAGCAATAAGTTTGGTTTGGTTACTATAATTCCCAAAATGTAATTTTAATGTAAAATTATTACCATATTAGGAATTTAGGGATTATTTAGATACTCATATCATATAATCCATGTACATTAAATACACACAATTAAAATAATACAATTAGGTATTATTGTCCGGGTATCTCCATAATTATATTTTACTACTCTCATAACCACATTATCACATTATTTAATATTATATATCCAAAGTGTACACACATAATTTCTTTCCTAATTTATGGAATACACAGATATTTAATTATATTTGTATTAAAATCACTTATGATTTTATTGCACTACTTGATACTTCATATCATTAGAATATATTCTTATCATATGATTTTATTTATGTCACACCTTACATTAATGTTCCATTTCATTTCTATAGTAGAAAGCTAATTTCTTCCCAGATTGGACAATGACGCAGCTGCGCCATTTTGTACTGTTGGGAGGGCACAGCTGCGCCGGTCCCTGGCAGTGCCCAAATGGGTTAGCTTTAAGTGAGTTCCAATTTCTATCACCACACAAATTCTATATGATATAATTTAACTTCTATAGTGGTGATATACCCATAACTAAAATGAATCAATATGTTCAAATACTGTCACTATATTTAAATAGATTGAATATTTAATCATTCAGAATTCTATAAATTCTTTGATATCAAACTCTTAGGGTTAGTCCACTAATTTAAATAACTATTAGTGACTCCCTTTAATCATTTCATAAATTCACATAACCACATAAGGTTTAAATAGACTCACAAAACTAACTCATTAAAAATTAAACCACATATTTATTTAAAAAGGAGTTTTAAAATTCACGGTCATTACATCCCTCACCCCTTATAAAACTTCTGTAATAACCCGATATTTTATATATAAATAAATCATAAATTTTGCATATAATTTTTTTTTATATATTTATTTTATTAAAATAAATATGGGGAATATGTATAAGTAAAGTACATGTATTTATGTGATAAATAAATATATTTTATTACATGAATAATTATAAATAATTTTATTTTAGAATTATTGATCATTATAAATTATATTTTATAATAATTAATTTTATTGTAGAAATGTTTTATTATTTATTTTTCAAAGAAAATATGATATTATATTATTTAAATAATATATGGAATGATTATTATAATTAAGTTAAGTATTTTGACTTAATTAATCATGCTGTTTATGCAAGGTAAATCAGATATGGAATCCAAACCCTAATTTTGGATTTTAATTAATGAATGAGAATGATAATATAATTTGATTTTTTTAGTGCAATAAATATGTACTGTATACATGGACCGATAATGGTTACTCAATTATGGTGTTATATGTCAAACCTTAGTATTATTGTATGAAATCCTAATTTAAAATACAAATTAGAGTTCAAGATTATTCGGTAATCATGATAATGTGATTAATGTCCGGTATTATAAATTTAAACGCTAATTAGGTAAACCCTAATTATTGACGTGAAACCCTAATTGTGAAGTCAAAACCCTAACCGATATTTAAGAACCCCAACTGTCAAATTAGGAAACCCTAATTGTTAATTAACGAACTTTAAACCATAATGATTATGAATAATGTAATTAGAAACCCTAATTACAAATTATCAACCTTAATTATTAAATGGTTAATCCTAATTATTAATTGTTAACCCTAATGGCGATTTGGTAACCCAAATTACCAAAATTATAAACCATAATTGCTAAATTAGTAAGGATAATTATAATTAGTAAATATTACCTTAATGTACGTTCATGTATAATTAGAACCCTAATCTCATTAAGGAAACCCTAATTAAAAATTTTAGAAACTAAAATTTTTATTTGGTGCAAACCCTAATTGTTAAATCCTACAAATGCTATATGCTAAACCTTAGAGTTAAACCCTAAGGGTCAAACCCTAAGGGTTTGTCAAGATTACAATTTGACCATTAAATTTACAACACAAATAACTAAACTACCCTTATGCATATTTTATTTAGTTAACTTGTCAAACTTTCTAAAACTTTAGTTGCTCAACCACTCTTACTAACCCCATGTGACACACAACAACACAAATTAGCAGCAATCTCAGTCACATACATTGCATCTATGTAGAATATATAGATTATGTGAGAGAAAAGTCTCACATTTTGCCTCATTTTCTCTCCAAACATCCAAGACCTTCTCTCTCTCTCTCTAACCTAAGTAATATAGCAGTAAATCAGTTCCCAAATTAAGCCACACGAATTCCACAAACAGATCAGAAGTTCAGAATCAAAATATTTCAAAGAAAGGTATAAAACCCTAACTATGAATTTGACCCTTAATGATGTGTTAGATCTGGTGTTTATGTGTTGTAACATGTTAAATGTAGTGTTAATAGATGATCTGGGTTAATAGATGTTAGATCCATAACATCTATAGGCTCAGATCTAGTGTTTTTCAAAATCTGGAAAAAGTTAAAATAGTTGTCTGACAATAAATGTCAAACCATACAAATATCTCTCTGTTTGTGATTTGTGTTTTTTTAAGCTTTGGATTTGTAGTTTGGTATGAGGACTATAATCTAGAACTGGAATCATAGCCATTCAATGTCTATATTGCATGTTATTCGTGGTCAAACCTCGTTGACTAGCCTTGACCAAGCGAAATCTGGGTAGCCTAGAAACTGCCCAGAACACTCTGACAACATGTTCGTGCGTATAGATCTTGTTTGTTTTTGTTGTTTTGATTATGTTGTTGTAACAATATGTTAGGATGGTAGGTGAACTATTGATTAATACATTTAGATCCCTAAAATCATCAATATATTGAACACTGTGGTTGGTCAAACTAGCTCAGATGATCACGAATTTGGTTTTCATGAATTTCCAGAAAATCAAGAACATGATTTCTGACAACGGTTGACCGGGGAAGATCTTACGATTCGGTTGTTGTTATGAGGATGTTATATGATAGATCTGTAGTGCTACATGTGGTCTACAACCTGGGACCCTTAGATCACTTATACATCACACAAATCACAAGTTGTAGAAGCCCAAAGTAGGGCAGTCGAACTGTTCTTCATTTCTGGGTAACCTAGAAATGAAGAACAGCCTTTGACAACCACTTTGATGGCTTATATCTCCCTCGATTTATGCTTGTTGGTCATGATTGTTTTTTTATCATGTAGTATTACATTAGTTCTACAAATAGTGATCAATGTATAGCCCAGAAACATCATGATCTGATTAGTGTGCTTGGTCAAATAGGCTCCCTCGAAACTGGCTATGAATGTTCTTGAAGGCTAAAGAACACAATAGACTACACCTTCTGTCGCTAAAGTCCTATAGCGACAGTTTTATTAATTTTAATTAATTAAATTTTCAAAAATTATTTTAAAATAGAAATAAATTATGAAAAATTCCAAAAATTATTTTAAGTTATAAAAATTAACTTTTAATAATTTAGCATATTTTTTATAAATATTAGTATTTATTTAAATATTATTGATATTTAATTTATTTAATAAATGTATTAAATAAATTAATTAAAAATAAATTTATTATATTAAAAATCATTTTAAATAATAATAAGGTATTTAAAAATATTTAGGTGGCGTAGGAAAGAAAAAAATAAATTAATATTTTATTAATTTAGTCTATTTTGGCGTTCTAGCATTTTCCTATAAATAGGCGCTTAAGTTAGAATTGAAAATCACACTAGAAACATAAGTTTTCTCTCTATATTGTCGAGCGTATTCTTGTGAGTATTTAGATACTTTGAGAGTTGCTATTCAGTGCAAGTTTCCTTCGGCATTACATCCGATATTCCATTCAAAAATACTGCTCTTTTGAGGCAAGGGATTGTAAGGGTTATTATGTTTTTCATGTTTCATAATTTTTTTGACCTTCAAAAATTCTAGAAAATTTTGAAATGATAATTTGATAAGTTTTCTAGATTATGTCCAAAAATGGCGATTTTTGAATATATAGATTAGGAGTTATGAACTTTATGAGAAAAGACTATTTTAAAAGTAAACCCTTATAACTCCTTGTGGTTAACTCCAAAATTGGTAAAATTTTTATTGGGAGTACATGTATATAATAGCAGTATACTCTATAAATTTCGGAATTTTTGGACAAAAGTATAATTTATGATAAATGTCTAAATATTCGGCAGTTTTGGCCATATGAAAAATAGTAAATGAATTTTAAAAATTTTGAAAAAAATATATGTTTAATATGAGACTATATTCTGCTAAATTCCAGAAAAGAAAATTTGTTTGTACTGATTTGGTATTTTTCATGTAAATGGACTAGTTATGAGTAAATGAATTAAATATGTTATGTGAAGTAAGAAAATTGGAAAATAGGATTTTATGTCTTGAGAATCCTATATAAGGTATATGAAGATTTTTGATGAGGGTTTTGGTTATTGGTGATGAAAGCTTATGAGTTTGGCATTTTAGGATGATTAAATGCATTAATTAGTAAAGTGTAAATAATTAAAATAAATTGTTTATAAATTTAAAAAATGATTAAAATATTGTTGTAATATTAATAATATTAGATTATGAGATTATTAAGTGATTTATAACATTTGGATTAAGGTGTTATAAATATTGATATGGATTTTATTGTGAAACTTTATCTTTTCGTGTCGAGGTTACTATTCACGTATACGACACTATTCACGTATACGGCAGTATTCTTGTATATGGCACTATTTACGTATATGACATTATTTACGTATACGGTACTATGTACGAATATGGAGTACTATTCACGAGTTACTATTTATGAGTTACTATTCACGAGTTACTATTCATTGGGTACTATTCACGACAAAATTGGTTTCTTTTTCTGACCAAATTATCGCTGATTTATGAATATTGCTCTTGAAATTAAATCCATGTTTTGATCATATTGTTTTTATTATCATATATAACATTTTTATAACCCTGGTGAATAAATTTCTCTTTGACTTGAGTGTAAAGATGGGTAGATTATTAGTATGATCGTGACTATGGGTTCTCTTTGGCCAGTAGTGCAAAGTTGAATCGTTGACTAGTATGATCATGACCATTGAATTTACAATTGAATATTTTTAGCTTAAGTGCAAAGGTGAATTGATCAACATGATTATAATTATGGTTTATATAAATTCTGAAATGATTATGTATTTCTTTAAGATATTAATATCTTTAGCCTGTAGAGCAAAGATGAATTATTGATGAACATCTTTGGCCCGTAGTGCAAAGATGATCTGTTGTTGAATATCTTTGGCATGTAGTGCAAAGATGATCTGTTAATGAATATCTTTGGCCCGTAGTGCAAAGATGAAGTTATTAGTATGATTATGAACGGGAACTGTGATTTAGTATAACCATGATCTTTGATGATTTAGGTAAAGACAGGTGATGAAAATTATCTTCGTCCTGGATGAGAACAGGAATTTAGAATCATAACTATGATTATGAGTTATTCACATGATTGTGGACATGAACTGTTGATTGATGTTATGGGGATAAAACATTGTTGGTGGACTTTTAACATGGAGAAGATAATAGACTTTATGGTCTATTTGACTCTTCTAATGGATTGCTCGTTTCGCTACAACTATGGTTTAAAAGTTTTATCATCTACCATATGTTCTAAATCTCTTATTTATTACTGACGAAGGCTAATGATAATTTAATTATCTTTAGTTATGATATTCTTTATTGGGTTATTTGTGCTCACCCTTTTGCTTCACAACTCCTTTAAGGTAATAAGAGTGTAGCTGGATCGAGTGGGGATAACAGGGGAATAGTGTGATGGTCCAAGACTATCAAAGTTTCTCAACACATTATAAAACGGCATGACATGCAATACATAATTGTATTGAGGATCTAAGATATGTGTGTCGTATATTATACATCACCTAATAATTGATTTTGGTGAACAACAATAGGGTGAGGTGAACCCAACGTTGGAAGGGTGTTTTGCCACTACCATACAAGATGTCTAATGACATACAACCTCGTGTTATCATAAGACAGTGTTGTGCACATCCACTTGCCGAGTATATGTACGAGCACTACCTATATAATCTTAGAGTTTGGTTGAAATATAATTTTCAATTGCAGACAGTGGAGATAGTTATATGTCAAGAGAAGACTCACCATTGGAAAGAACATGATAGTAATCTTCTCATTTTTCTTTGGGGTCTATTGGGTCAACCAAGGATAATTCTGTGGGCATAGGATATCTATCATAACCTAGACGCATGGCCTCCCATGTACAAAGGTTTCCTTGAGCACTTCCCAAAGATTTTAATTTCTAAAACAGTTATTGACTGTACCTTTATGTAAGGTGTCATTGTGACGTGCTATCCAAGGTTGGGATGAGAGTCACAGTTGATATATATTTGTATCAAAACTCATAATATATGTGTTGTTGTATTTTGCACGATAATTGTAGTAATAAAGTTGTAGTTGTTTTTTATACCATGTATTTGGCGACTCAGAATAGGTTGGATGGATTGGACCTATTTTGGGGGCGTCACATCAAGAACACAATAGCCTACACCTTCTGTCGCTAAAGGCCTATAGCGACAGTTTTATTAATTTAATTAATTAAGTTATAAAAAATTATATAAAAATAGAAATAAATTATGAAAAATTCCAAAAATTATTTTAAAAATTATTTTAAGTTATAAAAATTAACTTTTAATAATTTAGCATATTTTTCATAAATATTAGTATTTATTTAAATATTATTGATATTTAATTTATTTAATAAATGCATTAAATAAATTAATTAAAAATGATTTTATTATACTAAAATTATTTTAAATGGTAATAAGGTATTTAAAAATATTTTAAGTTATAAAACATAACTTTTAATATTTAAAGGTAAATTTTAGTAATTATTTAATACTAATGATATTAAAATTATTTAATAAGTATATTAAATAATGTAGTTTAAAAATGATTTTAATATTATAAAAATCATTTTAAATGAAAATAAAGTGTTTAAAGATATTTTAAGTTATAAAATATAACTTTTAATATTTAATGGATAATTTCTTTAATAATTTAATATTAATGATATTAATTTAATATTAATGATATTAAATTTATTTAATAATTATATTAAATAAATAGTTTATAAATGATTTTATTAATTTTAAAATTATTTAAAAGGGATATAAATTAATTAAAAATATTTGAAGTTATAATTAATGACTTTTAATATTTGGATAAATAATAATTTAATATTTTAATATTAATGGTAATTATTTAAAAATAATTTTAATTGTTTTAAAAATCATTTAAAGGTAATATAAATGTTTTAAAAATATTATAAGTTATTTTAAATAACTTAATATTTTGGCAATGGTTTCATTAATAGTTTAATATTAATTAAATAATAATGATAATGAAATTACTTAATAATTAAATCATTTAATAATGATTCCGGTGTTTCAAAAATCATGATAAATTGTAATAATTATTTTAAAATTATTATAAGGTCATGAAAAATAATACGGCTAGTGTTTAAGTTATCTAAATGAATATTGAACTGCTGTATAGAGTCTTACACTCGATAAATTCTCGATAAAGTTGTTGGTACACCAACATGTTTTAGAAATTGATCTGGACTTAGATAGGTTGACTTGATAAATGTTTATTTGTGATTCAATGGTTGTTAAACTTACATGACAATGTGATAAAGTTATGTGTTAACTGCAAATAGCAGTATAATATGATATGATATGATATGTTATTCTAATCGAACGAATGATCTATTTAATGATAGGGCTTGATATAAAAGATAAATCTAAGTTGTGTAAGTAGCAGACAGGGCAAGTATCTAACCCTTTGCATTTACTTTATGTAATGGATATGCGTAAGATAATATCTGAACTATTCTTTTCAATTGTTCAAATATTTCAACCTTTGTACATACTTATGCAATGATTCTGTATAAGTAAGTTATTAAATTATAATTGTTGTACAAGTTCCTTTATACTGTTATTGTAGATCAAGATATATATTCTGTTCGTTAATTTCTAAACATGGTTATATAAGTGTCCTCACTTGGATAATCATTATATTTTATCACATGTTGATACATACTTATCGGTGTCCAGTATGTATACGTTAAATTTAAAGCAGTCTAAGCTATTTGATCCGGCTAGACATAAATTTAAAATTGTTGTCGAACAAGATAAAACTTTATTATTATCCAACCGAATTATTTTGGTTTGGATTCAAGACTGTTATGAACATCCCAAATATGTGAAATTTTTATGCGATAAGGCGGACAAAGGATGAACGATAATATCGTTCTTGTAATGTAGTATTGATCAATACAGAGCATAACGGGCTGATCACCCTCGTGCCCGTAAGTTATGACGGTTTATAGATGAAGTTCTGTTTAACTTTTTTGAAAATAGAAAATAATGTTCATAGTCTGTCAACTGATCCTCATTTATAGTTTGTACGTAGTTTCAAAATTTTGAAATCAAAATGATATGTTGTTTAATATTGGTTCAATTTACTTCACAACTGTTGATTCGTAGTAGAAGTATTGTTCAAAGAAAACATTTAATCCTTTCAGCTAATTGTTATTAATTGTTATTACTTGCTGGACACTCAAATGCTCATCCTTGCTTAATTTAAATGTTTTCAGCTAAATATAAACAACCTAAAGGCTCTGCCAAAAATAAGGGAAAAGGGAAGGTCGTTGAATGAATGTTTAAGCTATCCTATGTAATAGTTCAAATTTATGATAAGAATGATATATATTAATTATCATGTAATGTAATGAATGTTTAAAGGTTTCGTACTTGGGAATTAAACTCTGATAATATGTAAATTAAATTTGATAATCTATATTATTGTTATTATTATTAGTATTATTCCACTTATAGAAATGGTATCGTGAAGCACTGAGTTCGGGTTTCAAGTACCTGAATTTGGGGGTGTCACAAATTCCGTCCTCGAAATTGTATAAATAAGGTTACTCAAATAAATTCAGATAATTCGCTTTCATTTTCTCTTTTGATTCCCACGTAGCTTCTTCGACTGCGTGATTCCTCCAGGGAATCTTAACAAAATGGATGATTTTATTCCTCAGCTTCTGTTCCTTCTTATCTAGTATCTGGATAGGAACTTCCTCGTATGATAAGTCTTTCTTGACTTGGATTGGTTCATAGGAGATAAAGTTCTTATAGTCCGGTTTATACGACAGCAATACTGACACGTGAAACACGTTGTGAATGTTCTCAAGTTCAGGAGGTAACGCTACCTCGTACGCTACTTCACCGACTCGCCTCAGAATCTCGAACGGTCCTATAAACCTAGGGCTCAACTTTCCCTTCTTCCCAAAATGAATATTCCCTTTTCAGGGAGATACTTTCAGAAATGCATAGCTTCCTAATTCAAAATCTTTGTTCTTGCGATGTAAGTCCACATACTTCTTCTGGCGATCTTGAGCTGCTACTAGTCGGGCTCTTATCACTGTGATGATTTCTACCATCTGTTATAACAACTCTGGTCCCAACAGTCGATGTTCTCTAACATCATCCCAGCATAAGGGCGTTCTATATTTCCTCCCATACAGTGCTTCGTACGGCGGCATTCCAATACTGGCGTGATAACTATTATTGTACATGAACTCTACTAATGAGATTTGATCCTCGCAACTACCCTTAAAGTCCATCACACAAGCTTGGAGCATATCTTCAAGTGTCTGAATCGTTCTCTCGCTTTGCCCATCGGTCTGCGGATGATACGCGGTACTCATTCGTAGTTGTGTCCCCATTTTTTCTTGAAGACTATTCCAGAAGTTTGACGTGAATCGCAAATCTTTATCTGATATAATAGATACCGGCACCCCATGTCTCGAGATAATTTCCCTGACATATAATTTAGCTAACTGGTCCAAACTATACTTAATCTTAATCGGCAAAAAGTGAGCCGACTTAGTAACATGATCTACTATCACCCATATGGCGTCGTGCCCTTTATGCATTATCGAAAGTCCCACCACAAAGTCCATTGTGATGTGCTCCCATTTCCATTATGGAATTTCTAATGGTTGTAATAACCCGCTTGGTCGCTAGTGCTCTGCATTGACTCTTTGACAAGTTAGACATCTACTTACACATTCCACAACCTCTTTCTTCATGTTTGGCCACCAAAAGTGGTGACGCAAATCTTGGTACATCTTCATGCTTCCTGGGTGTATTGAGTATCTCGTACTGTGCACTTCTTGCAAAATCTCCTCTCTCGGTCGTACGGTACTAGACGTGCATAAATTAAATCCTTCAAATTTTTAGCTACTAAAGTCTTTATCAATCTTAAATTTCAATTCATCACCTTCAGTAAATCGCTTCTTGATGTTATTGCAATCTTCGTCCTTTTTTTGTGCCTCTTTAACCTTATCTAATAAAGTCGGGATTGCTGCCACTGTAAATAATTATTCGTCGGTCTCCATCGGATACCTAATCTCCAAGTCTAGTTGTTCGAAATCTTTTACCAATTCTTCTTGAATGGTCAACTTCAATAACTTCTCTCTGCCTTTTCTGCTCAAGGCATCTGCCACTATAATTGCTTTGTCTAGATGGTACAGAATCTCACAATCATAATCTTTGATCAATTCTAGCCATCGGCGCTGCCTCATGTTTAAATCTTTCTACGTGAAGATATACTTCAGACTCTTGTGATTCTTTTATATCTCACATTTCTCACCATACAAATAATGCCTCCAAATCTTCAAGGCAAAAACTACTGCTGCTAACTCCAGGTCATGAGTCAGATATCCCTTCTCATAATCTTTCAGCTGACGTGAAGCGTACGCAATGACCCTGCCGTGTTGCATTAGTACAATGCCAAGACCCTGATGTAACGCATCGCTATACACTATAAACCTTCCCGTGTTGTTCGGTAAAGCCAACACAGGTGCTTGACTAAGCCTCTTCTTTAATTCTAGGAAACTTTCTTCACACTTCTCCGTCCAAATGAACTTAGTTGTTTTTCTAGTAAGATTGGTCAATGACGATGTTAATTTTGAAAAATCATAAATAAATCTTTGATAATATCCCGCCAATCCTAAGAAACTCCTAATTTTTGTCGGCGTCTTTGGTTTCTCCCAATTGATAACCGCTTCTACCTTCGCTGGATACACCGAAATACCATTCTTGTCAATAACATGCCCCAAAAACTGCATTCTCTACAACCAAAACTCACACTTAGAGAATTTTACATATAACTTTCCCCCCCTTAATGTCCCCAACACTATCCGAAGATGCTCGGCGTGTTCTTTCTCCGTCTCTGAATACACTAGAATGTCATCGATGAATACGACAACAAACTTATCCAAATATTGTTTGAACACTATGTTCATCAAATCCATAAAGCTGCTGGTACATTTGTCAATGTAACGACCCCAAAATTCATACAATATAATTCTTAACTTCGGTTGTTAATAAGACATCTACCTTCTGATTTTACATCATTATTCGATGTTAAACTTTATAAAATGCGAAATAATTTAAACTTTTATATCTTTTTACTTTAATTCCCTGAATCAAAACCTTTATCATCTTTATGTCTTTGACTCAATCTTATTTTATGATTCATTTTATTACTGTTATTATATAAAATTTACATTTCAATCCGATAACCTTTACATATCAGATAACTCTAACTTTAGCTTTACAACTCAACTTAAAACTATACATCATAAAACATTTAATACGTCTCATGAATATTGTATAAAGAAATAACAACTTTAGCTAAAATATTAATCTTCGTGTATTATTTCTGATCCACGTCATTTAAGTAGCACATAGTGTTACCTTCAATTCTTAACCTGCAAAAATGGTTATTTACAAGTTTGACCTCGACAGCCCAGCAAAATCTAATAGTTTTCATGCATCACGTAGCACATAATAACATGCTCAATATATATCTCATAAACATTGGACTAACATAACATACATGCTACAATTCATATAACAAGTATAAAGATTGAGTTCCTTACTCAATCAACATGCTTTACTTAATCAACGTAGTCATAAGTTGACTTTAACATTTCATACATTCAACATATATATAACACATCATGCTATTTGCAATAAATATTTAAAACTGTTAATCACCAAGTTCACATAGCAAATAGGAACTGAAAGACTTGCATTGATCGTTGTTTACCAATAACAGTTTAACAGCTTACAGTTATCTGCACTTCACGTGCCCTACACAATCATATAATCATACACATCAACTATTAGTCACATAGCAACGCATAGTAGTTGTAATGTAAACTTTACTCTACATCTCATAACCCTTCCTATTATATATACACAATGTTCAATTTTATTGTGTTAACTTTCGACTTATATCACACTATATTTCGTACTCGAAGTTCATTCAAGTGTTTAAGTCTTGCTAGGACTACTTATTGATTTTATATTAACACTATTCAATATATTATATTATTCATTTCATTTGATTTAAAACACTTTTTAAGTTCATTATAACTTATCACGACGTTTTGACTTTTATTCGTCACACGCCTGATTTATCTCTCTTGTGTGTGCTTAGTATGCATATACAACTTATCTAAAACATCATTTATTAATGTTAAGCATCATTATATTTACTAACATTCATTTTCTATAACTTAGAACAACATCTTTTATTGTCAAGAGCACTACACTTGCATACGTGCATGCCCGACGCCTTCCGATTGCCTCCAAAAACACAACAGTCCTAAAGATGACCATTTTGCCCCTGTTCCAGACCTCAAATTGAAGAACTTAAAGAATAAAAGTTGTAGGTCTATTCGTCTTCGTTGCGTATCATCTTGAATCACCTCAATTGGAGTTCGTATGAAAATGTTATGGTCATTTTACCAAGACAGGTCAAAGTAGTCACACCTGGCACACTATGGGCGCGGCCGCGCCCATTTCCTTCACAACTCTAGCATGCCCGTGCCATCTAGCAGTGTTGGGAAGCGCGCCCACACTCCTAGGCAGTGCGCCCGCGCTTGGCTTCGCCCAGATTACAATGTTTTGCGATTTTTGACCATTTTCTCCTACTAATCTTAATAACTTGAGTTATACACATCCAAATTAGTCCATTTTTGATTCAATGGATTCGTAATTCATAGAACTATAACATACTTGAATTTTAACAATTTATAAAAATATTAACCAACCTAAAATTTTACCCAAAACACATGTTCATACTCTATTTTCATGTTTTAAACACATTTAGCGAATTCGATCGCCACGACTTCGTTTCATAACCAATTGACATGATTCAAACTACGACGTTTTCTTTTCTTCACATATTAACATAATCCAACCTCAATTTACAGATTATAACACATATAGGGCATAAAATTTTGTACTTTCTAAAGCTAATTTTTATATATAAACAATGTTATATACTTTTCTTCCTACAAACCAATTTACATGGATTTTTATCATCAGACAACATTCACATTTGATGATTAAGAGAGTATAAACCCTATTTGCAAGTATATATATCAATCCAACACAACTATCAATTTACAATGGATAATCACTAAGAAATCAAAATATACAACTTAGAAGCAATTTACGTTGATTTAGAAAAGTTTTAGAAACCCTTCTTGTTCTCTTAGGAATCTCTGCAATTCTCTCTTCTCACCAAGCTCTCCCTCTTTCTAAACCCTTTGTGTTTCTTCTTCTCTCCCAACTCTCTCCTCTTAGGCCTTAGGAGAGAAATAAGACGCGAAAGAAAAAATAACCTGATATGGCTTATTTCCCACGTACTCTATCAGCTACATAAACCAAAGGCCACAAGGCCTTGTTTGGCTACCACCTATTCCCCCAAACTAGATTATTTTTATATTATTTTTATTATATAGTTTCATATGTCACACCTTTAGTTAATTTAAATAACACATAATAATAGTAATTAATAATAATTATACTTATATTTGATAAATAATTACATATATCTAATTTAATTAATAAATTAGATTTATACATTACTTTATTTAATTTATTTATTCCCTTTAATATTAAACAATTTATTTAATTTAATTAATTCATTAAATTACATCTTCAAAGAATAAAATTTACCTTTGCTTAAATTTAATTATCATACACACGTAACTAAATTATTATACCACAATTTCATAAATTATTTATTTTTCTCAATAAATAAATTATTTAAAATATTTATTTCATTCAATAAATATTTAAAATAATTACCAAATTCATTTAATTTCTTCAATAGTTAACTTAACTATTGAACTTCACTTTCCCAATATATGAATATATATTTCTCTTCATACAAGATCACATATTTAAAAATATATAGCATATATATATATATATACATACTCAAACTGAAAACATCTCATAATAAGAATTTTAATTATTAAATTCCTATTTTAATAACTTATAAAAATTTGGGTTGTCACATCATTCCCTCCTTATAAGGATTCCGTCCTCGGAATCACCGAAACCCTACCTTACTAAGGTTTTCACAAAATCTCTTTCAAAATTATCGTTGAATAACTTCAACACGTTAACTTAGCAAAAAGTTTTACATACAAATATACTTCATTCATTTCTTCAACAACTTTTAGGTTTTATTACATAACCTTCAATTAAACACAGTCATATATCAAATATTATATATTCTTTAACCCATTCATTTTCTTTTCTAAGGATCGTTATCATAAACACTCGGGATATTACAGTCAATCCAAATGACATTACCAGAAACTTAAAGTGTCCATACAGAGTTCTAAATGTCGTCTTTGGAATGTCCTCCGGCCTCACTTTTAGTTGGTGATAATCGGTCCTCAATTCAATCTTCGAAAAGTACTTCGCCCCCTTCAACTGATCAAACAAATCGTCTATCCTAGGCAACGGGTACTTGTTCTTAATGGAGACCTTGTTCAACTTTCGGTTGTCGATACAAAGTCTTAGTGACCCATCTTTCTTCTTTACGAATAAGACTGGTGCTCCCCACGGTGATACACTCGGTCGAATGTATTCCTTATCTAACAACTCTTGTAATTGAGCCATCAGTTCTTTCATCTCTACCAGTGCCCATACGATACGACACTTTGTATACCGGTGTTGTCCCTGGTGCCAAATCAATAACAAACTCAATCTCTCTATCTGGTGGAAATCCTGGAATCTTGTCTGGGAAGACATCAACAAAATCCCTTACAATAGGTATCTGACTCAGTTCACCCTCGACTCGTCGAGTATCAACCACATGAGCCAAATAACCTATACAACCCTTCCTAAGCAATCTCTGCGCTTGCACCATCGTCAGACAATGAGATTGTCTTGGCGATTTACAACCATAAAATACCACCTTTGACTTATTTGGAGTCTTTAGGTGTACACACTTCTTCTTACAGTCTATAACCGCTCCATGAATAGATAACCAATCCATCCCAAGGATTACATCAAACTCCCCCAAAAGAATCGGTATCAAATCCACTTTGAGCATAAATCCTCATAATTTGATATAACAATTCTTATGAATGTATTCTACGGGGATAATTTCCTTGTTCGCTACTTCTACGTTCATAGGTTGTTCTAATCTCTCACGGGATAAGTCTAACTATTTAGCAAATTCTTCGAAAATAAAAGAGCAGGTAGAACCTGAATCAAATAATACGTATGCATCAATATCATTGATCGCAATGATACCTGAAACCACATCCTTAGACTCCACCGCATCATGTATGGTCATGTTAAACGTTCGTGCCATTGGTCTGTTGGCTTGACTGGCTGGCCCTCCAATGTTCAGCCCATTATTGTTATTGTTGTTGCAGTTACCGCTAGCTACATCACCCTTTCTCTTTAGGCAGTCCTTGATTTGATTGTCGTGGCTCCACACGAGAAGCATCCTCCCTTCTACTTATTCGGACACTGAGGAGCCATGTGCCCCAGTTGTCTGCAACGATAATAAACATTCTTTCCCTTCATGCACTCCCCTGAGTGATTCCTCCCACAGTTGTTGAACTTCATACTTTTCTTGGCCTCCCCCTGGACTTACTACCTCTAGAGGATTGGTTCTCCATCCATTTACGCTTGTTGGGGTTGCTGCCTCCGCTGCTTCCCCCTTTCTATCCTTCCTGTCCGGTCTTCTTCTCTTGCTTGAATCGAGCGATGGATTTATTGCCTCCTTCGGCAATGATATCCCTTTGCAATAGATCAGAGTAAGTCTTAATCTTTTAATACTGCTACTGCTTTCTGCACCCATGTTTTCAGTCCTAATTCGAACCTCCTTGCCTTCCTGGCCTCCGTGTCAACCTGATGCGAAAAGAATCGGGCCAACTTGTTAAATTTTGCTGCGTACTTTGCGACAGACATACTACCTTGCTTCAGTTCCAGAAACTTAACATCCATATCCTGTTACGTATTCTCTGAGAAGTAATTCTCGAGGAATAGCTCCTTATATCTGTCTCAAGGAATAACTTCTTTGTCTGCTCGTCACTTATTGGCTTTCCACCAATAGTTAGCTTCTCAAGTCATCATGAAAGTGGCAAAACTCGTCTTCTGTGCTTCGGCCACTCGTGCGACCTCAAATACCTTCTCCATTTCTTCTATCTATGTTTGGGCTTCAATTGGGTCCAAGGTTCCCCGGAACTCCGGTGGTCCTACCAATTTAAAGTCCTTAAAGCTAGCCAAGTGTTGTCTGGGTTTCCCCGCGCTTGGGGGTCTGCATTTTGCATTGCCTCGATTAATGAGTTAACGAAGTTCTGCATTTGATCAACATTTTCCCCTCCAGTATTGTTAACGAATCCTTCCTCCCTCTAGTTCCGCGGTAGTCTCTTAGGAGGCATAATCTGAGGAAAAGAAGAAAACTATTAGGCTTTATGTGATATGTTATCCATGTTAGCATTAAGAAGTTTAAGACGTCTATCAATCATTTTTGATTTAAATAAACAACTTCAGTATCACAATAAAACTAGATGGATTTCCTAAACCCATCACTTACATACTCTACTTGAGTTTTCTACTAAGGTTATAACCTAGGTTTCGCATTCCTAACATTTATAACATATAGCTCTGGTACCAACCTGTGACACCCCCGAATTCAAGTCCTCTGACCCCGATCTGATCATCACAATAAAATATAAACATCCACCTCTAAACAACATACGATAACTAAAATGTGAAATATAATAAACGTACGTCGTTCATTCAAAAGGTGTTACTAGTCCCAAGATTCGATAACCATAATACAATCTTACAAATATACCCTAAAATAGTTATTAGGGTTCATATTACATATCAGTAATTTAAACTAGGCATAAAGTAAAGTCTACTCCTCGCAACTATTCTACATCTTTCCTTTACCCTTGTCCTTTCCTGGGGTCTCGGGCTTAGCTACAATATAATTAATGATATAGCAAGGATGAGCAACAAGTTTGCTCAGCAAGTTTAAATACAACAATAAGGATATATCATGATGAAGGGAAATATCTGACAATAAATTCAATAATATGAATATCTGAAGGATTCAATAATATGAATATTAGAAGCAAAGATAATGATTGCTTTTAGAATAACTGATAGTCAAGTAGACTTAAGACTATAAAACTCTAGTGGAATCAATAACTGACTGACCCTTTGGTTACTGGCTACAGAATAAGTACTTAAGGGGATCAGCCTTGCGTACACTATGTATATGCATAACATTTAAATCTACTCTTTGTATCTTATATTAAATACCTGGGGTACTCCCCTATCATAAAAAGGGTGTTCTTTTAGTCTAAGAATCCTTACCATCAATTGGTTTGGATAGCTTTTAAAAAACTTCATACATTTTTCTGACCGAACAAAAGTTCAGACTCTATCTGACATAGTTCAAGAATTATAGAACTTTAAAGGATGTACAAGTCCAAGACTGTACAACTCGAGTGCACTAAATGCGAATATAAATAATATCGATGTGGAATAATTGTAAAGTAACTAAACCACTTAATAGCATGCTTGGAAATAAAGTTCAAGCTTAATTGAATAACTTTCAATTCAACAATAACCTGCTCAATATAATATGAGAATGATAAGAAATTTTCACAAAAACATAAGTGAAGTTATCAACTTACACAACATTCAAAGTTGTGTAAGTTAGGAAACTTGCTCAATATAAATTTGAGTAAGGTTAGGGAACTGCACAATAAAAGTATAGTTCAAGGAACTTGCCTGTTTTCTCAGCTACAAATAATTCTAGCTTTAATTAACTTGCATTGAAAAGACCTAACGTTAACAAGTCGGTCGTTTCAATTAGTATGTGTAAACTAATATGAGACTACACTTAAAAGAATTAAGTCATCACATAACATGCTTCTTAACACATTATATGGCATATTGTTCATATATTACAAGGTAAAGTAATCATATAAGCATGCTTTAAACTTCAAATCAAAAATAGAATTTTGACAAGATCTGAAGATGGCGCATGTTTGCTTTTTGGTCTAGAAGCTTAGGAATGGCCTTATTCTGTTTGTCCCTATCCGCACTAAGGTTGAGCTTTGCATTCTTGTTTTCAGTCCCAAGCTTTAACACACTTAGACACTTACACTTCTCATACATGCATGCTAGAGGTCTTTACAAAAGTGTATAACCATTCTTGAGTTTACTTTTAGTTTCTGACTTTCCGTGGAATTCAAGTATAAAAGGTCATGTAATTATTGTGCCTTATAACTTGGCCATAGGTTTACCTAGGGAGGTCACTCAATCTGTTAACACACATGCTTGTGGTATTCATATTGTTTGTTCACAACTTACATTGTTTAACGCTTCAAATCATGCTCTAAACTCATGTTCTATTTAGTTATCATCATTTTCAATACATGTAAACCATGCCTAGGGATATAATAGATATAACCTGACATCCTAACCCTTTAGAATCTAGATATTCATTATGCACCTAGATTTTTAAAAATACGTTCAAGGTTGCCTTTGAAATCACTTTATCATGAATGATATAATATAACACATATAAAATAACTTTAAAACTCTTATCATGTGTAGTCAAGTCTTGTTATCATCCTCACAAGATCAGAACCTACATCATGTAGTTTTCATGCATATTGGCTTTGTTATATCAAACTTTTCTTGAAAACTTCTCTAACAAAATATTTACAAGTTTGGTTATGAACAAAGGAACTATAACTCTATAGTATACTCTTTTATGTTTGAAATCAGTCATGCATATATATCATCAAGTTCAGAACTTGTAAACATAAGTTTTCCACAAGGTTTGTTTTGAAAACTTTAAGTTTTGCTACAAACTTCCTTGCTAATCCAAGTTGATTACTTCATACTACTTAAGAAAGCTTTACATATCATGTTAGACTCCTTTTTAGGTATATATATAAGTCATGATACCAAATTCTCAACACATAGTATCAACAAAACCGAAGAATCGATTATGTGCAGATTAGTTTTTGCCACGCACCCTAGTACAAATAGGGTGCTTGGTGTACACGCTCGCATTAGAAGCAGAAATAGACTCTGTTTTGCAGAGCCTCAAACTACTTTGATTCTTTTCAGTTTAAACATGTTCCAATCCATCATTTAAGAGATTATACATGTGAACATCCTTGCTAAACACATGATAACATGTTAATTCACATCAATTGACATGGATTTTCGAGTAATTTCAATCATTTGACAAAACCCAACTCAATAACATAGTTATAATTTATACCTCTTTAAGCTTAGATTGGACTCCTTACACATTGAGTATGCTTTTATAATTGTTCAACAACTTAGAACTTTCAATTTCAGACTTAACAAACAACGAAAACTAAAACTAAAGCTTCTATTTATAAAGGGAACTTGAACTGGACAATCACATTGCACTGAGGTTGAACTCATGGAGTAATGGAAGAAAACAATGGTTTCTAAGGAGTGGTTCAACAACCCAATACCAGTCATTGGCCTTGAAATCATTACATATGCTTAGCCATTTATAAGATACGTAAACTAGCTCCATGTTACTGTTCATGTACTATTTTTGTCACTCAAATTTGGACAAGAGAAATTCTCAGCAATAAGCGTGGTTTGGTTACTACAATTCCCAAAATGTAATTTTAATGTACAATTATTACCATATTAGGAAATTTAGGGATTATTTAGATACTCACATCATATAATCCATGTACATTAAATACACGTAATAAAAATAACACAGTTAGGTATTATTGTCCAAGTATCTCCATAATTATATTTTACTACTCTTATAACCACATTATCACATTATTTAATATTATATATCCAGTGTACACACATAATTTGTTTCCCACTTTTTGGAATACACATATATTTAATTATTTCTGTATTAAAATAACTTATGATTTTATTGCACTACTTGATACTTCATATCATTAGAATATATTCTTATCATATGATTTTATTCATGTCACACCTTACATTAATGTTCTATTTCATTTCTACAGTAGAAAGTTAATTTCTTCCTAGATTGGACTTTGGCAAGCAATTTGCATGCCATTTTTACTTTTAGGAGGCGTAGGCATACGGTCCTGGTCGGGCCAAAATGGGTTAGCTTCAAGCCAGTTCCAATTTCTATCACCACATAAGTTCTATATGATATAATTTAACTTCTATAGTGGTGATATACCCTTAATTGAAATGAATCATTATGTTCAAATATTGTCACTATATTAAAATAGATTGAATATTTAATCATTAAGAATCCTATAAATTTTTTGATATCAAACTCTTAGGGTTACTCCACTAATTTAAATAACTATTAGTGACTCCCTTTAATCATTTCATAAATTCACATAACCACATAAGGTTTAAATAGACTCACAAAACTAACTCATTAAAAATTAAATCACATATTTATTTAATAAGGAGTTTTAAAATTCACGGTCTTTACAGGCGCCGCAACGCCAAAGCAAGCACTAACCCACTAAAGAGTGGCTCCACAAAGACGGCCTAATAAGCTTGAGTATGGCGTCGCAAATACCGGAGCCAGGACCTCATGTATTGTGAAGTTAATTTGCAGTCACGAGAAGTGTATAGGAAGCCCGCGCCACAGCGCCAACACTAGGAAGAATCTAGAGAAGAATATCAATGAATATAAAGAATCTAGAAGTTGATTAATGGTGAATTATTACCTTAATGAACCTAAAGTAACATCATTAAAGATGATTATAACATTGAGAATTACCACTAAAGGTTGACGAACGATTACTTGAACATAAATGTAAAGTAATACGATAAACTGTAACCAATGTTAAACAATCTAAAGAACAATTAGATTGAGAAGAAGGGTAAGATACATTAATGATCATACATGATTGAATATGACCTAATGGGGTATGTTATGTGATTATGTATTGTAGAAACCTTAAAGATTCAAAAAGAAAGTGTATTAACTGTAGAAGATGCTGAAGGCAAGTGTTCTAACCCTAATCTATATTCATTCTAGACAAGCTTTGTGATTCATGTATCTTACGCATGAATTTACGTGAAATGAAGTCGAAGCCAATTCCTTCGGCTAGACTTAGTATATTTTGTGGATTTCTTTATACTCTATCAAAATATTATCAATGTTGTTATCTGTTGCCAAACTGTTTTGGTATGGATTTCAAAAAAAGACTGAGTATGAATAAACAAACGTTTTGTCATCAAACGACAGGCACGTGAGGCTGCCAAAACTTAAATGTAAATACGTTTACAAGAAGAAGTGTTATACAACATAGAGTACTACAGACTGATCACATAGACGTGCTCGTAAGATATACCGAACTTATGGACTTGGTGCTGGGTTGTCCTTTTCAAGAAAAGAACGAAATGCTCAAGGTCTTTGACCACTATTTATGTTTAATGAACCTTATTCATTGCTAAATGTTTTTAAGAAAGAGAAGTGCTATTTTGAATTATCAATAGTACTTCATAACTATTACTTTAGTTTTAGAAGATATATAATTCGTATGATTCAAGCCTGTTATTTAAATGAAATTGTCATACTTGCTGAGCTAGTTATGCTCATTCTTGCTTAAACCATATGAATGCAGCTAAGACAGAACGACCTAAAGGATCTAATAAGGATAAAGGGAAGGCTAAAGAAGACAAATAAACTGTCTTTGTAATAGTATAGTTTGAATGTTGTAATTATTTGATATTATGACAAAGAACATATGTAATGGTTACAATGAACCATTGAATGTATGTGTGAACTATAGCACCGTGTAGCACCATCTGTCAGGTTGGAAGATACCCAGATTTGGGGGCGTCACATGTTGGTATCAGAGCTATAGGTTATAAAACTTAAGGGGGAAAAAGAACCTAAAGTCAAAACCTTAAGAAGAGTTAAAGAAGTAAAAGATGAAGTTAACCCTAAAAATGCATTATGTGTGATATGCGCTTTTATTATTCTAATGATGTTTACTATTCAAACTAATTTGTTTTACTATAGATGTCAGGAGATAACATGATGTATAGGGATATACATGTCGTTAGTGAGGAGTCTGTGAATCAAGTAGAGATTTTACCGACACCTGTAGCAAAGTTACCAAAAGTAGTGATTATTGAGTTAGAAGTCTCGGAAAACTTAGACTTCATGTCTTTGTTTGATGGCATGTCAGAGGAGGAGGTGGAGGTGGTATGATTTAACCCGGTAGCACCTGTAGAGGAGATGACTCCGGGGGAGTCCATGAAGGCGTTGTTCATGACAATATTGGATTGAAATATCCAGTATGTGAAGGAGGTGAAAGAGTTGAAGGAGGAGATCCATGCTATCTTGGAGGACAAGAAAAACATGGAGACGATATGGGAAGAAGAGCACGACGAAAAGGTGTTAGCCAAGGACAAGGTCCATGAACTGAAACACGAGGTCTTTGAGCTCAGGCAGGAGCTAAAGACCAAGAAATAGAAGGTTAGTAGGATGTCCTATATACTTAGGAGTTCTCATGGGGATTTTCAGCGGTAAGTGGCTGAGTATCCTGTGGTGACAAGGCATACCCGACATATTATCAACCAAGATGTGATATCCGGTCTTGCCAATACAGATTATGAGAATGCCATAAGGCAGATGTAATCTAGTTACTAATTATAATATAATAGCTATGTAAATATGTGGTATCTATGTAGTGACGTAAAACCCTCTTTTGTATATTAAAGGGTAGTCTTTTGTAAATCCCAATTTTTGGAAAGCAATGGTGGGAAAGTAATGTAATCAGCTAAGGCTGTGTAATGATGAACGATGTAGTATTATACTACAAGGAAGAACGTATCAATATAAGCCTTTTATGGATCATGTTGTGCAATGCGTATGAGTTATTGTTTAATAAATGAATAATAACTAATTAAAAAGAATGAAGTAATAATGAAGTGTTATTTATTTTAACAAAAAGATGCCGCCAAGAATAAGATAACGAAATCAAGAAGCGAATGTGAATCAACCGGAAGGGTGACTGATTAACCCGATGCAAGAGTTCGTTAATTTATTAACGGATGCCTTTAACCAAAATAGGGCGACTACACCTGTAAATCCTGTGATAGTACGTGCTACTACGTTTAAGGATTTTAAGAGTGTAGGTCTGCCGGAGTTCAAAGGAACTACGGACCCCATAGAAGCCCAGACTTGTGTAAAAGAAATAGAGTAGGCATTTGTTATTGCAAATATTGATGAGGGGCAAAAGGTTACTTTTGCTAACTACATGATGAAGGGAGGGGCCAACTTCTGGTGGCAGGGAAACCAGACAAGGGCTGATATAGAAAATTTAACGTGGACACGGTTCAAGGAGATTTTCTTCGAGAACGACTTTCCCACGAGAATGTAAGGGAGGATGGAGATGAGGTTTCTAGAGTTGAAACAAGGGGAAATGACTGTTCCCCAATATGCTTCCAAGTTCAATGAACTGGCGAGGTTTGCTCCACACCAAGTGGATACGGAGGTGAGGAAGGCGAGAAGATTCGATCAGGGCTTGAAACCCTGGCTCTATAGCCGGATATCAGCTTTTTAAAGTACTTCCTTTGGAACCATTATGGAGAAGGCAATAATTTTTTAGGGTGGTAACGAGGCTTTAAGCCAGTACCACAAAGAGAAGAAAAACAAGAATAAGGTAGAAGGGAGAGTGAAAACCGAGGGAGCCAGTGGAAGTGGCAACGGTCAAAAGAGGAAGGGTTTTAATTGTGGGAATACTGAAGTAAATCAAGGAGATCATAAGAAGAAGATGGAGGCATATAAGAACTGTAGGAAGACTCACTTAGGAGTCTGTCTCAAGGGAAAGTTAGTATGCTGTAACTGTGGACAGGAGGGGCATATTTTGCCTAATTGTCCAAGTCCGAAGAAGAACCACAGATGCTTTGTATGTGGATCAACTGATCACAAAGCGAAAAACTGCCCGAAGAAGGGGATGCACGGGAATAAGGGCACTAATAGTGATAAGTTAGCTATTAGTGGTCCAGCTCAGACAAGTAGGCCAATGGCCTGCACCTTTAACATGATGGTTGCAACGATCGAGAAATTTTGTAATTAATCTTAAATATTTATTGAATTAAATAAATATTTTAATTAATTTATTTATTGAAATAAATAAATAATTCATGAAATTATGGTATAATAATTTAGTTAAGCGTGTATGTTAACTAAATTAAAATAATGGTAATTTTATTATTTGAAGATTTAATTTAATGAGATAATTAAATTAAATAAATTATTTAATATTTAAGAAAATAATTAAATTAAATAAAATGATGTTCTAGTCTAATTGAATAATTAAATTAGATGTATAATGATTTATTAAGTATAAAGTATAATTATAATGAAAATTATAATTATTATACTTATAATTATAATTGTAAGGACATAAAATGAATTAAATAAAAGTGTGACAAAAGTAACTATATAATATAAGTGTTATACAAATAAATTAAAAAAAGGGGGGGAATTTGTGTGTAGCCAAACATGGCCTTATGGCCTTTGGCATAACATAACTGATAGGTGTATTGTTTTTTTTAACTGATGAACATGGGGAGGCCTATATCAGTTATTCTAAGCGTTTTTTTTTTTTCTAAGGCTAAGAAACATAGAGGGTTAGAGAGAAATTGAGAATAATCTCCGTAAGTTGACAAGGGTTAGGGGAGAAAGAAGGATCTTAGCCAGCTATTCTACCATCTTGCTAGTAGGAAATTCAAGGTATAATCCATTCCTAAATTTCCAAGTTTTAGTTTTATAATTTAAGTTCTCTATAATTGATTTTTTGTTGAATTGTTGTTTCAAATGTTGGTTATATGTATGTATAATTTTGCTAAACCTGTTAGTTATCATCTCTAATCTTATGTTATTATTCAAATTCGTGAGAATTGGCTTTGCAAGAAGGAAGTTAGAGTAACAGTGTGTATTTGGGTGTAATATGGCTTGTATAAGTACAAAAATTGATGTCCAATACTAGATACAATCTGTAAATTGATGTTAGATTGTGTTAGTACATTAAGAAATGAAAACAACATAGTTTGAATGGTGTTAATTGGTTTAGAAACGAAGTTTTGGCAATCAAATTCGCTAAAAGTGTTAAAAGTGAAGAAATTGGAAAAAATATTATTTTTGATCCTTGAAAGTTGATTATATATAATGTTTATGTTGTTAGAATAATGAATTGCATGCTTATTGATGTTATTACAAGATTGTAGTTGTTAAGTTTTGTGAATTTCTGTGGAATTGGGAGAAATTTGGAGTGTGTCGTGTAATAGGGTCAGAATTGTAAATTTTTTGTTTACGTATACAATGTACTTTGTACTTTGCATTATTAGCAAAAAACGCAAATGTTGCACCAGTAAGGCCTTCTCGAAGTTTACTCAGATCAAAATTTGCTTGCTTAGGGCTAAGGCTTGGGGCAAGTATGAATTGCGTCGTGCCTCGAAAGCAGAAGGCGATGGGTTCTAATTATTTGTAGACTGTAAAACAAGGACCTAATCTTGTATGGTATGTATCATAAATCATTATAAGATATTTTAATAGTTGTTTACAGGTGGTGATATCAAAATGTGGAGATTTTAAATTATTACTTGAACAAGTTATGAAATGAATAAAAGTTGACATTTATAAGAACTAAAAGTGAATGATAAAGCTTATATTAGGCAATAGTGAGATTTTAGATTCATTAGGGAGGTTAACCAACATTATTAGACATTAAGCTAATGGTTATGGCTTAAATGGTGGGTTAAACCTATAAAGCTAATGTTAATACAACTGATTGGTATTGCAATTTCAATGGTATGTGTAGGGTAATTGGCGAACATTATTATATTTGTGTAGCTTACACATGAGGCAAGTTCCCTAACTTTATTCTCTTTATAATGAATGCAAGTTTCATAATTTCATTATCTTATGATTGTCAAGTAAGCTTGCTAGTCCTAAATTATCTTTTTCCAAATCCATATTATAGTTGAGCAAGCCTATTGATTCTATATTGTGTATGGTTGTATAAGCTCTTGTAACCTAGTTCGTTACATCGAGCAAGTTTCACTTTCCTATTTCTTGTTATTGCTATTCAAAACATATACCGTTTTAATACATTGATTCAAATAAGATTGTTCTAACTCTTTTGAATATAGTACTTTGCATGTATACCATGTCTACTCAATTGTATATTGTTGTTATTCAATCTTTGACTTAAATAACCTTGTTCAATTCTATATTATTGTAGTGAACCTTCAAGTAGCAAGCATACTCTTATAGATTGAACTAATCTATAATTGAATAGTGTTCTAAAATTCTAGAACCACTGATAAGCTAGATGAAGTACGTGATAACATTTAGATGGTTGTGCACAATACATGGTACAAATGACTGATCCCCCTAAGTACGTTAAGAAGGGTCTGTATAGTCTAAATGACTATTAAGGTTGAGGTAATAATACCTAATTACCGGGGACATAGTTTGTGGTCTTAAGACCCTCAGATATTAAATTCAAACATGTTTTCTATTTTTTATTCGTAGAACAAGTTCACCATTATTCAACATTCGTTGTTCAAACTCATGTTGTTATTAATATTACTCTTTATATCAGTGAGAAATTGTTTGCTCACTCTTGCATTTAACACTGCAGCTAAAGTTGAGAAATCTGATGAGCCATCTTCCAGCAAAGGCAAGGGCAAAATGTCTAAATGTTAAAGAGCTGTTTAGTTTATTTACTAAACTTATGTTATCAGACTTAATTTAATTTTTGATGTATTTTGCAGACTTATGTAATGATTTAAGGTTAGATTACCTGGGATTGTTTAAAGTTGATGTAACCCTTTAATGGGAAACATTATTGTTTAAGTTATTTAAATTATGTCTTTATACTTTAATATGGGTAGTTAGATGTAATAGTTTTGGATAGTGAGCACCAAGTACTGTGGGAATAGAGTACATGGATTTGGGGGTGTCACAGGTTAGTATCAAAGCTTTAGGTTATGAACCTTAGGTGGGGAAACCTTAGGAAGTAACCTTTAAGGAGATAGAAACCATAGTGGTGTTAAACTCTTATCGAGCTTTAAGAAATGGATTATGGCATCCATTGAAGATAAACAATAAAAGACATTATGTGCTATGTGTTAATAATTTATGTGCTCGCGAGTATCAAAGAATGTCACTTAATAAATAAAACTTAAAAGTATTTTGTTGTCAAGATGTTTAACGTTGGAGGATCCAACCCAGCTTGGGAAGTAATACCTTAGATACATAGAGATGAGGAACCCCGTGATGTCCACATTCTGTGGGAACAGTTTATTCAGAGGGGGCCTTCTCGGTTGATTGCTGAGGAAGAACAGGAGGACGAGCATGTGTCTGATCCTGAGGAGGAGAGCTCTGAGGAGATAGAGGAGGAGGACGAGGAAGAGGATCTTGTGGAGTTTTCACCAAACTCCATATCAGCTAAGATGTATGATGCGTTGTATGATAGAAACATATAATTACAGGATAAGGTTGAGGAGCTGAAGGAGTTGTCTGAGGTGCGTTAAGCTACTATAGAACAGAAGGATGCGGAGATTCAGGAACTCGACTCAAACCTTGGAAACACAGAGTGGGACCTAGTTCATACAAAGGGTCAACAAGAGGATCCATTGGCAGAGAACGAGAAGATGAAGACTGATGTGGAGAAGCTGAAAGATGACTTGAAAGAGGAGTCATCTAAGCGTGAAAGGGCAGAGGACGCTTGGATGAAGGTGACTCAGCGTGCAGACCGTGCTGAAGTTAAGGTACAAGTGAAGAAGGCCAAGATGAATGAAATGGATTATGCCTTTCATTTTACGATTGATGGGGCCCAGGATCGAGTCTTTTATTACCCACCTCAGTTTGAAGACTCGTCGCGGTTCGTGATGGATCGTAGGACTACATATCGTATTATGGAGGAAGAGCGTAGAGAAGCTGTAACGCCCTGAAATCTGGTTTATATTCCCACCCGAATTTTGTACGTCACGAGTACATCATTCACCCAAGCATACATCATTATATACTGAAATATAACAACATACATTCTAAATTCCCAGGTTCTAAAACCTTATAACTCCTTCCATTACAAATAACTATAATTTCATTATTCTTTATATCTTACACGAGTGACTTTCATCCGTCACTAAGGATACATAATAGTTCATTAAACTAATCTAAAGTTCATTTAACTTATTTTATATTACAAGTCTTCGCTCGATCTTCTCGCTCATCCACATTCTGAATGACACTTCATTTGGATACCGTTAGCTTGATCTTTACGGGATCTTTAAGTTCTTCTAACATCGTACGCTGAAAATGTTTTTCATTTAAAGCAAGTGTGAGCATTCAATTGCCCAGCAAGTCATAGCAGTTGAATACACAACTTTAAGAGTTTAAACATTCCTTTATAACTTTGATAACTGAACAAAGGTTATCGAGCAGCTTGAATAATAGGAGTAATCTTGTTCTTCTTTTACAAAATTTTTGCCATAACTTTGTTATAGCTCAGTTTTAATCTGTTCTTCATGAACGTTTCTACCGTTCCTAACCAAGCAATAAGCATCTAACTTATACACGATGGTTTTAAACTTTTCCATCAACAACAATTATCCTACGATGGTTTTAAATTTGTCCATCAATAACGTTCTTCGTGTTCTTCGCATGTTCTTCATGTTCTTCGTTTTTCTTCATTTTAATCGATATTTTGGATTACGATTTCACTTTTTATTGGAATTTGATGTTATAGAACATCATTTCTTACTTATTTCACCAACTTATTAATATAATCCACTCGGATCGTTCTAATTCATTACGAATCTTATACTTCCTTAAGAAATTTATAAACTAAACTTTTAATTCTTATTTCTTCATTTATTTTACAATTTCAACCATATGAAATCATTCCTAACATCATTTAATTCTTATTCTTGTTAAGCTATGTTTTGAACACAAAACTTAAGAAAAGTTAACTTAGGAGTTAGGTTTTAATACCTTTCCTCTTTATGTTTCTTCCGCTAGACAAAACCGGCGATTCGCAAGCTTTACTATTTCACGATGACCTTCGATCTGATCATTCATGCTCACTCTCTTCCTTCTCCATTTTCTCCATGCTCTCAAGATTTCTCTCTCCCTCTCTGTCTCTCTGTCTCTCATATTATAGGATTTTCGAAAATCCCATTTAAATGAAAGTTAGCTTCCTATTTATAGAAAATTCAAGGCTAGGGGCAAAATAGTCATTTCACCCCTCAAACCTCCTTATTATTCATGACTTAAGCATTAAGTTAACTTAGCCCTTAAGTTTACTTAGCCCTTAAGTTTACTTACTCCTTAAGTTTACTTACTCCTTAAGTTAACTTCTTTACTATTCACAAAACTTAGCCCGTAAGTTTCGTGGTTCCGTCTTTCGGGTTTCGTCCGATAGTTTTAAAAACTGTGATTCTCGGAATCTAAATATTTTTGGATATTTCGTCTTTCCTTTACCGATTAACTTTTACGTATTCTTCGAATTTCTGAAAAACTGAAAAACACTTTTTGGTGTCAAGCATTTTCCTTCACGTTTTCCCCTAACGTAGTTAAACGAGTGAAAAGTACATAACAGTACTTTTCGGTGTTTTTATTTTTTCCGATTTCTACACGTTTTTTGAGAAAACTTTTATCAGCTTAACTTTTCAGGATATATTATCGTTAAATCTTTCGACGGAATGTCATTTCGACATACCAAACTCTTAGAAAAGCTTAGGTTATTCAAACCATAACCCTTAGATTTCATCGGGTGAATAGTGCTTATTTTGTCTTTTTCCCCGGAAATATTTTTGTTCTCGAAAAATTTTCATTTTTGTCTTGAAAATTATTACTCGTTCAGTCTAGGTCGTAGCCAGAATCCTTCCGACTTATAATCATCCTAGGTTCTAGAACGATTAATAAACACATAACACATAATACTATTAATAAAAATTCATTTTATTAATAACTAATTCTTAAACTTAAATTCTGGACGATCCAAATTTCCGGGTCGTCGCACTCTTCCCTCCTTATAAAAATTCCGTCCTCGGAATTTCTTAAAACCAAAACCTTACCCGGGTCATCACATTCACCCCTTCTTCACAGAATTTCGTCCTCGAAATTTTAGCTTACCCTTCTTCTCAACCTCCATTCAACAGAGTTCTTATCTTTCCATCATTCCTAACCTCCATAACCTATCAAGAATCATGAAGTAGAAAGAATAACGAGGAATATAAAATTTCCTTTTAAAACGTTTCATACTTTTGCTAAGGGGTCAAATCGACCATGAACTCTCACTAGGTTTAACAGCATGACGCCGTAACCTTTCTTCCACGGTTAGTTTACAATCACAAAGAAAGCAAACTACCTTTTACCCATCGTATACCCCATTTCGAGATATGTTCACCTCAGACTTAATTATTAGATTCCGCACCAAAACAATTTGGTTTGGCACAACTTCTTCAAAGAAAGCTCGATTTTCTTTTAAACGTGACATACCATTTGTCTAGCCGAATCAAGTAGCTTAGACCATACCAATAAACTGGTTATCAACGTGAAATATTCGTCTAGTCAACTCAATTAACATCGACTACTTCTTTAAATTATTTTTCAGTACATCAAAACGTTTTATGACGTCATGATACCGTACTTTTCACGGTACGTTGAGGACTTCGTCAGTTTGTGACTTCGTCATTATACATCATACCTTAGCGGGTTGTTGATCCTAAGATCACATCCAATACTAGGTTCAATGGCACTAAAAACTGCATCTTTTTACCATCATTGCATCAAATGCATGGATGATATAAAATTCATTTTGATATTTCAAATCTATTTTTGTCTAGCCGAAACAATTAGCATAGACATACCAAGACTAGTTCTTTTAAAAATCTATTAGTTCCAAAAGTTGAACCAATTCTTTTCTTTTTCAAACGCACATATAAGCATGATTTCAATAAAGTTCAAAGTCTAGCATAGCTAGATGACTTGGAATATCCTATTCTCCGCCTTCCTTCATTGTCTTACTGCGATAATACATAATCTTCTCTAGCACCTTCAATACTAAGCCTACTGAAAATAACTTATTTTCAGTCTAAACATCCCTCTACCTTAGTACATTCCATCAACATACCACACATTATGAGTTCAAGAACTTTCCACAATAATATGAGTTTAAGAAATATCCTAGACAGACCATAAGCGTCCATTCCCTGAGAAGTTTAAAAACCTACCATATCATTATGAGTCACGAACATACCATAAATATGATTTTCAAGAACTCGCACCTACCTTATCGTTCTCTACCAATCAAGTATATACATGAGAAAAGATTCACCTTCTCGTGATATACATCTTGACAGTGCGACCAATTCCAATGATTATCAATATAATAAGCTAAGTAGTTGTTACACCAAGCACAAACATCTGCCCATAACAAAGGTTCATACAACTCAACTATCACATGAGTCCTCAATTGAAATTTTACAACTTCTAAATCTCTCTTTACTAAATACAAATTTTCTTTAATTCATATAATGTAAGACCCCAAATTTTATGAAATGAAAGTATTCAATTTTCTTATAATTATTATTTAGTAAATGGTTAAATTGATAAAGGTTAAAGTTAAGGGTGATATTTGAAAATTTTGCAAAGTAATCAAGTTGATATAAAATATTCATTGTGTGGGGGATTATTCGATTAGTCGGGGAATATTCGTTTTAACAGGAAATATTTGTACGATGGCATAATCATTGGTGGACCCCACAACAAAAGTATTATCATAGTTAGAAAATGACATAAATATCTTTTTATAAAAATAACGGCAATATTGACAATGTCTAGAAGTTCTGTCAAGGAGAGGTTAGATAATCTAATTGCGCGCCAATAGAGAAAAATCCTTATTGGAAAGCCCCCTTTTTCTTGGGAACGACCTGGTTGTTAAATATTGTGAATTATAATATTAATGATGAATAGATCATGTTGATTAAAGATGAAATTGATAGTTCCAATGATTATCACTATAATAAGCTAAGTAGCCAATTCCAATGATTATCACTATAATAAGCTAAGTAGTTGTTACACCAAGCACAAACATCTGCCCATAACAAAGGTTCATATAACTCAACTATCACATGAGTCCTCAATTGAAATTTTACAACTTCTAAATCTCTCTTTACTAAATACGAATTTTCTTTAATTCATATAATGTAAGACCCCGAATTTTATGAAATGAAAGTATTCAATTTTCTTATAATTATTATTTAGTAAATGGTTAAATTGATAAAGATTAAAGTTAAGGGTGATATTTGAAAATTTTGCAAAGTAATCAAGTTGATATAAAATATTCATTGTGTGGGGATTATTCGATTAGTTGGGAATATTCGTTTTAACAGGGGAATATTTGTACGATGGCATAATCATTGGTGGACCCCACAACAAAAGTATTATCATAGTTAGAAAATGACATAAATATCTTTTTATAAAAATAACGGCAATATTGACAATGTCTAGAAGTTCTGTCAAGGAGAGGTTAGATAATCTAATTGCGCGCCAATAGGGAAAAATCCTTATTGGAAAGCCCTTCTTTCTTGGGAACGACCTGGTTGTTAAATATTGTGAATTATAATATTAATGATGAATAAGTTCATGTTGATTAAAGATGAAATTGATAGTTCCATTGTGTTGGAATTATTAGTGTTAGTGAAAATCGACATTTATTTCGATAATAATTGTTGTCTGGAGGTTATAATTGACCAATCGGGTAATTAACCGGATAAATGAGCAATTAAATGCTATTAATTCACATGCTTATAACTATGTGTTCACATTTGTGTACTATTGATTCACATGATTTACTATTAGGGGAGTTGGTGCAAGATTGATAATACTTGCATGATTAAATTAAAAATGGAAGTATAGATGAAGGTACTATAATATAATTAAGTTTTTCACATGTTTAGAACTATTGAGTCACATGATTTACTATTGATTCACATGATTTACTATTAGGGGATGTGGTGCAAGTTTGATAATACTTGCTGGACTAAATTAAAAATGAAAGAAAAGAGGAAGATATTATACTGTAATATTTTGAGCCCCAAAATGTGCAATTATCGAAACTATATTTTTCTATAAATAGAAGCTCATTCCTTCATTATTTTTCACCAATTCACTAAAGCTATAGAGCAATTATTATGAGAGAAATTATAAAGAGAAAGAAGAAGAGAAGTTCACTACTCACTATTCAAAGATATCGGTCTTCTTCCGAGTTAAGGGATATTATTATTATAGTAAGGGTATTATTCTTTCGTATTCATGAAGAGAGTTATTTTCTTTCAATACTCGTAGGGGTTGTTATTCCATTCTTTATTATTATGTTGGAATAACTTTGTCTGCTAAGTACCGCATACATAGTGAAATTCTTCCGATATTCCATTCTTTATTATTACGTTGGAATAACATTCGTGCGATCTATCGCATGCACGGTGAATTCTGTTATTATTCTATTCTTTATTATTCTGTTAGAATATCCTTTCTTTGCGGATTACGCATGACCTGTTTCCATTCTTTATTATTATGTTGGAATTTCCTGTCTGTGCGGATTACACATGACCTAGTTCCAATCTTTATTATTCTGTTAGAATATCCCACATGCATGTAATTACGCATGACACGGTTCTATTCTTTATTATTACATTGGGAATAACTCGTCTGCATGCGATTCTATCGCATGCCTGGTGAATTCTTTTGTTATTCCATTCTTTATTATTCGTTTGGAATAACCTGTCTATATGGATTACCACATGCATGGTGAATGACCTTTCGTATTCATTCTTTATTAAATTGTGGAAATGATCTGTCTACGTGGATTACCACATGGCGGGTGAAAATCCATTTGCAGTTTCGTATATTCTATTATACTCGTATGAGATATCATTTCTTTTGTACTCGTCATGGAATATCATTTTCTTTGGTATTTTTTTTACGAGTTACTATTCACCCAGTTACTATTCACTCTAGTATTATTCACTCGGGTATTCGGTGCACTTTTCATGCCAGAGTACTATTCACGAGTTACTAGTCACGGATTTTTATTCACCCAATTACTATTCACCCGAATATTATTCACTCGGGTATTTGGGGTACTTTTCGTGCTGGGGTACTATTCACGAGGTACTATTCCTTTATATACTATTCATAGTAGGTACTATTCATTCTAAAAATATATTTCTTTTTCGTCAAATTATTTTTGGTACATGAATATTATTCTTGAATTTTACTCCACAAAGTAGTATCATGTTGATAATTTAGATATTTTTAAACTCCGGATAAATTTAAAGTCTTTAATATTTATCCTTGATTTCGTTTGATTAATGCTTATATCATTGTCATCATCCACATGCTTATATTGTGATGAAAGTCATCTTTGGCTTACGTGCATAGATGGACTATTGATTATTAGTTTTACAATTGTATATTTTTGGCTTACGTGCATAGATGAACTGTTGATTATTGGTTTTACAGTTGTATATCTTTGGCTTACGTGCATAGATGGACTATTGATTGATATGATTATGACCAAGGATCATCCGGTAATCATGACCCATAATGTTACAAATGATGTGGTAAAAATCCTCATTGGCCCGTAGTGCATTGATGGACAGTTGTTGGTAGGATTATGACCAGGGATTATTGGTATAATCATGACCATTGATGATTACATGAATATCCCTGGCCCATAGTGCAGGGATGATTCGATGATGTGGTTTATTTATTAAGCTGAGTCTCAGCGATAAAGTTGATGAAAAACTTTTTTAAATCATAGAAGATAGTAGATATCATGTTCTACTTGACTCTTCTAATGGATTGCTTATTCCGCTGCAGTTGTTGATCTAAAACTTGTTGTCTATTATATTGTTGAAGGCTAAGGATTATTTATTCTGCATTATCTTAGTCATAATATTTCTTATTGGGCTAGTTGAGCTCACCCTTTTCTTTCATTGTTCTCTTCAGGAAATGAGAATATTGCTGGGACGAGTCGGGAAATGGAGTGATGGTCTAGGATAAGTGGCTTTAGTAGTCCTCACTATTCTGTGAAATAGTGTGATAATAATTGTAATGAGGACTCCTTTGAGGGTGGATATTGTCTAGAAGGCAATATTCTTGTTTAAACTCTTAGCTATGTTTTGTCGTATTTTGTACGATAGTTGTATAATTAAGTTTGTATTTGATTTATGTAGTGTGATATCTAGCGACTCAAGATGGGTGATGTATACTAGTTTTGGGGGCGTCACATATACTATCTTTCACAACTCAATCTGAGTTCTTTTTCCCGTACTACTTTGTAGTACTATAAATCATTCATCGTTTAACAGCTCATCTGTTACTACGATTCACTATGATCACGTGGTGATCTTCTTATCCCTCTTTCTACGATTATAGTCTTAGGTACTCTTACCTAACCTATCACCTCTGATACAAACTTGTAACGCCCCGAAGTCCGGTCTATCTTCACACCCGAATTCCGTACGTCACGAGTACATCATTCACCTAAACATACATCATTATATACTAGAATATAATAACATTCATTCTAAATTCCTAGGTTCTTAAACCTTATAACTCCTTCCATTACAAATAACTATAATTTCATTATTCTTTACATCTTACACGAGTGACTTTCATCCGCCACTAAGGATACATAATAGTTCATTAACTAATCTAAAGTTCATTTAACTTATTTTATATTACAAGTCTTCGCTCGATCTTCTCGCTCATCCACATTCTGAATGACACTTCAGCTGGATACCGTCAGCTTGATCTTTACGGGATCTTTAAGTTCTTCTAACATCGTGCGCTGAAAATATTTTTCATTTAAAGCAAGTGTGAGCATTCAATTGCCCAACAAGTAATAGTAGTTGAATACACCACTTTAAGAGTTTAAACATTCCTTTATAACTTTGATAACCGAACAAAGGTTATCGAGCAGCTTGAATGATAGGAGTAATCTCGATTCCTATCATTTTAAAACATTATTCACATGCACTTTGAAATACTTTCATTCTTCTAACTTTTTCATATACATCTTGTTTGGCTAGAATCTTTAGCACAGACTTAACAATAACGGATCATGTATAAACAAAGCATTCTCTTATTGAACAGTTAAATCACAGAACAGTTCATCTCATAGAAACACCGAAGTGTTCACATTATGGCACAAGGCCTCATACATTCTACCACCTTGTACAAATATCGCACATTCGCACATAGACAGTGTGACAACCCGAGAAATTAGACAAATTATTAAAATCTTAAATGATGGATTTAAGGTCAAATAACAGACCTAGACAGAAAATAAGTGTATGCGTTTGATATTTTTGAGAAGGAATTTTGAGGATTTCAAAATTCTGTGAAGGATTTAGTTGAATTATTCAGGATTAAGTGTATACGTGAATATGTTATGTGAATATGGTTATGTATGTGTATCGAATGTAGTAAAGGGTCAAGGGTTGACCAGATAAATTGTATCAGTGTCAAAACCTAATTTTATTATCGAATATCGACGATCAGTTAGAAAACCCTAATGTCTATTAAGAAACCCTAGAAACCGGTTCTAAAACCCTAATTTCAGTTTCGAGAATTCGAAACCCTAATTCAGGATATTAGAACCCTAATCTGGGAATTTAAATGCTATGAATAAGATTTCTGTGTATTAATTTTAAACCTAATTAGGGATAACCCTAATTGATTAATTGGAAATTCTAATAATTAGAAACCCTAATTATTAGGAACCCTAATTTGTAAAATTGAAACCCTAATTGGTAATTAGGTAATTTTATTTTTTAATTAGGAAATATTAATCCTAATTTTTTTAGTCCTAATGTGATTAGGAAATTATAATATAATTAGGAAGCCTTAATTATAATTTAGAAATCATAATTTTCTATTTTAAAATCTAATTAGAAAATCTTAGAAATTTAATTTGCTAAATCTTTAAGGTTAAACCGTAAACCCTAAGGGTTAAACCCTAAACCCTAAGGGTTTAGAAAATTGACAAATATGCCATTAAAATTAAATGCAAAATGACCAAAATAGCCTTCTTGCATTATTTATTAGGTTGCTTGCAAATCTTGCAATATATTGAGTTGGTGACTAACTCTAGATATCCCACATGTGCTAAAATATCACAGCAATCAGCCTTATTTGATCAGCAACTACATTATATTATAATATATATAGATCAAAGAGAGAAAAAGTCAACAAATCTTGCTCATTTTCTAACTTACACTCAACCAACACTTTCTCTCTCTAGACCCACGAAATTCTTAAGCTATTCAATCCCTTGTATGATCCATAGCAAGTTCTGATCAGATCACAAGGATCAGAATCAAGATCAAGCATGAATAAGGTATAAAAACCATAAACTTAGAAATCATATGATCTTATGTTAGATTTTGTGGTTTGTCATTTTAAGTTGTGTATTAGTATGTTAATAAGTGATCTAGGTTGTTAGATCAAGGATCTATAACATCTAGATGCACGAATTTAAAGATTTCTCAAATCTGGAAAAAGTTGGAAATGGTGTCTGATAGTCAAATGTAAGGTCTCCTAGATCTGTCTCTGTTAATGTTTTTAGTGTGTTAAAGGTGTGTACTTGTTGTATGTTATGTGGTCTTTGTTCTGCAACTTGAATCAAGCCCAGATCAAGTTTAGATTGAAAGTGATAAACGGTCAAACCTCGTTGACCGATCACGAAGTTGGATTTCTAGGCAGCCCAGATTTGCCCAGAAAACCTAACAGTCACTCTTGAAGCTCTAGATCTTGCTGTGTTTGGTTAATTTGGACAAGTTGTGGTTTTGATCTTGTAGACTGGTATAAGGACTACACGATCATGCATTTAGATTGCTCATATCATAAAGAGAAATGAAAATAAGCATGGTCAAACATAGGTTGACCAACTGCCTGGGCTCCATTTTTGGAAAACCCAAAAAGTTAAGAACCGTTTCCTGACAGGAACTTTGACCGGCTTTGATCTCTCCATTTTAATGTTGTTAAGTAGATGTAAGGTTATAGAATTGTACTCTAATATATACTCTACACGAGTGAACCATTATATCACACAAACAATACTTAGACTGCAAGCTACAAGGATCTAAAGTAGTACCCTTGAACTGTTCCTCATTTCTGGAGAACCCAAAAATGAAGAACAACCTCTAACAAGGATTTGTGAGGCTTAAATGTGAGATCCCGAATTTTATGAAATAAAAGTATTCAATTTTTCTATTTTGGTAAATAGTTAAATTGATAAAAGGTTAAAGTTAAGGGTGATATGTGAAAATTTTTCAAAGTATGCAAGTTGTTATAAAATATTCATTTGGTCAGGGAATATTCTTTTTGTCGGGGAATATCCGTAGGACGACACAATCATTGGTGGACTCCACAACGGAAGTATTGTCGTAGTAAGGAAACGACAGAATTATCTTTTTATAAAAATAACAGCGAAAGTGTTACCGTTAAAACTGTTGAACTACTCAGTAGTAAAAAGTACAAAGAATCTGGCGTGGTTGCAAAAGTAACACACCGGTATTGAGAAGTCACTCAGTTATACTCAATTATTGCTACAGAATCGTTGCATCATATCTCTCATATTATTGATTCAATTATTGTCACAGTATCATCTGCATAATATGTCATATTATTAATTCAATAATTAAGTCGGCAAAGTTATTCATATTATTATTTGCAATATTGACAATGTCTAGAAGTTCTGTCAAGGAGAGGTTTGGTCACCTAATTGCGTGCCAATAAGGAGAAATCCTTATCGGAAAGCCCCCTCTTTCCTGGGAACGACCTGGTTGTTAAATATTGTGAATTGTAATATTAATGATGAATAAGTTCGTGTTCATTAAAGATGAATTGGATAGTTCCATTGTGTTGGAATTATTAGTGTTAGTGAAAATCGACATTTATTTCGATAATAATTGATGTCTAGAGGTTATATTGACCAATCGGGTAATTAATCGAACAAATGAGCAATTAATTGTTATTAATTCACATGATTATAACTATTTGTTCACATTGTGTACTATTGATTCACATTCATGTACTATTAGGGGAGGTGGTGCAAGATTGATAATACTTGCATGACTAAGTTAAAAATGGAGGTATAGATGGAGGTACTATACTGTAATTTATATTTTCACATGATTATAACTATTGATTCACATAATTGAACTATTGATTCACATTATTTATTATTAGGGGAGGTGGTGGAAGTTTGATAATATTTGCATGACTAAATTAAAAATGAAGAAAAAGAGAAAGGTATTATACTGTAATATTTTGAGCTCCTAAACGTGCAATTATCGAAACTATATTTTCCTGTAAATATAAGCTCATTCTTCCTTCATTTCTCACCAATTCACTAAAGCTTTAGAGCAATTATTATAGAGAGAAATTATAGAGAGAAAGAAGAAGAGAAGTCTGTTACCTCACTATTCCAATATCCAGTTCCTTCTAAGGTAAGGGGTATTATTTCTTTCGTATTCATGAAGAGAGCTTCTGTTATTCCATTCTTTATTATTATGTTGGAATAACCTGTCTATGCGAATTACCCCATATATGGTGAAATTCTTCTGTTATTCCATTCTTTATTATTTTGTTGGAATAACACATGCATTTCATCTATCGCGTACGGTGAATTTTGTTGCTATTCCATTCTTTATTATTCTGTTGAACATCCTGTCTGTGCGGATTACACATGACCTGGTTCCATTCTTTATTATTCTGTTGGAATATCATGTCTGTGCGGATTACGCATGACCTAGTTCCATTCTTTATTATTTCTGTTGGGAATAACCTGTCTGTGTGGTCTATCGCATGCATGGTGAATTCTTCTGTTATTCCATTCTTTATTATTCTGTTAGAATAACATGTCTATGTGAATTACCACATGCATGGTGAATGATCCTTCGTATTTATTCTTTATTAAATTGTGGAAATGATCCGTTTACGTGGATTACCGCATGGCGGGTGAAAATTCATTTGCAGTTTCGTAATTTTTCTGACCCTCAAAAATTCTGGAAAAATTTAAAATGATATTTTGTTGACTTTTCTAGATTGTGTCCAAAAATGGTGATTTTTGGATGTATAGATTAGGAGTTATGAATTTTATGAGAAAAGACTATTTTAAAAGTAAACCCTTATAACTCCTTGTGGTTAACTCCAAAATTGGTGAAATTGTTATTGGGAGTACATGTATATAACAGGAGTATACCCTGTCAATTTTGGAATTTTTGGACAAAAGTATAATTTATGATAAATGTCTAAATATTCGGCAGTTTTGACCATATGAAAAATAATAAATGAATTTTAAAAATTCCGAGAAAAATATATGTTCAATATTGGACTATATTCTGCTAAAGTCCAGAAAAAAATATTTTTGGGACTGATTTGGTATTTTTCATGAAAATAAATTAGTTATGAGTAAATGAATTAAATATGTTATGTGAAGTAACAAAATTTGAAAAAAAGATTTTATGGCCCGGGAATCCTATATAAGGTATATGCAGATTTTTGATGAGGGATTTGATAATTGGTGATGAAATCTTATGAGTATGACATTTTTGAATGATTAAATGCATTATTTGGTAAAGTGTAAACAATTAAAATAAATTGTTTATAAGTTTAAGAAGTGATTAAAATATTGTTATAATATTAATAATATTAGATTATGAGTTTATTAAGTGATTGATAATATTTGGATAAATTTAAAGTCTTTAATATTTATCCTTGATTTCGTTTGATTTGATTTCATTTGATTATTGCTTATATCATTGTCATCATCCTCATGCTTATATTGTGATGAAAGTCATCTTAGGCTTACGTGCATAGATGGACTTGGTATGATTATGACCAAGGATTATTTGGTATAATCATGACCGTAATGTAACGAATGATGTGGTAAAAGTCCTCATTGACCTGTAGTTCATTGATGGATAGTTGTTGGTATGATTATAACCGAGGATTATTTAAGATAATCATGATTATTGTTGAAAACACGAATATCCTTGGCCCGTAGTGCATGGATAATTCGTGGTCATAATACTAATGAGTATCCTTGGCAGTAGTGCGAGGATGATTCGATGATGAATGAATTATTTATTGTCGAGTCTCAAATGATAAAATATTGATTATACACTTTTAATTAAGTAAAAGATAGTAGATATCATGCTCTACTTGACTCTTCTAAAATACAGTTGTATGTCTTTGGCCTGTAGTTCAAAGATGAATTGTTAATGAATATCTTTGGCCGTAGTGCAAAGATGAATTTATTAGTATGATTATGAGCAAGAATTGTGATTTGGTATAATAATGATTTTTGATGTTTCAGGTAAAGATAGGTGATGAAAATTATCTTCATCCTGGGTGCGAAGAGGAATTTAGAATCACAATTATGATTATGAGTTATTCATATGATTGTGGATATAAATTGTTGATTGATGTTATAGGGATAAAACATTATTGGTGGTCTTTTAACATGGAGAAGATAATAGACCTGATGGTCTATTTGACTCTTCTAATGGATTGCTCGTTCCGCTGCAACTATGGTTGAAAAGTTTTATCATCTACCATATGTTCTAAATCTCTGATTTGTTACTGATAAAGGCTATTGATGATGTAAATTATCTTTAGTCATGATATTCTTTACTGGGCTAGTTGTGTTCACCCTTTTTGCTTCACAATTCCTTTCAGGTAATAAGAGTGTAGCTGGGTCGAGTGGAGGTAACAGGAGAATAGAACGGTGGTCTATAGCTGTTGAGGTTATCCTTAAATAGTATGGAAATAATTTTATTGAGAACTTTAGATAAGTGTGTCGTATTGTATACGTCATTTGATATTTAATTTTGGTGAAGTGAGGTGAACCCAACTTTGGAAGTGTGTTTTGCCACTATCATACAAGATGTCTAATGACATACAATCTCGTGTTATCATAAGATAGGATTGTGCACATCCACTTGCTGAGTATATCTACGAGCACTACCTATATAATCTTGGAGTTTATTTGCAATATAATTCTCACTTGGAGACAACGGAGATAATTATATGTCAAGAGAAGACTCACCATTGGAAAGAAGGTGATAAAAATCTTCTTGTTTTTCTTTGGGGACTATTGGGTCAACCAAGGATAATTCTATGGACATATGATATCTATCATAACCTAGACACATGGCCTCCCATGTACGAAGGTTTCCTTGAGCACTTCTCAAAGACTTTAATTTCTAAAACAGTTATGGACTATACTTTTATGTAAGGTACCATTATAAGGTTGTGGTCAAGGCAACATGAGAGTTACATACATTTATATTAAAACTCACAGATTAACTGTGGTCGTATTCTGCATGACAGTTCAACAGTTGTATAAATAAAATTTGTATTTGATTTTTATAGTATGATATCTGGCGACTCAGAATGGGTCGTGTGGACCTATTTTAGGGGCATCACAAATGGTATCAGAGCTTAGGGATATGGTCGCTGGCGGAGATATGAGTCTAGAACTAGGAGGGAGAGACGAGTTATATACTTCGCTAGTGTGTGACTTACCTAAGCTGAAATTGTTTACTTGATAAGTTGACAAATTATGATATGTCAATTAACCTTTGTTTTGAAGATATATTCTAGAATGATATCTAAAATACAGGAGATGAGCAATGAGAAAATCATGATACAGAGGAAATAACCAAGAAGGTACAATAATACACGTGATTGCATAGTAACACACGGTATTTATTATTGATGCTTACGTGAGAAGTCACTCAGTTATACTCAATTATTACTACAGTAATTGCTGCATCATATCTCTCATATTATTGATTCAATTATTGTCACAGTATCACTTACATAATATTGGAGACCCCAAATTTTATGAATAAAGATTTAAATTTCTCGAAATATTTTTTCAAAATTATGGTGTGGATTTGATATAATGTTATAGTTGTGGGTAATATCTATAAATTTTACAAAGTATGCAAGTTGTTATATAATATTCGTTTGGTCGGGGAATATTCTTTTTGTCGGGGAATATCCGTACGACGACCCAATCATTGGTGGACCCCACAACGGAATTATTGTCGGATTGAGAAAACGACAAAAATATTTTTATGAAAATAACGGCGGAAGTTTTACCGTTAAAACTGTTGAAATACTCGGTAGTAAAAGTACAGTAATATGCGTGGTTGCATAGTAGCACACGGTATTGATTATTGATGCTTACGTGAGAAGTCACTCAATTTTGTTCAATTATTGCTACAAGATAATTCTTTGATAAGTATCTCACGTTATTTGATTTAATTATTGTCGATATTTTATATATTATTAAATCAATAATTGAGATGACATGAGTTATTAATATTATTATTTGCAATATTAACGATGTCTAGAAGTTTTGCCAAGGAGAGGTTTGGTCACCTAATCACGCGCATGATAGGAGAAATCCTTATTGAAAGCCCCTCTTTCTCTGAAATGACATATTCGATTAATATTGTGAATTATAATAATGATTATAAATGTTGTTAAATATATTGAGGTGTCTTTTTATGAAGTCACGAAAATTTATAAAATATATATATATATATATATATATAAGTTTTGTTTTATTAGTATTATTAATGTAATAAAATGGAAAAGCTTTTTATATAAAATAAAATACTTTTATAAAGTTATTTGTTTTATTAGACAATAATTAGAATATATTATATTTTATTATGCATAGTGTTTGCATAGCTCTGATAGTGTTTGCAGATAGTAAAATCTTTTTATATAAAATGAATACTTTTATAAAGTTATTTGTTTTATTAAACAATAATTAGAATATATTATATTTTATTATGATATAGTGTTTGTATAGTGCTACTGCGATAGTGTTTTGCATAGTAAAATTTTTTATATAAAATGAATACTTTTATAAAGTTATTCGTTTTATTAGATTATAAATAGAATATATTATATTTTATTTAAAGATTTTGTTTTATTAGAATATTTTATTAATACTACATAGTAAATCAATATGGACCGTTCGTTCAAAAGTAAATCAATCTGGACCGTTCATAAATTAGTTACTATTCAGTCCATTCTCCTATAAATAGAAGCTCATTCCTTCATTATTTCTTACGAATTCACTGAAACTCTAAAGAGAGAAACTATAGAGAGAAAGAAGAAAAGTATTCTGCTACTTCACTACTCCTATATCCAAATTCTTCTAAGGTAAGGGATATTGTTTGTTGTACTCGTAAGGAGTAGTATTCACCAGTTGGTCATGTTCATCTCAACACCTGTTCATCTTTGCACTATGGGCCAAAGATATTCATTAGTTAATCATTCATCTTTGCACTACAGGCCAAAGATATTCAGTAATATCATCATTTAGGACTGAGGATGATGAAAAATATTTTAAAGAAAACGAATCCGTGAGACAGAAGGACAAATATTAGGAATTTATATAACAGTTTATCCAACATCAATAATACTTCATAATAACCAATTGTCAAGCAGAATTCAAAATAAAGATCAAAACATGAATACAATCAAATATAGTAATCATAATAGACATCTTGGACAAAAAGAAGAAAATTTCATTTTTCGGTGAATAATATCGTATTCGTGAATAGTGTCGTATACGTGAATAGTGTCGTATACGTGAATAGTAACCCCGACACAAAAAGTTCCAAATTTATTAAAAAGTTCAACCAATATTTTGGCATAATTATATTAAAGAAAATAATATCATTTAAGAAGAAAATAACATCCCTTACCTCAAAATAACGGTACTTTTGATCGGAATATCAGATATAAAGCCGAAGGAAACTTGTACCGAACAGTAACTCTCAAAGTATCAAAATATTCACAAAAATATGCTCGATAATCTAGAGAGAAAAAAAAAAGTGTTTCTGGTGTGATTTTCAATTCTAACCTAAGCGCCTATTTATAGGAAAATGCTAGAACGCCATAGGAGACTAAAATAATAAAATAATATATTTTCTTTTCTTTTCTTCGCATGCTAGGTTGAAAATCAAGACCCGACCATCTTTGAACAAAATTAGCGATCCACATGTTTTCAAACAAAAGTGGGTCCCACCCATAATTTTAATAAAAATCATTTTATTTTCTGAAACTTCAGTAATTCATAGAAAATAGCCCGTTTGTCAGAAAAATACTAATTTTATGTCCATTCCATACGAAATCAAATTCTTTACAACTTTGTAGCTTTAAGTTTTTCCAAATTCCGGACAGAAAATATCCAAAATCCACAAACGGGTGATTTTTAGTACCTCCATTCTGACAAAATACTGATAAAACACCTCAACATTAATTCCTTCATTTATGACCACATAAATAAATAAATCCATCATTTATATCCACATCAAATAAATATTTTCATATCATATAAATCAATAATTAATTATTCACAAATAATATTCTGAGAATCACAATTATGATGACGAGTGATTTCAAGAAAGATGGGGGCTTTCAATAAGGATTTTTCTTCTTCTTGGTGGCGCAATTAGGTGACCAAACCTCTCCTTGACAGAACTTTCTAGACAATCCCAATAATGCTATCTAATAATATTATTCAAATAATATGAATTATTGATTTGATAATGGGAAATACTGTGTAGTGACAATTATTGAAACAACAATAATATAAAATATCAACGCAACAATTATTGAATCAATAAAATAAAATATTGAACGGTAACTACTGTAACAATTATTGTGTAGTACCTTCTTACGTATGAATCAATAATTCAACAATATTGTGCAATACCGTGTGCTATTGTGCCACCACGCGTATTACTGTATTTTAACCATCAGGTAACCCAACAGTGTTAACGATAACAATTACGCCGTTATTTATAAAAACTTATACTTTGTCGTTTTCTTCATCCGACAATTATCCTGTTATGGGGCCCACGAATGGCTGCACCGTCGTAAGAATATTCCCCGACAACAAGAATATTCCACGACCAAACGAATATTCCCCGACAATAATGAATATTTTATAACCACTTGCTTATTTTGCAAAATTTGCACATTTCACACATAATTAAAGTATTATATCAAATTAACACCTTATTAATTTAGGATAATGAATAGAGAAAATTTAATTTTATTTATAATAAGTTGGGGTCTTACAACCTCCCCTCCTTATAAAATTTCGTCCTCGAAATTGACGTACGTACCTGGTATTTTGAACAAGTGAGGGTACCTCGCTTTCATTTTAGATTCCAACTCCTAGGTCATTTCTTTAATAGCATGGTTCCTCCACAAAACCTTAACTTGTGGTATAACCTTGGTGCGTAGGACATGTTCTTTCCTATCCAAGATCTTAACAGGTGCCTCCTCGTACGTTAAATCTTCTGCTATCTCGTCTGGTTCTAACTCAATAATGTGGTTCGGGTCTTTCACATATTTACGACGCATAGATATGTGAAAAACATTATGAACACGAGACATATTTGGAGGTAATGCGAGTCTATAGGCCACATTTCCTATTCGGTCAAGAATCTCAAATAGACCAACAAATCTTGGATTGAGCTTTCCTCTATTTCCAAATCTTGTAACTCCCTTCCATGGAGCAATACGTAACAGTACATGATCTCCAATATTAAACTCCACGTCTTTTCTATGAAGATCAGCATAACTCTTTTGTCGATCCTGTGAGGTTTGAATACGTTGTCGAATCATTTGGATTTTTTCTGTAGTCATGCGTACTAATTCTGGTCCCAACAACGTTGCTTCTCCCACCTCATCCCAACATACTAAAGAACGACACTTTTGTCCATACAACGCCTCGGATGGAGCCATGCCTATACATGCTTGATAACTATTATTGTAGGAGAATTCTACCAGTGTCAAGTACTTATCCCAACTTCCTTTGAAATCTAGGACACATAGTCTTAATAGATCGTCATGCCCGTCCGTTTGAGGATGGTATGCTGAACTGAATCGTAAATCCGTGCCCATAGCTTTCTGCAGGCTAACCCAAAATCTTAAAGTGAATCTTGGGTCACGATCCAAAACTATGGATACTGGCATGTTATGCAATCTCACAATCTCATTCACGTACATACGAGCAAGACGTTCAAGGGAATAAGTCTCATGTATCGACAAGAAATGAGTAGACTTGGTTAATCTATCAACAATAACCCAAATCGCATCTATGCCTTGAGAAACTTTGGGAAGACCTGTAACGAAATCCATGGTAATATGTTCCCACTTCCATTCCGAAATCTCAAGTGGTTGTAATGGACCTTTTGGCACTTGATGCTCCGCCTTTACTCGTTGACAAGTTAAACACCTCGAGATAAACTCTGCGATCTCTCTCTTCATATTGTTCCACCAAAATGTGTGTCGAATATCATGATACATTTTGGTACTCCCAGGATGGATTGTAAACGGTGTGTTGTGTGCCTCCATCATGATTCTATACTTTATGTTAGAGTCGTTAGGAACACAAAGTCTGGAGTTGAATCCAAGTATTCCTTCTTCATCGATTCTTTCTTTCGGAATAACACCTTCTTGTACTTTCTTCTTCATATGCATCATCCCCAGGTCCGTAGCTTAAGCAGCTTTAACTTTATCAATTAAAGTCGATTCTACTCGTATATTCACCATCATCATATGGGTCCCTGGAGTCTTTAATTCTATCTCCATCCTTTGCAAGTCATACAAAATGGGCCTTTGCGTTGACAATATCGCACTCGTACTCGCATATGATCTTCTACTCAATGCGTCAACTACTACGTTCGCTTTTCCAGGATGATAGTGAATAGTGTGATCGTAATCTTTCAACAGCTGAAGCCAACGTCGTTTTCGCATATTGGGTTCTTTTTGGGTGAAGAAATATTAGAGGCTTTTATGATCCGTATAGATCTCCACTTTCTCCCCATACAAGTAGTGTCTCCAAATTTTCAACGCGAATACGACTGCTGCCAACTCCAGATCATGAGTAGAATAATTCCTCTCATATTCTTTGAGTTGTCGCGAGGTATAGGCTATGACTTTCCCAAGTTGCATAAGAACACATCCTAACCATTTGCTTGAAGCATCGCTGTAGATAACAAATCCATCCGAACCAGATGGTATTGCCAGAACAGGTGCCGAAATGAGTCTCCTCTTGAGCTATTGGAAATTCTTCTCGCATTCCTCGCTCCATACGAATTTTATATCTTTTTGAGTCTGCTGAGTTAACGGAGTAGCAATTCGAGAAAATCCTTCCACGAATCTCCGATAATAACCAGCTAAGCCCAGAAAGTTGCGTACTTCGGTCACCGACTTCGGTTGCTCCCAACTTTGTATTGCTTCAATCTTCGCCGGGTCAACAGATACTTAATGTTTTGACACCACGTGCCAAAGGAATGCTACTTCCACAAGCTAGAACTTGCATTTCTTCAGCTTGGCATAAAGCTTGTTTTCACGAAGCCTTTCAAGTATCAGCTTCAAATGGTGCTCATAATCTTCACGACTTTTGGAATAGATGAAGATGTCATCAATAAAGACAACAACAAACTGATCCAAATATTCCTTGAATACACGGTTCTTCATATCCATGAAAGCAACAGGAGAATTAGTCAATCCAAAAGACATGACTAAGAATTCATAATGCCCGTACCAAGTTCTGAAGGCAGTCTTCGGAATATCTTCAGTTTTAATCTTCAGCTGATGATATCCAGAACGAAGATCGATCTTTGAAAAGAATTGTGCTCCTTGCAACTGGTCGAACAGGTCATCAATGCGAGGTAGCGGATACCTATTCTTAATGGTGACATGGTTCAATTCTCGCTAATCAATACAAAGTCGCATACTCCCGTCTTTCTTCTTTGCGAATAAAACAGGAGCACCCCAAGGAGATGTACTAGGACGAATGAAACCGATGTCTAATAACTCCAGTAATTAGACTTTTAACTCTTGAAGTTCAGTAGGAGCCATTCGATATGGGGTTTTAGAAATGGGTTTTGTACCCGGTTCAAGATCAATAAAGAATTCAACATCACGATCTGGGGGTAGACCGGGAAGTTCTTCAGGAAATACATCAGGAAATTCTCTAACAACAGAAATATTATTCAAATCTGACTTGTCTCTGTTCAAATCCATAACATGGCTAAGAAAGCTTGACATCCATTTTTCAATAAACGAATAACTTTATGGCTTGATGTGACAGTGATTGATTTTAGTGGTTTAGTTACTTGAATTAGCATAACAGGTTGGTTAGGAATATAAAAACTAACAACCTTACAAAAACAATCAATTTTGGCATGATGAGTGGCTAACCAATCAATTCCTAAAATCACATCAAAAGCAAGTATCTTTAAAGAGATAAGATCAACAGGTAATGTGATAGTGCCAACTTGGATCAAACAAGATTTATAAACTATAGATTTAACGAAGGTTTCACCTAACGGAGTTTCAACAGATAAGTTAAAGTCCAATTTCTCCAGTCAAGTTTAAACGTTGAGCACAAGCAGGAGAGATAAAAGAATGGGTAGAACTGGTATCTAGTAAGGTATAAACTTCGCAATAATTCAAGATTAGCTTACCCGTGATCACCTTGTTCGAGTTCCTTGCGTTTTGGCCAGTTACGACAAACGCTCTTCCAGGAATCACTGATTTTGACTTATCCGGGACAGCCTTTGGAGTCACCATCCTTGCTGAACTTGGTTTTGCTACTGAGCAGTCTCGAGCTTTATGGCCCTCCTTTCCACAGTTATAGCATACCTTGGATTGTTGTAGGCAATTTGGGCTGATATGTCCCTCTTTTCCGCATTTATAACACCTAAATGGCGGTCGTTCTCCTCCCCTAGAATTTGTTGTTGGTGTTGGTGTTGCTGCTGATGTCTTCCCATCATTGTTGAATCTCCTCTTTCTAAAATTTCCACTTGACTCACATCTCCTATTATCATGGCCATGATTACCCCATGAGTGGTTAGCGCCTTTGTCCGTATTTTTCCATCCTCGCTGGTTATCATCGCTCTGATGACTGTTGTCACCGGTATGACCCTGGTTGTGGTCCCTTGGTTAAACATACTCACTATCTTGCTCAAATAATTGAGTCTCATTGACAACATCTGAATACAGAGAAAATTTATGAGAGATAAGGTATTGACGAATCTCGGGTTTTAAACCTCTCAAAAACATCCGCGTCATACGTTCCTCATTCTCTACCAACTGAGGTACAAACCTGGATAACTCTGCGAATTTCGCCTCGTACTGAGACACCGTTATGTTGTTCTGTTCCAGTCTAATAAACTCTAACTCTTTCATATGATGAATACTTTCAAGAAAGTACTTGTCATTGAACAGTTTCTGAAATCTTACCCAAGACATGTTGAGTGCGGCTGGCTGGGTACGTTTCACGAATTCCCACCAGTAATCTGCCCCTCCATGGAACTTAAAGGTGGCGAATGGAACCTTCTGTTCCTCTGTGCATCCCAAGACATCAAATATCTTGGTAATTTGCTTGACCCATATTTCTGCCTTAATCGGATCGGGCTTTCCCCAGAAATCTGGTGGTCCCAACTCCTTGAACTACTTGGCTGTGACAGACCACGCGTTGCCATCATTTCCACCCGTATTTTGTACACGAGTCTCCCTCGTCTGATTTTGCATGAACTGTAAAAAGCTTCTAAACATACCATCATTCATCGTCTGATTAGTGGTGTTGTTTATAGGAGGAATATTGCCTTCCTGTTGCACGTTCTCCTAGTTTGTGACTAAAGGTTGTTCCACAGTCTCATACACTCCATTATTAACGTTCTCAGCAACCATTCTTAAATACTGCCATAAAACAAGGGTTAATTAAACAAATTAACATATCACATAATATCCCTATATTATGACCGACCTACAAATAAGCTTAGATAAGACACACTAGCGAAGTATTTACTCACCTCTCCCCTCCTAGTTCTATTCCTCGATCTCCGCTAGAGACTATATCCCTAAGCTTTGATACCAACTGTGACGCCCCCAAAATAGGTATACAACACCCATTCTAAGTCGCCAAATACATGGTACAGAAAGCAAACTACAACTTTAATAATACAATTGTCGTGCAAAATACGATAACATATCATGTGAGTTTAAATAGAAATATTATCTTCTAGACAATATCCACACTCAAATAAGTCCTCATTATAATTATTCATACACTATTTTACAGAAATAGTGAGGACTGCTAAAACATCTTTCTAGAACCATCACTCCATACCCCGACTAGATCCTGCTATGTTCTCACCTCCTAAGAAGAAAAATGGAACAAAAAGGAAAAGGGTGAGCTCAACTAGCCCAGTAAAGAATATTATGACTAAGATAATATACAACAAATTATCATTAGTCTTCAACAGGGAAAAATCTGATAAAATATAATAGACAACAAGTTTTAGATCAACAAATACAGCGGAAACAGCAATCCATTGGAAGAGTCACGTAGAGAATGAATTCTACTATCTTCTAAGATTTAAAAGTTCATCATCAATATTTTATCCCTGTAACATCAATCAATATACATCTTTATTGCACTACAGGCAAAAGATATTCATTTGTATCACCAGTTGGTCATGTTTATCTCAACACCCGTTCATCTTAGCACTACGGGCCAAAGATATTCATCAGTTAATCATTCATCTTTTCACTACAGGCCAAAGATATTCAATAATATCATCATTTAGGACTGAGGATGATGAAAAAGATTTTAAAGAAAATGAATCCAATGAGACCGAAGGAAAAATATTAGGGATTCATATAACAGTTTATCCAAGATCAATAATACTTCATAATAACCAATTGTGAAGAAGAATTCAAAATAAAGATCAAAACATGGATACAATCAAAGATAGTAATCATAATAGACATCTTGGATAAAAAGAAGAAAATTTCATTTTTCGGTGAATATTGCCGTATTCGTGAATAATGTCGTATACATGAATAGTGTCGTATACGTGAATAGTAACCCCGACACAAAAAGTTCCAAATTTGATTAAAAAGTTCAACCAATATTTCGGCATAATCATATCGATGAAAATAATATCATTTAAGAAGAAAATAACATCCCTTACCTCAAAATAGCGGTACTTCTGATCAGAATATCGGATATAAAGCCGAAGGAAACTTGTACCAAACAGCAACTCTCAAAGTATCAAAATACTCACAAAAATGCGCTCGATAATCTAGAGAGAAAGAAAACTTGTTTCTGTTGTGATTTTCAATTCTAACCTAAGCGCCTATTTATAGGAAAATGCTAGAACGCCATAGGAGACTAAAATAATAAAATAATATATTTTCTTTACTTTTCTTCTACGCATGCTAGGTTGAAAATCAAGACCAACCATCTTTGAACAAAAATTAGCAGCCCACATGTTTTCAAACAAAAGTGGGTCCCACCCATAATTTTAATAAAAAATATTTTATTTTCTGAAACTTCAGTAATTCATAGAAAATAGCCCGTTTATCAGAAAAATATGAATTTTATGTCCATTCCACATGAAATCAAATTCTCTACAACTTTGTAGCTTTATGTTTTTCCAAATTTCAGGCAATAAATATCCGAAATCCACAAACGGGTGATTTTTAATACCTCCATTCCGACAAAATACTGATAAAACACCTCAACATTAATTCCTTCATTTATAACCACATAAATAAATAAATTCATCATTTATATCCACATCAAATAAATATTTCCATATCATATAAATTAATAATTAATTATTCACAAATAATATTACAGAATCACAATTATGATAACCAGGCAGTTCCCAGAAAAGAGGGGGCTTTCCAATAAGGATTTCTCCTTACTGGCGCGCAATTAGGTGACCAAACCTCTCCTTAATAGAACTTTCTAGATATTCCCAATAATGGTATCTAATAATATTATTCAAATAATATGAATTATTGATCTGATAATGGGAAATACTGTGCAGTGACAATTATTGAAACAACAATAATATAAAATATCAACGCAGCAATTATTGAATCAATAAAATAAAATATTGAACAGTAACTACTGTAACAATTATTGAGTAGTACCTTCTTATGTACGAATCAATAATTCAACAATATTGTGCAATACCACGTCTTCTTCGTACACCATAGCGCGTATTCTTGTATTTTAACCACGGGTAACCCAAGCGGTGTTAATTGGTAACAATTACGCCATTATTTATAAAAACTCATACTTTGTCGTTTTCTTCATCCGATAATTATCCTGTTATGGGGCGCACAAATGGTTGCGCCGTCGTACGAATATTCCCCGATAACAAGAATATTCCACGACCAAACGAATATTCCCTGACAATAATGAATATTTTATAACCACTTGCTTATTTTGCAAAATTTGCACATTTCACCCATAATTAAAGTATTATATCAAATTAACACCTTATTAATTTAGGATAATGAATAGAGAAAATTTAATTTTATTTATAATAAGTTGGGGTCTTACATACCACATGCATGGTGAATGATCCTTTGTATTCATTCCTTATTAAATTGTGGAAATGATCTATATACGTGGATTACCGCATGACGGATGAAAATCTATTTACAGTTTCATATATTCTGTTATACTCAGTTGGTTAAAGCTTTGACTTCTATACTCCATGAAATTAGTGGAATATCCTTGATATTTGCGCTTCATCTAGTATCTTTTCATGGAAATATTCTTCTGAGCATTCTTGAATTTTACTCTACAAAGCAGTATCATGTTGACAATTTGGACGTTATTAGTTCCTGGATAAATTAATTCTTGAACTTGTTTTATTGAATTCTTATATCATTGTCATCATCCTCATGTTATTTTATGTTGAAAGTCATCTGTGGCCTGTTGTGCATAAATGGACTTGATATGATTATTACCAGGGATTAATCGGTATAATCATGACCGTAATATTAAAAATGATATGGTAAAAGTCCTCATTGGCCCGTAGTGCATTGATGGACAGTTATTGGCATGATCATGACCATTGATGAATACACGAATATCATTGGCCCGTAGTGCATGGATAATTTGTGGTTGTGATACTAATGAATATCCTTGGCCGTAGTGCAGGGATGATGTGAATTATTTATTAAGCTGAGTCTCAGCGATAAAAGTGATGAAAAACCTTTTCAATCATAAAAGATAGTAGATTTTATTCTTTACTTGACTCTTTAAATGGATTGCTTGTTCCGCTGCAGTTAAACTTGATGTTTGTTATATTTTATCAGTTTAACATTGTTGAAGACTAATGATAATTTATTCTACATTATCTTAGTCATAATATTTCTTACTGGGCTAGTTGAGCTCACCCCTTTCTTTCACCATTCTCTTTAGAAAATGAGAACGTAGCCGGGACTAGTTGGGGAACGGAGTGATGGTCCAGATGATAGTATTAGTAGTCCTCACTATTCTGTTAAATAGTGTGACAATAAATGTAATGAGGACTCCTTTGAGTGTGGATATTGTCTAGATGACAATATTCTTATTAAAACTCTCAATTTATGTTTTGTCGTATTTTACACGACAGTTGTATTATTAAGTTGTATTTGTATTTTTTGTACCATGTATTTGGCGACTCAAGATGGGTGATGTATACCTATTTTGGGGGCGTCATATAATATGTCATATTATTAAATCAATAATTGAGACGGCAAAGTTATTCATATTATTATTTGCAATATTGACAATGTCTAGAATTTCTGTCAAGGAGAGGTTTGGTCACCTAATTGCGCGCCAAAAAGGAGAAATCCTTATCGGAAAGCCCCCTCTTTTCTGGGAACGACCTGGTTGTTAAATATTGTGAATTATAATATTAATGATGAATAAGTTCGTGTTGATTAAAGATGAATTGGATAGTTCCATTGTGTCAGAATTATTAGTGTTAGTGAAAATCGACATTTATTTCAATAATAATTAATGTCTGGAGGTTATATTGACCAATTGGGTAATTAATTGAAAAAATAAGCAATTAATTGTTATTAATTCACATGATTATAACTATTTGTTCACATGTGTGTACTATTGATTCACATTCATGTACTATTAGGGGACGTGGTGCATGATTGATAATACTTGCATGACTAAGTTAAAAATGGAGGTATAGATGGAGGTACTATATTATAATTCATATTTTCACATGATTATAACTATTGATTCACATGATTGAACTATTAATTCACATTATTTACTATTAGAGGAGGTGGTGCAAGTTTGATAATACTTGCATGACTAAATTAAAAATGAAGAAAAAGAGGAAGGTATTATATTGTAATATTTCGAGCCCCAAAATGTGCAATTAACGAAACTATATTTTTCTATAAATAGAAGCTCATTCTTCCTTCATTTCTCGCCAATTCACTAAAGCATTAGAGAAATTATTATAGAGAGAAATTATAGAGAGAAAGAAGAAGAGAAGTCCGCTACCTCACTATTCCAATATCCAGTTTCTTCTAAGGTAAGGGATATTATTTCTTTCGTATTCATGAAGAGAGCTTCTATTATTCCATTCTTTATTATTATGTTGGAATAACCTGTCTATACGAAGTACTGCAAACATGGTAAAATTCTTCTGTTATTCCATTCTTTATTATTATGTTGGAATAACTTTTATACATCAAATCTGCATACGTGGTGAAATTCTTACATTATTCCATTCTTTATTATTCGGTTGGAATAACTTTGTTTGTGTGGTCTATCGCATGCACGGTGAATTATGTTGTTATTTCATTCTTTATTATTCGTTAGAACATCCCATGCATGCGGATTACTGGCATGACACTGGTTCCATTCTTTTTATACTCGTTAGAATATCACATCTCGTGAGGATTACGCATGACACTGGTTCCATTCTTTATTATTCTGTTGGGAATAACCTGTCTGTGCGGTCTATCGCATGCATGGTGAATTCTTCTGTTATTCCATTCTTTATTATTCTTTTGGAATAACCTGTCTATGTGGATTACCACATGCATGGTGAATGATCCATCGTATTCATTCTTTATTAAATTATGGAAATGTTCTGTTTACGTGGATTACCGCATGGCGGGTGAAAATCCATTTGCCGTTTTGTAATTTTTTTGACCCTCAAAAATTCTAGAAAAATTTGAAATAATAATTTCTCTAGTTTTCTAGATTGTGTCCAAAAATGGCGATTTTTGGATGTATAGATTAGGAGTTATGAATTTTATGAGAAAAGACTATTTTAAAAGTAAACCCTTATAACTCCTTGTGGTTAACTCCAAAATTGGTGAAATTTTTATTGGGAGTACATGTATATAACAGGAGTATACCCTGTAAATTTCGGTATTTTTGGACAAAAGTACAATTTATGATAAATATCTAAATATTCGGCAGTTTTGGCCATATGAAAAATAGTAAATGAATTTTAAAAATTCCGAGAAAAATATATGTTCAATATGGGATTATATTATGCTAAATCCGAGAAAAGAAATAGTTTTGGGACTGATTTGGTATTTTTCATAAAAATGAACTAGTTAAGAGTAAATGAATTAAATATGTTATGTGAAGTAACAAAATTGGAAAATAGGATTTTATGGCTTGCGAATCCTATATAAGGTATATGCAGATTTTTGATAAGGGATTTGATCATTGGTGATGAAATCTTATGAGTATGACATTTTTGAATGATTAAATGCATTATTTGATAAAGTGTAAACAATTAAAATAAATTGTTTATAAGTTTAAGAAGTGATTAAAATATTGTTATAATATTAATAATATTAGATTATGAGTTTATTAAGTGATTGATAATATTTGGATAAATTTAAAGTCTTTAATATTTATCCTTGATTTCGTTTGATTATTGCTTATATCATTGCATCATCCTCATGCTTATATTGTGATGAAAGTCATCTTTGGCTTACGTGCATAGATGGACTTGGTATGATTATGACCAGGAATTATTCGGTATAATCATGAACGTAATGTAACGAATGATGTGGTAAAAGTCCTCATTGGCATGTAGGTCATTGATGGACAGTTGTTGGTATGATTATAACCAGGGATTATTCGGTATAATCATGACCATTGTTGAAAACACGAATATCCTTGGCCCGTAATGCATGGATAATTCGTGGTCATAATACTAATGAATATCCTTGGCCGTAGTGCAGGGATGATTCGATGATGTGAATTATTTATTAAGCTGAGTCTCAACGATAAAATATTGATTATACACTTTTAATTCGTAAAAGACAGTAGATATCATGCTCTACTTGACTCTTCTTAAATAAAGTTGTATGTCTTTGGCCTGTAGTGCAAAGATGAATTGTTAATGAATATCTTTGGCCGTAGTTCAAAGATGAATTTATTAGTATGATTATGAGCAAGAATTGTGATTTGGTATAACCATGATTTTTGATGTTTCAGGTAAAGATAGGTGGTGAAAATTATCTTCGTCCTGGGTGCGAAGAGGAATTTAGAATCACAATTATGATTATGAGTTATTCATATGATTGTGGACAGGAATTGTTGATTGATGTTACTGAGGATAAAACATTATTGGTGGACTTTTAACATGGAGAAAATAATAGACACGATGGTCTATTTGACTCTTCTAATGGATTGCTCGTTCGCTTACAACTATGGTTGAAAAGTTTTATCATCTACCATATATGTTCTAAATCTACGATTTATTACTGATGAAGGGTATTGATGATGTAAATTATCTTTAGTCATGATATTCTTTACTGGGCTAGTTGTGCTCACCCTTTTTGCTTCAAAATTCCTTTTAGGTAATAAGAGTGTAGCTGGGTCGAGCAGGGGTAACAGGAGAGTAGAACGGTGGTCTATAGCTGTTGAGGTTCTCCTTAAATAGTATAGAAATAATTTTATTGAGAACTTTAGATAAGTGTGTCGTATTGTATACTTCATTTGATATTTAATTTTGGTGAACCGAATAGGGTGAGGTGAACCAACTTTGGAAGGGCATTTTTCCACTATCATACAAGATGTCTAATGACATACAACCTCGTGTTATCATAAGACAGGGTTGTGCACATCCACTTGCTGAGTATATCTACGAGCACTACCTATATAATCTTGGAGTTTATTTGAAATATAATTCTCACTTAGAGACAACGGAGATAATTATATGTCAAGAGAAGACTCACCATTGGAAAGAAGGTGATAACAATCTTCTTGTTTTTCTTTGGGGACTATTGGGTCAACCAAGGATAATTATGTGGACATATAATATCTATCATAACCTAGACTCATGGCCTCTCATGTACGAAGGTTTCCTTGAACACTTTCCGAAGACTTTAATTACTAAAACAGTTATGGAATGTACTTTTATGTAAGGTACCATTGTAAGGTTGTGGTCAAGGCACCATGAGAGTATACATTTGTATTAAAACTCACAGTTTAACTGTGGTCGTATTCTCCACGACAGTTCAACAGTTATATAAATGAAGTTTGTATTTGATTGTTATAGTATGATATTTGGCGACTCTAAATGGGTCGTGTGGACCTATTTTGGGGGCGTCACATTAAATCTCTTTGATCTGATGTTTTTAGCAATGACGTTTGTTTGTAAGTGTGGTATTACATACATACTACAACACTGATGCCCTAGATTTCTCAGATAACATCTAGAACATGAAAATTTATGTGGTCAAAGTAGTAACCTCGAGCACTGTCTTGAAGGTTCTGGGTTTGCTCATGAACACCAAGAACACCTATAGTTACGGTTCTGTCGCTATAGGGCCCTTTAGCGATAGTTTTTTAGAAAAATAATTATTTTTATTAAATAAATTGAAATAAATAGTTTTTAATTATTAAAAATACATAATAAATTATGAAAAGTTATTTTAAAGCCTAAAAATTAGTTTTTAATTATTTTGAGTATATTTCACAAATATTTAATATTTTTGGAATATAAATGTTATTTAATTTATTTAATTATAATATTAAATAAATTAGTTAAAAAGGATTTTAATACTTGAAAAATCATGAAAAATTATATTATGGTATAAAAAATATTTTAAGTTATTTTTAATAACTTTGATATTTTGTGATGAAATTCATTAATAAATTAATATTAATGGTAATTAGTTTATTTAATAAATATATTAAATAAATTATGGAAAAATGGAATTAATGATTTAAAAATCATACAAAATGATTTAAGTGTTAGAAAAATATTTTAAGTTATAAAATATAACTTTTGATATTTTGTCATGAAAATATTAATAATTTAATTTTAAAAGAAATTATCGGATAATGGATTTAAGTGTTTAAAAATCATACAAATATGATTTTAAGGTATTAAAAATACTTTGATATAATATATGTGACAACCCGAGAATTTAGACAATTTATTAAAATCTTAAATGGTGGATTTAAGGTCAAATAATAGACCTAGACAGAATATTAGTGTATGCGTTTGATATTTTTGGGAATGAATTTTGAGGATTTCAAAATTTTGTGAAGGATTTAGGTGAATTATTCAGGATTAAGTGTATACGTGAATATGTTCTATGAGTATGGTCATTTATGTGTTCAAAATGTGGTAAAGGGTCAAGGGTTGACCAGAATTTTATCAGTGTGAAACCCTAATATGATTAAGAACGTCAACGTTCTGTTAGAAAACCCTAATGTCTGATAAGAAACCTTGGAAACCGGTTTTGAAAACCCTAATTTTAGTTCTGGGAATCCGAAATCCTAATTCGGAACTTGGAAACCCTAATCTGGGAATTTAAAGGATAATTATAATGCTTAAGTGATTATGAATACAGATTCAGGAAAGGATTATGAATACAGATTAAATGATATTCGTATTGAGAAGGGAGTTAAGATTAGGTGGGGATTTCAATTGAGGACTCATGTCGGCAGCTGAGTTGTATGATTCCTTGTATGGGTGGGGAATTGTACTTGGTGTAAAAACCACTTAGTTTCTGGCACTGATAATCATTGAAATGTTTGTGTCGCGTTATTTGTTATATGCATGTTAAGAGGGTGATTCCTTTCTCATATATATAACAAATAGATAGGTTATAGATAGAGGATATAAGATTAAGTGCGAGTTCTTAAAACTTATACTTATGTGACATTCTTGACTCATAGTTATATGAAATATTTACGAACCCCTCAATGAATGGACGCTAAAGGTCTAACTAGGGTAAGTTCTTAAACTCATATAATTGTGGCAAGTTAATAAACTCATAAGTGTGGTTTGACGAACTGGATATAGTTGTGTGTGAATAGAGTATTGAGGATTATAGGAACAAATATATTGTTAAGAAAATGATCATTAGTGGAGACATAAGTTTTCCAAAACTCCTAGCTATGCTAGACTTCAAAATTTTGACATTAAGCTAAATACGCACTATGTGCTTTTAAAAAAAAATATGTAGACTCGTAATCATTTTTGAAACAGTTTAAAGTATAGTTTATGCTACTTATTTCGACTAGACGCAAATGATTTGAAATATCATAATATATTTAAGTTGTCACTCATGTACCATGTAAACTGGTGCAAAGATGATACAAACTTGATGGAGTTGTAAATACATGAATACTTAGTGTGAATTTGATCTAAAGTCGCTGTTCCACTATTGTATGATGTGTTATGACAAAGTCATACAATGACGGCATCCTCAAACGGACTGTTAATACAGTACGGCATCATGACGTCATTCTTCAAAAATATTTTTAAGAATTTATTTTGCCAACGGGGTTTGGCTACACCTAAATAATTCGATTGAATTGAATTATTGATATGAGTCTACGCAATTCGATTCATCTAGATTAATGTTTATGAAAACTCTAAGTGTTCATTGAAAGAAATTTTCCGAACCAAATTGTTTTGGTGCGGTATCCTATGATAATACTGAGGTGAACTATGTTGTTTGGATAAAATAATCCAATCAAGTAGCGTAAATATTCGCTAGACATGATTAATACGTTATACGTTAATAAAGATTTAAATTTCTCAAAATATTTTTTTTTTGAATATTATGGCGTGGATTTGATATAATGCTATAGTTGCGGGAAATATTTACAAATTTTGCAAATATGCAAGTTGTTATATAGTATTCGATTGGTCAGGGAATATTCTTTTGTAAAGGGAATATCCAAATGCGATTTTGACAATCATTGGTGGACCCCACAAAGGAAGTATTGTTGTAGTAAGAAAAAGCATGTAATTATCTTTTTATAAAAATAACGACGAAAAGTGTTACCGTTAAAACCTGTTGAACTACTTCGGTAGTAAAGAAATGCGATGTCTGGCGTGGTTACATAAGAGTACACGATATGGATTATGAAGCTTATGTAAGAAGTCACTCGGTTATACTCAATTATTGCTACATAAAGAATCACGCATCATATCTCTCATATTATTGATTCAATTATTGTCACAAGATTATCTCGCATAATATGTTATATTATTAAATCAATAATTGAGACGAAAAAAGTTATTCATATTATTATTTGCAATATTGACAATGTCTAGAAGTTACATCTGGGAGAGGTTTGGTAACCTAATTGCTTGCGCTTGATAAGGAGAAATCCTTATCTGAAAGCCCCTTCTTTCACAGGAACGACACTGGTTGTTAAATATTGTGAGTTATAATATTAATGATGAATGAGTTCATGTTGATTAAAGATGAATTTGATAGTTCCATTGTGTTGGGATTATTAGTGTTAGTGGAAATCGACATCTATTCCGATGATAATTGATGTCTGGGGGTTATATTGATAAATCGGGTAATTAATCGGATAAATGAGCAATTAATTGCTATTAATTCACATGATTATAACTATTTGTTCACATGTGTGTACTATTGAATCACATTCTTGTACTATTAGGGGAGTTGGTGCAAGATTGATAATATTTTCATGACTAAGTTGAAAATGGAGGTATAGATGGAGGTATTATACTGTAATTCGTATTTTCACATGATTATAACTATTCATTCACATGATTGAACTATTGATTCACATTATTTACTATTAGAGGAGGTGGTGCAAGTTTGATAATACTTGCAGGACTAAATTAAAATGAAAGAAAAGAGGAAGGTATTATACTGTAATATTTCGAGCCCCAAAACGTGCAATTATCGAAACTATATTTTCCTATAAATAGAAGCTCATTCTTCCTTCATTTCTCACCAATTCACTAAAGCTATAGAGCAATTATTATAGAGAGAAATTATAGAGAGAAAGAAGAAGAGAAGTCTGCTACCTCACTATTCCAATATCCAGTTTCTTCTAAGGTAAGGGGTATTATTTCTTTCGTATTCATGAAGAGAGCTATTGTTATTACATTCCTTATTATTACATTGGAATAACTTTATACATCTGCAATCGCATACATAGTGAAATTCTTTTGTAATTCCATTCTTTATTATTCGTTGGAATATCCGTCGGTCGTCATTATTACGCTGACGGGTTCTATTAATTATTATTACATTGGAATAACACATCATAAGGATCTATCGCATGCATGGTGATTTCTGTTGTTATTCCATTCTTTATTATTCTGTTGGTGTGTATTATGCCTGACCTGGTTTCATTATTTATTATTCTGTTAGAATAACCTGTCTGTGAGGTCTATCGCATGCATGATAATTTCTGTTGTTATACCATTCTTTATTATTCTGTTGGAATATCCTGTTGGTGCATATTACGCCTAACCTGGTTCCATTATTTATTATTCTATTGGAATAACCTGTCTGTGTGGATTACCACATGCATGGCGAATGATCCTTCATATTCATTCCTTATTAAATTGTGAAAATGATCTGTTTACGTGGATTACGGCATGGCGGGTTAAAATCCATTTGCAGTTTCGTAATATTTCGGACATTCAAAAATTCTGGAAAAATTTGGGAGGATATTATGATAAGTTTTCTAACATCTCCAAGTGGAATCACTGAAAGAGGAGTTGTAGATTTTTGTATGGACTATTTTTAACAAAGCATGAAAAAGAGAAGAAAAAAAAAAGAAAAAGAGAAAAGCTACACGCCCACAATTTTGTAAAATTCATTTTTACCACTTAATTTGTGAGAAAAATTCGGCCTTTTGGGACATGGAAATATATGGTATAAAGTACCTTCTGTCCAAAAATGAGCTCATTCCGACTTAAAATGAGCAAGTTATGACTATTTCAATATTTAGGTTTTTCTTACGAAAAATGTTATAACCAAAGTTCTATAACTCCGATGACCATAAAATTTAAACAAAGCATGAAAAATTATAAAAAAATACTTGTTGTGTATGAAATATATGTATATATGTTTGGACAAAGGATAGAAAAATAATAAGTTAATTTGGTAATTTTCATGAAAATGGTTTAGTTACAAACATATGAGTTAAATATGTTATGTGAAGTTGAAGAATTGGTAAATAGGATTTTAGGGCTTGAAAATCCTATATAAGGTATATGCAGATTTTTGATGAGTGATTTGATCATTGGTGATGAAATCTTATGAGTATGGCATTTTTGAATGATTAAATGCATTATTTAGTAAAGTGTAAACAATTAAATTAAATTGTTTATAAGTTGAAGAAGTGATTAAAATATTGTTATAATATTAACAATTTTAGATTATGAGTTATTTAAGTGATGGATAATATTTGGATAAATTTAAAGTCTTTAATATTTATCCTTGTTTTCGTTTGATTAATGCTTATAATATTGTCATCATCCTCATGCTTATATTGTGATGAAAGTCATCTTTGGCTTACGTGCGGAGATGGATTTGGTATGATTATGACCAGGGATTATTCGGTATAATCATGACCGTAATGTAACGAATGATGTGGTAAAAGTCCTCATTGGCCTTTATTTCATTGGTGGACAGTTGTTGGAATGATTATGACTAGGGATTATTCAGTATAATCATGACCGTTGATGATTACATGAATATCCTTGCCCGTGGTGCAGGGATGATATGGTTTATTTATTAAGCTGAGTCACAGCGATAAAGTTGATGAAAATCTTTTTAAATCATAGAAGATTGTAGATTTTATGCTCTACTTGACTCTTCTAATGGATTGCTTATTCCGCTGCAGTTGTTGATCTAGAACTTGTTGTCTATTATATTCTGTCAGTTGTTATACTGTTGAAGGTTAAGGATAATTTATTCTGCAATATCTTAGTCATAATATTTCTTACTCGGCTAGTTAAGTTCACCCTTTCTTTTAATGTTCTCTTCAGGAAATGAGAATATAGCTGGGACAAGTCGGGGAGACGGAGTGACGGTCCAGATGATAGCATTAGTAGTCCTCACTATTCTGTTAAATAGTGTGACAATAAATGTAATGAGAACTCCATTGAGTGTGGATATTGTCTAGATGACAATATTCTTATTAAAACTCTCAGTTTATATTTTGTCGTATTTAACACGATTGTTGTATAATTAAGTTTTATTTGAATTTTGTACCATGTAAGTGGCGACCGAAGATGGGTGATGTATACCTGTTTTGGGGGCGTCACATTATACATGACGTAAGAGTACGATAGGCTAATCACCTAAAGTACTAGCAACAGTAGTTTATTTTCTTTGTGATTGTAAACATACCAAGTAGTGTATTATTTTGTGGTATGAATACCGTTAAAACTATGTGTTCATGGTCTATATGACCCCTCAGCATGATTTGAAATTTTTTTACTCTTGTGAGTGGTGTATTGGGTAGCATGTGATGATATTGTGAATGGTGTAAGCAGTATGGTGTAAGGTGTAAGGTGAATTTCGGGGACGAAATTCTTAGAAGAAGGGGTGAATGTGACAACCCGAGAATTTAGATAATTTATTAAAATCTTAAATGATGGATTTAAGGTCAAACAATAGACCTAGACAGAATATTAGTATGCGTTTGATATTTTTGGGAAGGAATTTTGAGGATTTCAAAATTTTGTGAATGATTTAGGTGAATTATTCAGGATTAAGTGTATACGTGAATATGTTCTGTGAGTATGGTCATTTATGTGTTCAGAATGTGGTTAAGGGTCAAGGGTTGACCAGATAAATTTTATCAGTGTCAAACCCTAATATGATTATGAACATCAACGTTCTGTTAGAAAACCTTAATGTCTGATAAGAAACGCTAGAAACTGGTTCTGGAAACCCTAATTTCGATTTCGAGAATTTGAAACCCTAATTTGGAACTTTGAAACCCTAATCTGGGAATTTAAAGGATAATTATAATGCTTAAGTGATATTAATAATAATATTAATTAGGGTAAAGCTTAATTAATTAGCAAACGGTAATTTCAAAATTTTAAATCCTAATTATTCCGTCAAAAACCCTAATGTACAATTGTGAATTTAATTGCTAAATTAGCAATATTAATTAGGAAATATTAATCCTAATTAGCAAACTTGAATTATGATTAAGGAATCTTAATATAATTAGAGAATCTTAATTATAATTTAGAAATGTTACTTTTCTTTTTTTGAAAACCTAATTTGAAAATCCTAGAAAAGTTAATTATGAAAACCGTAGGTTTTAACCCTAAGGGTCAAACCCTAAGGGTTGAATAAAATGATAATTCTAGAATTAAAATGGTGTGAAAATGTCCAAAATGCCCTTATGTCACATTCTTTAATTGGTAGCTTGCAAATCTTACCATAATTTTGGGTTGGTGACTAACCCTAGACCTAGCGTTAGATATGTGTCAATTACTAGCCATCAATTGCCAACTAGATACATTAAATCAATTGGATCAAAGATATAAGTAAAGAAAACTTACTTTACGCCTCATTATTTGCCAAGACTCTTCTCTCTCTAAGATTTCGAGATTTAGAGTGAGAGTGTGAGATAAGATAAGCCAATATCAATTCATTGCTTGCCAAGATCATACTCCATGGTCAAAAATTAAAGATCAAAATATAAAGGTATAAACCCTAGCTAGTTTTATAAAAATCTTAGGATTTGATGTTAGATGTTGTTGTTTATTTGTAAAAGTTGTGTATTAAGGTGTCTTTAAGTGATCCGGTTTGTTAAATCCCAGATCCATAACATCAAAGTGCTTAAAACTAGCATTTCATGAAATCTGAAAAAAGTTCAAAACACCACTACAAAGTACCTAATAGACAACACTTAAACCACAACATTTTTTAAAAAAACATTGTGGTTTTTTTTTTACAACGTTTTAAAAAAAAATGTTGTAGATATATATGCAAAAAAGTTATCTATTTAAAAGGATATTTTTTTGGTTTTAACTAGATAATATTTTTTTTTAAAAACGTTGTCTATGAAGAAAAACACAGAGCTAAAAAAAAAAAGACGCTGAAATGAAAATTTGAAATTAAAACAAGTCTACTTTCTTCTCTCTTATCTCTGTACTTTCTCTCTCTACGAAGTGGGTGCCCTGCTCTCTTACTCTCCTACGATCCAAACTTTGGCTACCACTGTGGCCATCAGCTGAAGAGGCACATACGATGTTTCAGTCGGAGATATTTCGATTCGAGCTAGAGAAGATCAGAAAACGCCTTTGACTACTGGTATGGTCTAGTCGGGTTCGGTCAGACACAAAATTCTAAGCTTTTTGTTATGGCTGACGCTCTCTCTGCGATTCCTGCTCCCGTTCTTCGTTGTTAAGTAGTCTGCAGTGCCTAAGCCAAAGCCCATACTTATTTATTGCCTGACTCGAAGGTCTCATCAAGATGGCCGATCTGGTACCTTTGATTGCATATCTATCACTTATGTAATTACTTCTCCATTTCTTTATAGGTTTCGCTTTTAATTACTCAGATTTTCTCTTGAATTTTGTTTTTATAATGTTTATTGTGAATTATGGACCGTCTTGGATCTATAGTTAAGGTTATAGATCTTATATGTATTTTCATTGTATAATTTTGTTTAGGTTTTTCCATTTCTATTACTATTTTCAATTTGCTCTATTATCTCTAGGTTCAGCTTCTAGATTTCCTGATATATTCCCTTTTGAATTTTGCTGTTCTGGAGTTTCTCTTATTAATTAAGGAGTGTTACAATTGTGGATGTCGAAATGTTTTTCTTCTTGGATTCATTTCTGCCAAGGCAGAGAGTGTTGTTGTTCTTCTTTGCAGGGATCCTTGCCTTAGTGTTAATGCACTGGATTTGTTTGAAGATGACTGATCAACCTCGGTAAGTTTTTTGAAGGATGAAGTAGTTGCTGGCCTTGAGTCACGAATTGCTGCTTGGACATTCCTTCCCATAGGTAAATTTTTGTGCTTGATGAATGTTCTTCAGATCTCATATTTTATTGGAGCAAACTCATTCCAACTGATCCTGATGTTGTAATTAGAAAATGGGGAAGCTCTCCAAATACAGCATTACTAGCATGGCCAGAAGTATGAGCCTCATTTTGATTTTTTTCATGACAAGGCCAATCAAGAATTGGGGGGTCACAGGGTGGCCACAGTACTAATGTATCTGTCTAATGTTGAGAAGGGTGGAGAAACAGTTTTTCCCAATTCAGAGGTATCTTATATTTAGTAGCACTATGGTTGTTTATGGTCTTTCTTGTTCTTCTCTCTATAAGCTAGCTTCAATATTTATAGGAAATACTTTCTTCTTCTTCTCCCTATAAGCTAACTTCAATATTTATATTTACAGGCCAAAGACTCTCAGCCAAAGGATGATAACTTGTCTGATTGTGCAAAAATAGGTTACTCGAGTAAATAATTCATCAGACGGGATCCCAAGGGTATTATATTAGAATTATGGTAGAAACAGAAAACAGTTGTAACCCCAGCCAGTTCAATTGTATATTGACTGAAGAATAATCGGTACCTAAAAAATATTTTGCTTATAAAATTTAATAAAATAGAGTATTGCGTAATGATACCCAGATTTTGAAGCCTGCCTTTAAAATCTTATGTGACAAAAATTTAAAATGCTTCCTTCTATTGATTCGGGGGACTCATAGCATCAAAGATACTCTAACTGCAGTGACAGGTGCAGTGGTTCCTTTTCACCATTCAGTTTTACATGATGGTGGCATTAGCAATTTAGTATTAGGATATGCCCACTGTGGGATAGTTGTTGCTGCTCGTTGGATTGCAAAGCTCAGCAGTCCATTTCTGCTTAAGGCTCTAAATGAATTTCCCGATTACCAAGTGAAGGTATATGTTACTACTGACTTAATTGGGTTATTTTTTTTCTTAAACCTCTTTTCTTTCTGTTTGAAGTTATATATGTCATAAAACTATTGGAATATGTATGTAATGTTTATTTGTTTTCATTCAATTTTCATTTATATTGCATTAAGCAATATAGTAGTAATTATATTGAAAAGTGAATTTGAGATGTATGTATAGTTTGGCATTATTGAGATGTAAACGTATTGTATGGTATTAATATTCTTTGTAATTACATTACAAAGAATTATTGGGATGTAAAGTATTGTATGATATTAATAGTCTTTGTAATTTTAGCTATATATCATGCTATTAGCATATTGTAGGTGCATTGGTAATATAGGTGAACCACAACATTTTTTATTCTTTTTTTTTAATCTACAATATTTTAAAAACGTTGTGTGAAAGTGCCTAAACGTTGTCTGATATATTAAACTACAACGTTTTTATCCAGAAAATGTTGTGGAATCATACATTCTACAACGTTTTTAAGAATTTGCTAATTTATGAAAAACAAATATACAACGTTTTTTTCTTAAAAAAGTTGTGGAATGTGCTTAACTACAACGTTTTAAAAATATTGTGTAAGAGTGTCAAATAGATGACACCCTTAACCATGATATTTTTCTGACTGAAATCTCAACATTTTTTCTGCGTTGTCTAATTACTGTTTTGTAGTAGTGAAAAGTGGCCTGACAGTCATATGTCAGAGGCCCTAGATCTTTCTCTATTTTTGATATTTGTTGTTTTATGTTATAAATGTGTTATATGCCATGTTGTATATGATCTGGAACTGGAAACAGGGCCAGATCATGTGTAGATCTCAAGTAATCAGTCAAACATGGTTGACCGACCATGGTAATCAGTTTCTCGAAAACCCAGATTTTTCCAGGTAGCTCTGACAACATCTTTAAGGCTCTGATCTTGCTACTGACAAGTGATTTGGCCATGTTTGTATAATGGACTTGTAGTATGGTATAAGGACTACATAATCAAGCTTTTATATCACCCAGATCGTACATAGAATAAAAGTTATGTAGTGTGATGCCCCCAAAATAGGTGTACATCACCTATTTTGAGTCGCCAAATACATGGTACAGAATACAAATACAATCTTAAATATACAACGTGAGTTGTGATTTTTAATACAAATATTGTCTTCTAGACAGTATTAAAACTCAAAATAAGTCCTCAATACATTTATTAACACACTATTTCATTGAATAGTGAGGACTACTAATCTTATAAATCGTTCGGACTATCACTCCGCTCCCCGATTAGTCCTCGCTACGTTCTCATTTCCTGAAGAGAACAATGAAAGTAAAGGGTGAGCTCAACTAGCCCAGTAAGAAATATTATGACTAAGATAATGCAGAATAAATTATCATTAGCCTTCAACAATGTTAAACCCGATAAAATATAATAGACATCAAGTTTAAGCTGCGGTGAACAAACAATCCATTAAAAGAGTCAGTAGAGAATAAAATCTACTATCTTTTTATGATTTAAAAGATTTTCATAACTTTTATCGTTGAGACTCGCTTAATAAATAAAACCACATCATCCGCAACTACTGACGAGGATATTCATTAGTATAACAACCACAAATTATCCATGCACCACGAGCCAAGAATATTCGTGTATTCATCAATGGTCATGATCATGCCAACAACTGACCATCAATGTACTACGGGCCAATGATGACTTTTACCACGTCATTTGTAACATTACGGTCATGATTATATCGAATAATCCTTGGTCATAATCATACCAAGTCCATCTACGCATTCTGAGCCATGAGATGACTTTCAACATAATATAAACATGAGGATGATGACAATGATATAAGAATTCAATAAAATAAGTTCAAGAATTAATTTATCCAAGAACCAATAATGTCCAAATTGTCAACAAGATACTTCTTTGTGGAGTAAAATTCAAGAATGCTCGTGAAGAATATTTTCATGAAAAGATCTTTGGATGAAGCGCAAATATCAAGGATATTCCACTAATTTCATGGAGTATAAAAAAGCAAAATTTTAACCATTTGAGTATAATAAAGAGTGGAATAACAAAGAAATCACCGAGCATGCGATAGACCACACGTATATGTTATTCCAACAGAATAATAAATAACGGAACCGAGTCAAAGTAAATTTGCACCAAGCGAGGATATTACAATGTAATAATAAAGAATGGAATAACAACGAAGTCACCGTGCATGCGATAGGCGCTTTGCAGACGAGTTATTCAACAAAATAATAATTAATGGAACGAAGTCAAACGTAATACATGACCGATATGATATTCAACAAAATAATAAATAATGGAACCAGTCATCCGTAGAACGCACGCATGTGATATTCCAATGTAATAATAAACAACGGATCCAGTCATGCAGAAACGCATGCATGGATGTTTAATGAATAATAAAGAATGGAATAACGGAAGAATTTTATCATGTATGTGGTACTACGATGATGACGAGTTATTCCAACATAATAATAAAGAATGGAATAATGAAGTTCTCTTCATGAAGACGAAAGAAAGAAATAATGCCCTCTAGTAAAAAGAAGAGTATTCCGATTTGGTAGGGTGAGGATATTCTTGAAGAAAACTTGACTACATTTCAAAGCATCTTAAAACTCTAAAGAAATACGCTCAAGATTATATAAGAATTCTCGAACTTACGGTGTGGTTTCAATTCTAACTAAGCATCCTATTTGATCAAATGAGATAAAGGATAAATATTAAACATTTATAATATAATTTATCCAGGATTCAAGAATATCCCCATGTTATCAATCACTTAATAATCTCATAATCTAATATCATTAATATTATAACAATATTTTAATCACTTCTTAAATTTATAAACAATTTATCTCAATTGTTTACGCTTTTACCATATAATGCATTTAATTATTCAAAAATGTCATACTCATACGATATCATCACCAATTATCAAATCCTCATAAAAAAAAATATATACATATACTCTATATAGGATTCTCTAGCCATAAAATCCTATTTTTAACTTTGTTACTTCACATAACATATTTAACTCATATGTTCGTAACTAAATTATTTTCATGAAAAAATACCAAATTAGTCCCAAAAATATTTCTTTTCTCGGATTTAGCATAATATAGTCCCATAATGAAAATATATTTTTCTCGGAATTTTTAAAATTCATCTACTATTTTTCAAAAATCAATTTCTAATTAATTCCTTAAGAAATTAGCTACCTCAAGTTTAACTCCAAAATTCCCAAACCTTGGCAGGACCTTACACATGTTAATGTGAGCTTCGATTTAAATTTCATGGTCATCTGAGTTATAGAACTTTCGGTTATAGCGTTTTTAAATGAAAAAACCTAAATATTGAAATAGTCATAACTTGCTCATTTTAAGTCATAATGAGCTCATTTTGGAAAGGAGGTACTTTTATACCATATACTTTCATGTCCCAAAAGGCCAGAATTTGTCTCATAATTTAAGTGTAAAACACCCCTCTAAAATCATGGCGTGACTTTTTCGCTTTTTGCAGACTTTGCACTCCTTTGCTAAAATCGGTCCACACAAAAATCTACAACACCTTTTCCAGTAATTTCACTTGGATTAGTTAGGTAACTCATAGATCTAACTCTAGGACTTGACCACACTCAAAAATTCAAAATATAATTGGAGATTTGGTCAATTGAATTTCATGTTACGTTTTTCACCAAAATCTGGTTTTTAACTCCTTGTGATTTTTAAGAAACTTTCATGTTTTCACATACTAACCAACATAACTAATCATAACACTTACTAATACCACGTATACCTATGATTTTTATTAGTCCAATGCTTTTATTATGACTTTCAACATAAACCACGTAAACTGTTCATTTTAGTTGAAGAAATATTTGAGGGTTTAAGAAATGGGTTTTGTACTGGGGTCAATACAAAATTCGATTTCACGCTCTAAGTAGGCTAAGAAGTCTTCAAGAATACGCCAGGAAATTTATTAATAATAGAAATATCATTCAAAACTGTGACTCTCATCCAAGACTTGGATAATACGTCACATTGATACCAACTATGACTTCATCCCTTAACCTAGATAGCACCTCACAATGATACCTATAAACTTGCCATCTTCATTCACGATGTAAACTACAGAAAGTAAAAGCGGTGCATTCCACATAAGGAAGTCAACAACGAAAGGTTCGGGGCTCTTTACTTATGGCTTGATATGACAATAATTGACTTTAGTAGTTTGGTTACTTTGAATTCGTATAACAGGGTTGTTATGAATATAAAAGCTAACAACCTTACGAAAAGCATGATGAGTAGTTAACCAATTGATTCTTAAAATCACATCAAAGGCAAGTATTTTCAAAAGATAAGATCGACAGTAACATGAAAGTGTTTATTTGAATCAAACAAGATTTAAAAATAGTAAGCGATGAACGAAGGCTCCTACTAACGAAGTTTCAACCAATAAGTCAAAGTCTAACTTCTAGAGTCAAATTTAAAGCGTTGAACACAAGCAAGAGAGATAAAATAATGGGTAAACCCAGATCTTATAAGGTATAGACTTCACAATTTATAATTAACTAACCGTGCTAACTTTCGTTCGGTTTACTCGCTTTTTGAGAAGTCGTGAAAATGCACTTCTTAAAACCAACGACTTTGTTTTGTCCATATCCACCTTTGGTGCCACCGTCCTAGCTAGACTTGACTTTGGTGCACAACAAAATTGAGCTAAATGACCTTCTCTTCTTGCAATTTCCACTTCTATTATCTTTGCCATGATTACAAACCAAGTGGTTACCATTCTTAGCATGATAATTTTCCCCACGATGGTTATCATTGTTCGATAGCTTAATTTGCCCACGAGTATGATTATTATCGTGTTGTTGGTCGTTACCTTTTGTTTGAGTTTGAATCAACACTCTGTGTGCTTCATAACTTATCTTAGCATTTTAGGATGTCATTCTCAAACTTTGTCACAAAACAAGGGTTAATTAACATATCACATATTATCCCTATACTACGATGAACCAATTTAAATAACAAATAAACTTAGGTAGGTCATACTAGCGAATGAATTCCCCGTCTCTCCCCTCCTAGTTCTTATCTCGCATCTTAGCCAGGGATCATATCCCTAAGCTCTGATACCAACTGTGACACCCCCAAAATTAGGTATACGTCACCCATCTTGGGTCGCCACTTACATTGTGACGCCCCAAAAATTAGGTATACGTCACCCATCTTGGGTCGCCACTTACATGGTACATAAATTCAAATACAAACTTAATTATACATCTGTCGTGTAACATACGACAATACATAAACTGAGAGTTCTAATAGGAATATTGTCATTTAGACAATATCCATACTCAAGGAGTCCTCATTACATTTATTGTCACACTATTTAACGAGAATAGTGAGGACTACTAATGCTATCTTCGGGACCATCACTCTTTTCCCCGACTCGTCCCACTATATTCTCATTTCTCAAGAGAACAAAGGAAAGAAAGGGTGAGCTCAACTAGCCCAAGAAGAAATATTATGACTAAGATAATGCGAGAATAAATTATCATTAGCCTTCAACAGTGTTAAAGCGATAAAATACAATAGACAACCGGTTTAAGCTGCAATGAATGTGCAATCCATTAAAAGAGTCAAGTAGAAAATAAAGTCTACTATCTTTTAGGTTTTAAAAGGTTTTCATCAATTTTTATCACTAAGACTCAGTTTAATGAATAAACCACAATATCTAATCATCCCTGTACCACGGTTAAGGATTTTCATCAAATTATCAATGGTCATGACTATACCGAATCACCCCGGTCATAATTATACCAAAAACTATCCATCGTTTGCATTACGTGCCATCGAGGACTTTTGTCACATCATTTATATCAAGCCATGATTATACCGAATGAACCCTGGTCATAATCATACTAAGTTCATCTATGCACGTAAGCCAAAGATAACTTTTAACATAATATAAACATGAGGATGATGACAATGATATAATAATTCAATAAAACAAGTTCAAGAATTAATTTCTCTAGGATTTATTAACGTCCAAATTGTCAACAAGATATCTTGTTTTGTAGAGTAAAATTCAAGAATGATCGGAAGAATATTTCCATGAAAGAATCTTTGGATGAAACGCAAATATCAAGGATATTCTACTAATTTCATGGAGTATAGAAGTCAAAGTTTTAACCAATTTGGGTATAATAAAGAATGGAATAACAAAAAAATCACCACCATGCATGCGGTGATGCATAAGCGCAGTTATTCAGCGTAATAATAATAACGGAATCAGTCGTGAAATTCACACCCACAAGATGATCCAATGAGAATAATAAATGCGGAATAATAAATGATGGAACCAGTCCCACGTATAGATGCATGAGGATATTAACGAGAATAATAAAGGCGGAATAATAAAAATGGGAACAGTGTCCGGTGTAAAACACACGCATGTGATATTCAACAGAATAATAATAAAAGGCGGAACCAGTTAAATTGTAAAACACACAGAGCAGGATGTTCCAATGAGAATAATAGAAGAATGTCACCAAGTATATAGGGTAAACCACGTGATACGAGTTATTCCAATGAGAATAATAAAGAAATGGAATAATGAAGTTCTCTTTTTGAATACAAAAGAATAATATCCTTACTAGTAAAAGACATTGGATATCAAAGTAGTGAAGTACCGTAATACTCTTCTTCTTTCTCTCTATAGATTTTCTCTCTATAGCTTCTCTCTATAATTTCTCTCTCTAGAGTTTCATTGAATTAAAAGAAAATAATGAAGGAATGAGCTTTATTTATAGGAAAATAGATTGCATAGTAATTAATCCATGAGCGGTCCAGATTGATTTACTTTAATCGACAAATCCATATTTAAAGCAAAATCTTTTAAATAAAATATCATATATTCTATTTATATAAAAGCATTTTACTATGCAAATACTATGCAACACTATGCAAAAACACTACGCAATACTATGCATAATAAAATATAATATATTCTATTTATAGAATAACTTTAATAAAGTATCATTTTATATAAAAGATGTTTTGTTTTATTACGTTAATAATACTGAATAAAACAAACGCGTCATTATCGCTATAATAATTCATATTATTAATCGTGATAATGGAATCAAACCGAGTGACTTCTCACATAAGCATCGATAATCAATACTGGTGTGCTCTTATGCAACCACACGTATTCGCATTACTTTTACTATCGAGTAGTTCAACGAAGATCAGCGGTAAAACTTCCGCCGTTATTTCAATAAAATATTTTTGTCGTTTTCTCAATCCGACAATAATTACATTGTGGGGTCGTTAGGTTTGTAATATTCATAACGCAATCAAATTGAATTATTGATAAAAAGCTCGAGGAAAGGTGTTTGGTAAAATCGAGTTTGAAAAATTTACAAACCATATATACCGTGATCATCCTTTATGCATAATTATTAATTAATTAAAAGATAAAGAATAAAACGAAAAGATACGAATGAGAATCATACCTTGAAGATCGAAGCCTCGTACAAGTTCACCTCCAAATCTTTTTCGCTCAATCTTGAATCCACCGGGTTTGGTTCCTTCCTTCGATCAACGTTAGCCACCCAAATGTTTGGCCTCTCAGAGGTGATCCACCAAGGAAGAATAAAATTCAAGAAGATGGGTGTATGGCTCAAACCCTAGTTTTCTATCTCTATAGAAAAGGTGTACTCCCAACAAATTGGAATTATTACGATGTTGAAAAGTCAACAACCCATACCCACCCATAATAAGACTCCTCTTATTTATAGATGTGGGCAACCCATCTTAACAATTAAGGAATTGGGTTTTATTTAATTAATTAAATTCTTTTAATTAATTAAGCTCCCTAATCTTATTAGGGATAATTAATTAAACTCCTTTAACTAATTTTCCTTCCTAATCCAATTAGGAATAAATGAGAGTACTTATATTAAATTAATTCCTAAACTCTTTTAGAAATTAAAATAATAATAATTGTAATAATATTAATAAGACTCTCTTATTAATTTATATTTAATATTTCTAAAATATTAAATAATAATATTAAGCTATTTAATTTATTCTATCACCATAGATTAAATTAAATATACATAATATATTATTACGATTATGCCATTAACTTCTTAAATAATTATTCTTCCTTTTATGGTGTGACCCTTTAGGTTCTCCATATTAAACCGGTTGTGAATAAATCAATTAGAACAATTTAATCTTATTTAAATAAATAAATTAAACAATTAATTTATTTAAATAAATATTTATTCTACAATAGGATAAGCCTCCCTAAACATCAACGACTTTCCAGATAATATAGATTTCAACATTAATCATTAAAGAACCTTTGAGTAAATAGTTACCGTGATAATTCAATCCTTCCACCATACAATGTCCCAATTAAATATAAGACATGGAATTACCGTCAAGTCTTATTTTATTTAATTATATGTATTTCGATCCTTAAATGCACAACTCCAAATAATGCAAATTAGAAACTCCTTTCTAATTTCATTCTCGCTTTCGCCAAGGACTACTGGGTTGTCATTTATCGAATCACATAGACATTTTCTTCTTTTATTAGAAGTGGTAGATTCTTTATCGATCATACATTATCTCCATGTACAACTTATTATACCCAAGCATACCCTTTGATATACCCTAAGGGTCTTAAGGAATAAGTCAAAGTATAACTCATCATACACAAGATACTATGATGATCTCAAGTCCAAGGATCACTTGACTACTATCACTACAGAATTCCTATCGACAGCAAATAAAACTCCATTAGGTATTCCTTAGCGAGCCACGCTCAAATGAACTTATTCTCTAATAAGCACCTACATACTTGCTTTAGTGTTCCACACAAATGATCATGAGATCAATCATCCTCATCCAATGAGCAAGTTAACGATGTAAATCAATCTATCCCGGATTCACTAATCCCCAATTTAGTAATCCAATGATTGGGAACTATTTTAGTTTTAAGCTTTCTAAGAATTTAGATCTCATTAGAATGATCATCATCATTATTCTAAAAGCATTGCTTAAAACTATGGGTTTATCACATATTATAAAACAAAGATCATGTAGATAATTAAAAGCCTTTAATAAATTAATACTTTTATTAATAAATGAATAAGATTGTTACAAAGTATATGCTTTATCATCAAACATGATCGGGCTTGTGTGCATACTACTTTCAATCTCCCACTTGCACTAAAGCCAATCGTCATGGTATCTTATACTCTTCTTCTCTAAGTGACGATTATCCCGTTGTTGGATAAGCTTTAGTTAATGGATATGTAATGTTGTTCATGAGAGTCCACTATCTCTATAGTGATTTCCCATCTTTCAATGATTCTAATAATCAAATGAAAGTGCCACAACACATGTTTAGATCCAAGATGAGACTTAGAACTATTCCTAGTTCTCAGAATGAACTTTTAATCCAAACAATCAACTTGCAGCCTTCATTTATAGCTATATACTTTGTTTTATCACTAAACCAAAGAAACTCTTTGTTGTTTGGAACCTTTCCAATTCATCGCACCATCGCTCAAAGTAACGCTTTACCTTAAAGTGGATTTTTCGTCATCTTGTCTCCGTCTCGAAAAAAACTTGAGTCCGTTAAGCCCTCTAGTTTTAATTTAGACCCACCATGAATATGATCACATCCTTAGTGCCGTTAAGCACTTTAAGATGTTTTTCACCGACTCATAGTGAACTTCTCCGTAATATGATCGATCAACATCGTGTCTCAGATATTTCATTGCATACATGATTGTCACTCATGCGATCTCTCTCTTTTGGAGTCTATGGGGACTATTAAGAGAGATACACTCCACGGCTCATCAACATGAGACATCTCTTGAGTTTGCCATGCTAAACGACTTTAGCATCAAATGAATATACGTTCCTCGGGTTAAGTCGAGCATCCTCTTAAATCTATCTATATAGATTTATATCCCCAATTAAGATACTCTTCCCAAATCATTCATGGAGGAATGTTTAGACAACTTTATCTTTATCGATTGTAGCATTGGTATGTCATTCCTTATCCGTAGTAGTATATCAACATATAATATTAGGAATGTCACGACGCTCCTTAATCAATCCCTTTTGTACACACTAGAAGTCTTACCTCATCGAATGTAACTCTCGATCATCATCTTCTATGATGCACTCCTCATCATCATCATCCATGATGAATCCATACCTCCCAGGTATCTTTCAAGACTATTCCGCATTTATTTATCTATTGTGGTACAATAGGTCTATCTATAGGTTCCTCTTATTCGACTTATAGTGTTTTGTGGTTCTTGAACTCTTCAAGATCTATTATCCTCCCACTAGCCCCTTTTAATGATAAACACCTTTATCTTAGAAGGCAAAGCGTGTTTCGAACAAACACCTTTTGCTAAGTAGAATTATAGAACATATACCCTAAACTTACTTTAGGATGTCCCACAAATCGACACTTGTCAAATCTTGTCCCAAGCTTATCCTTTGAAACCTTTTCACATAAGTTCGACAACCCTTATCTTAACATACTTAAGATTAGAATCCTCCCCGTCCATAACTTTTATGGAGTCTTCAAATGGATTTTGAGGTTACCTTTTCGTAGATATATGTACCATTTCTAGGACATGATCCAGAAGGATACCGGAATGTCAGTAAAATCATTATGGACCGCACTATGTCCAACAAGGTACGATTTTTCTTTCAGATACATCAATCAATTATTACGTATCGTGAGGTGTCCATTATGAGAAAACCATTTGAGATGATCTAGAAACTTATTGCACAAGTATTTATTCCTCGATCTAATCAAAGAATCTTAATACTTTGCCAATTTGTTTCACTTTTGAATTCTTTGAACCTTTCAAATAATTCACACTTGTATTTCAACAAATACATACATTCAACTCTTTGAATGATCATCTCCTTTTCTTATACTAATTTGTTCAATATGCAAAATTATTTTCATGTAAGTCAAGTATACAAAATTTATTAAGTAATATTCCATTTCTATACAAAACATTATTATTATAAATAGAACAACAATTGTTCTTAATTATAATACCAAAGATTTCATTGTCCAACAATAAAATGGAAATAATTTTTAACAAGAACCGAATACAATAACAACTTATCGACTTAATAGATTTGTTCGTAGCATTGCTAAACTATAAGTTTCTATGGCTAATGCAAGCAACCTTTGCTTCATTTTCCACACATAGGATTACTTATATTTGTTTAGCTTTCTACTGCTTGGTCCTTCATAAATCTATATTTATGATAACCAAAGTTAGTATCCAATACCCAAGTAGAACTCGACTTAAAGAAAAATTTATTTCAATCATGAACAAAATCAGATTGTAAACCAAACTTCACTAAGCTTCTTTGGTTAGCCTCGCAAGATGCTTCTCGCAGCTTTCTTTTCCAAAGGTCTGTGCTTATTGCAGTGGAAGCAAACCTTTGCTATCCATATCGACGCTTTTGTTCTTATTATATCCTTTGTTTATGCCTTTCTATTTACCTTCTTTGAATCGTTCTTCTTTTCAGAAGATCTTTGGCCCCTACCAAGAAGACATGGTCTTTCTTGGTTGGAAAGTGACTCTCAACATTTTTCAATATGTTAAGCAAATCAATGAAAGTCGATATCTAGCTTGTTCATATGAAAATTCACAACAATTGTGAAAGGAGTCCCGGAGTGAGTGCAAGATCAAATCTTGGCTCAACTCTCCATCCATGACAAAACATGTTGTCCTAATCGATCAATCAAATTGATAATGTTAAGAACTTTTTTGTCTGCATTTATAGTGCCATTGGCCATTCTAGATCGGAAGAGCTCCTTAGATATCCGATATCTATCATCGCCCTATTTTTCCTCACCATCAACTACTGATGCAAGGTGAATATAGTAAGAGCATCCATAGTTTCATGCCGACGTCAAGCTCGTTACTCATGGATGCGAGCATGATGCATCGAGCCAATCAGGCATCATCTTGCCACTTTCTAAAAGTAGCAATCTCTTCCTCGAGGCATTGTCTCGCAACCATTGCAGGATAGGCGATTAATGACATAAGATAGCTTTTCGCCTATGAGAACTATTCTCAAATTCCTTAACCAATCCGCTTAATTCTTGGCCCGATTAATTTAGCATCTAATATGCTTCGCAGTTGATAGTAATTTTAGACATTGTAAAATTCTATAAATGAATTTGTAATTAACAACATTTTAACATACATTCTTTTATTAATTACCAAAATAATTTAGGTCTTGTTTTAAATTGGTATCTCCCACTATTTTCTTCAAACTATATTACCTCACTTATATAGTTCTAAGCAAAATCTAATTAAAGATTTGCTAGTGAGAATAAGGATCCCATTTCAAATGTATATAGCCTTGTGGTGACACAACAAACTATATATAAATAAATAGGTAGACAACTTTGTCAATTACATCAACTATGCAACTCCTCAGATTTTGCCTCTTAGATTATTTTGATCAAGTGGTGGCACATCCGAATCAAAATTATCCAAGTTAAGTCCCACCTAGCACTCCATATATTCAAAAAGAAAATATCATCCTTGTGGTGACACAACAAAACAATATTGTTCAATTTTCTTTATAAGCATCAAATGTGATAAATTAACATCTTAAATACTTAATACTTGCCTTGTGGTGACACAACAAACTCATATTAAATATTTAATACTCTATTAATTTTATCATGCTAGAAGGCTTAACGCTCGATATTCCAAATATCTTTGAACGCTTAGGACTTAATATAAAAATCGAGGGGTTTGTTATTAATTTGTCTCATCTTGTTTTAGCGCATTGCATATATATATATAAAATACGCTATTATATTAATAAACATGCTAAGCATGTTTGCATAATATATATATATATATAGTATAAGCATGCACATATAGAATACTATATTCTACCTTGATTGATTATGGACTTTTATTCTAGTTTGGTTCACTAGAGCCACCAAGTGAACCAAAAGGTCAAACCCTAGGGTGCAAGAAATAATATTTAAATATAACTATTACATTTAAACCCTGCTCCATTACAAACGGGTCTTCAAGCGCCTCTTCCTTTTCTTTGATCTCTAATTCTTCAAAATTAATTCTAAATATTCCTATTACAAAACTATTTAAAATAAATAGAAACCTTGATCGCAACAAATCAAGGGAAGTACATAGAGAGGGAGATAGAATTTACATTAAGAAAAATTAGAGAAGACGAGGTACGCAGCAAACCCCATTTAATAAAAAACCCATACATTCATGCATCCAACTAAAATAAAATCCAATCGCATTGGTCAATAGTCCATAATCAATTTATTATTATCATACACATCACCATATGCATCAATAAATAACATTCATCTCATGAATAATAAACATTTTATATATATATATATTGATATCATTTAATGGGCAAATTTAGTTAGTATAAAATCTAATTTTGAATCAAAATAAACTCCTTTATTTTAATCCAAATTTAAATCAAAATAAAACTATTTTATTTTAATTTATCTAATTTTGAATAAAATAAACTATTTTATTTTAATCAAAATTTTAATCAAAATAAACTCCTTTATTTTAATTAATTATGGAATCCAATTCCAAGTAATAATAATAAAAAATCTTTAATTAAAATAAACTCTTTTATTTTAATTAATTATGGAATCCAATTCCATGTAAAAAAAAAAATATTAAAGGAAACACTTGATATTTTTTTCCTATTCACAAATAAACTCCTTTATTTTGAATAATATGAAATCTTATTTCATATTTAAATAAACTCCTTTATTTAAGGAAACATGGATTTTCTTTCCTATTCACAAATAAACTCTTTTATTTTGAATAATATGAAATCTTATTTCATATCTAAAATAAATAAAACCTTTATTTAAGGAAAGATGATTTCAATTTCAATTCCAATAAAGTTATCATGGAATCCAAATCCAATTTCCAAATTATCAAATCCAATTCCAACTCTAATTAGTTAGATGAAATTTAATTTTAAAAAATTAAAATAAATCTTTTATTTTAATATTAAAATAAACTTTTATTTTAAGATTAAAATAAACTTTTTTTTTATTTTAATTATAAAATTATTAAAATTAAAATAAAACTTTATATTTTAATATTAAAATAAACCTTTTATTTTAATATTAAAATAAACTTTTATTTTAATTATATAATAATTAAAATAATATATATATATATATATATATATATATATATATATATATATATATATATATATATATATATATATAAATATATATATATAATATATATATATATATGAATCAACATATATAACATATGAGGCAATCACGTTATTTTTTTTTTTTTTTTATTTATTTATTTCATATATGGCTTGAATCAAAAATTTTTATTCTTTGCTTTCCTTTTTTTTTTATTTCAAAATATACTTCATCAAAAAAAAAAAAATCGATTTCGTATCTTGCTTTTGTTAAATGCCATGTTGCGAAATTTTATTTTTTTTTTGTTTTCCTATACTTGGTTTAGTGACTTCTATTTTTTGTATTCCATTATTTTTTTTTTTTTTTTTTTAAATGCATCAAGGAATATCTACCATATTTTGGTTTAATAAAAAAATACACTTAAAAAAAAAATGAAAGATCAATCGATTTTGATTCGTAAAAAAAATTTTACACGGAATTTTTTTTTTTTTTTTTTTTTTTTTTTAATTTAAATTTTATACAATAAAATTATGCCCAATTAAATTGTTCTAAACACATATCAATATACATATCAAATAAAACAATTAATAATTCGCATAAAGGTTTGGCTCTGATGCCACTGTTAGGTTTGTAATATTCATAACGCAATCAAATTGCATAAAAAGTGCGGAAGCGTGTAAAATCAGAGTTTAAAAAAATTTACAAACCATAAAACCCGGATCATCCTTTATGCATAATTATTAATTAAACGAAAAGATAAAGAATAAAATCATACCCTTGAAGATCGAGCTCGTGTACAAGTTCACCTCCAAATCCTTTTTTCGCTCAATCTGAATGAATCCACCGGTTTGGTTCCTTCCTTTCGATCAACGTTAGCCACCCAAATGTTTGGCCTCAGAGGTGATCCACCAAGGAAGAATAAAATTCAAGAAGATGGGTGTTATGGCTCAAACCCTAGTTTTCTATCTATATAAAAAGGGTACTTCCAACAAATTGGAATTATTACGTATGTTGAAAAGTCAACAACCCATACCCACCCATAATAAGACTCCTCTTATTTATAGATGTGGGCAACCCATCTTAACAATTAAGGAATTGGGTTTTATTTAATTAATTAAAATTTTTAATTAATTAAGCTCCCTAATCTTATTAGGGATAATTAATTAAACTCCTTTAACTAATTTTCCTTCCTAATCCAATTAGGAATAAATGAGAGTACTTATATTAAATTAATTTCTAAACTTTTAGAAATTAAAATAATAATAATTGTAATAATATTAATAAGACTCTCTTATTAATTTATATTTAATATTTCTAAAATATTAAATAATAATATTAAGCTATTTAATTTATTCTATCACCATAGATTAAATTAAATATACATAATATATTATTACGATTATGCCATTAACTTCTTAAATAATTATTCTTCCTTTTATGGTGTGACCCTTTAGGTTCTCCATATTAAACCGGTTGTGAATAAATCAATTAGAATAATTTAATCTTATTTAAATAAATAAATTAAATTAATTAATTTATTTAAATAATATTTATTCTACAATAGGATAAGTTTCCCAATGATCAACCACTTTCCAGATAATATAGATTTCAACATTAATCATTAAAGAAACCTTTGAGTAAATAGTTACCGCATAATTCAATCCTTCCACCATACAATGTCCCAATTAAATATAAGACATGGAATTATCGTCAAGTCTTATTTTATTTAATTATATGTATTTCGATCCTTAAATGCACAACTCCAAATAATGCAAATTAGAAACTCCTTTCTAATTTCATTCTCGCATTCGCCAAGGACTACCGGGTTGTCATTTATCGAATCACATAGACATTTCTCTTCTTTATTAGAAGTGGTAGATTCTTTATCGATCATACATTATCTCCATGTACAACTTATTATACCCAAGCATACCCTTTGATATACCCTAAGGGTCTTAAGGAATAAGTCAAAGTATAACTCATCATACACAAGATACTATGATGATCTCAAGTCCAAGGATCACTTCAGACTACTATCACTACAGAATTCCTATCGACAGCAAATAAAACTCCATTAGGTATTCCTTAGCGAGCCACGCTCAAATGAACTTATTCTCTAATAAGCACCTACATACTTGCTTTAGTGTTCCACACAAATGATCATGAGATCAATCATCCTCATCCAACGAAAGCAAGCAAGCAACGATGTACCAATCTATCCCGGATTCACTAATCCCCAATTTAGTAATCCAATGATTGGGAACTATTTTAGTTTTAAGCTTTCTAAGAATTTAGATCTCATTAGAATGATCATCATCATTATTCTAAAAGCATTGCTTAAAACTATGGGTTTATCACATATTATAAAACAAAGATCATGTAGATAATTAAAAGCCTTTAATAAATTAATACTTTTTATTAATAAATGAATAAGATTGTTACAAAGTATATGCTTTATCATCAAACATGATTGGCTTGTGTGCATACTACTTTTTAGGATGCTTAGTTTAGAATTGAAAATCACATCAAAATTAGAGAATTCTTCTTCTATAATATTGAGTACATTTCTTTAGAATTTAAGAAAACTTTGAGTGTAGAAAACAGTGCAAGTTTTCTACAAGAATATCCCCGCCCCTACCAGTCAGAAGTACTTTCCTTTTAAGGTAAGAGATATTATTTTTGTTCAATATTCGTAAGAAATAATATTTTCTTCCATACTCTGTAGTATATAAGTAATATTATTCCATTTCAGATTCCGATTTCTACACTCATTTTGTTAAAGTATGGTTTCTATACTCCTTGAAATTAGTGGAATATTCTTGAAATTTGCGTTTCATCTAGTATCGTTCCACTAAAATATTTTTCTGGACATTCTTGTTAAATTTTGATCTTTTCATGTTGGGGTACTATTCACGGGGTACTATTCACCAGTGTACTATTTACCCGGGGTACTATTCATGACAAAAATTGATTTCTTTTCTGTCCAAATCATTTTTGATACAATATTATTCTTGAATTTTCTCCACAAAGCAGTATCATGTTGACAATTTGGACATTATTGAATTCTGGATAAATTGAATTCTAAATCTCTAAAATTTATAATTTCTCTCATTTAATTAAATTCTTATATCATTGTCATCATCCTCATGCTTATATTGTGATGAAAGTCATCTTTGGCCTGCAGTGCATAAATGGACTATTGATTGGTATGATTATGACTAGGGATTATTCGGTATAATCATGACCTGTAATGTTACAAATGATGTGGTAAAAGTCCTCATTGGCCTGTAGTGCTTTGATGGACAGTTGTTGGCATGATCATGATCATTGGCGAGAACACGAATATCCTTGGCCCGTAGTGCATTGATAATTCATGGATATGATACTGATGAATATCCTTGGCCTGTAGTGCATGGATAATTCAGTGATGTGTATTATTTATTAAGCTGAGTCTCGGCAATAAAATTGATGATAAACTTTTAAATCATAGAAGATAGTAGATATCATTCTCTACTTGCCTCTTCTAATGGATTGTTTGTTCTACTGCAGTTAAACTTGTTATCTATTGTATTCTATCAGTTTAACACTGTTGAAGGCTAACGATAATTTATTCTGCATTATCTTAATCATAATATTCTGTACTGGGCTAGTTGAGCTCACCCTTTGCTTTCATTTTTCTCTTTAGGAAATGACAATATAGCTGGGACTAGTCGGGGAATTGAGTGACAGTCCAGATGGTTGCTATAGTAGTTCTCACTATTCTTTGAAATAGTGTGATAATAATTGTAATGAGGACTCCATTTGAGTTTAGATATTGTCTAGAAGACAATATTCGTGTTAAAACTCTCAGCTATGTTTTGTCGTATTGTATTAATGAAGTTTGTATTTGTATTATGTACCATGTATTTGGTGACTCAGAATGGGTGATGTATACCTTTTTTGGGGGGTCACAAAATGTACTTCAACGGCTGAAATCATTGGACCATCACCGATGCTTCGCTGGATTTACTTGCCAACGGCTAAAAATGTCAAGGTTACTTGACCTTCGTTGAAATGTGCTTCAACAGATGAAATCATTGGACCATCACTGATGATTTGCTAGATTTACGTGCCAACAGCTAAATTTGTATGAAATCACTATTGGGGATATGTTTTGATGAGAGGAATGGTTGTAATTGGAATCACAACCCCAAGTTGATGGCATCGGACCTTTGTGAGGTATTGCCAAATGTAGTTTGCAATAGCTATGACCATCAGTGTTGTGAACCCTATGTTCAGGTGTATATTAATGAGTGATATGTAAACCCGCAGTTTGGTAAAAAAATTTGGATTTCAGGCTTTTCTGCTTAATCGCGTAGCGTATTTTTTCCTAATTTGACTTTTCAGCTTGTGAGACCTCCTTTGCAACTCAAATTGGATAGATCCGGAGGGGTGGGACCTGCCTAAAAAAGTCGCAAGTACACCTGTGGCAGCCGTAGATACACTTACAGCCATCCGTGGGTGTATTTGAAGCTCTCGTTGCTTTTACAAGTCGTTTTTAAGTTGTACCACATAGAGAATCTGAGAGTTATTCTTCAGATCTACTGAGTTCGAGCTTGTTTTTGCAAAATCCATCACCGTACAAGTGTTCTGCACTATCCTGGTAATGTATGCATGTCTTCTTTTCTAGTTTTTGTCTGTTAGAAAATGAGTTATCACGTGAAATGCTTCTAAACACATAGTAGTGAATATGCATGCTCATATGACTTGATAAAAAATATTCAACATAGTAAATTTTAGTATTTAACCACGTTGAACATAGTGATGTGAAAAAATTTAACTTTTAAAATAGTCAAATTTGCACCTTTTTCTGCTATTTCTTATCCTATTTGAGGATAAATGAGCAAAGGTTGTAAAACAAAGTAATCCTGGTAATTAAGCTACCCTTATGGATTATGACTTTGATATTTTTATGCATATAGGATGTTTATAACTTTGGATTAGTGTGCTACTGAATGGCCACCTAGTCATGCATATGTGCATGTGGATAGTCCTTTTTACAAAGGAGACTCTAGCAAAATTTTTCCAAGAGTCTAGGCATTGAATGAATATGCATTTTTAGCTCAACTATAGGCGTATGTTAAAGTAATACATGCATGCATATAGTCATAAATTGCATTTGAAAAGCTCCATGTTAGAAGTTATCACACCCTTTCTGAGGTGATTTGGAGACTTTTGTCCAGATACTATGGATCTAGACCAGTCGAGTAGCTCTCGCAGGACCTCTTCAGGTGTGAGGAGGAGAGCTTCTGATGTGCCTCGACCTCGTCCAGCCCGACAGCCGCGTCAGTTGGTAGAGGGAGTGATTTGTCCTATCCGGGTTGAGGTACCGGATGTTAAGGATGAGGAGGAAGATGTATTGGTTACGGCTCTAGCTTCTGCTACTTCTAATCCCTGTAGAGAATTTCTAGCCATAAATGTGACGAATCGAGAGCTACTAGATAATTTGAGTCGCCACCCCTCGGTCTACTTGCATGCGAACGAGGTAAAAGCTGGGTCTGATATTCCTTTTCCCTATTGACGAGGAGCCAAGATTCTGATTTTGATTTGCATTTGTGATGTAGGTTCCTGGCTTTATGCAGCCTCGAGGAAACTGGTTTAGTATACACTCTTTGTACCAGACTCTTCATCCAGAGTATCGAGAGATTGTGCATGGTTGGGGCTTTGAGGCGTTCTTTTCCATCCTCCCCCGTTGATGTCCCTGGGGTTACCTCAAGGCGTTATCTGAGCGCTGGTTTCACTAGACTCAGTCTCTCCATTTGCTGGATTGTGAGGTGATGATGACACCGATGGATTGGCGGTTTATCACCGGTATGAAGTTTGGAGGGGCACCAGTGTCTTGTGTGGCGAACATTACCCCGATTGTCGTCAGATCCTTGCTAGGAGTCCTGGCTAAGGCGCTCAAAGGCAGGACATTCTGCACTAGTCATTTGAGTATAAATGCTATGAGTGGGGCATTGAGTGAGCCCATGCCCGATGATGTGAGAGTCAGGGATCACATTCTTCGGCAATTATTCTTAATTATCCTCTGGGGTTATTTTATAGCGTATAACTCTTCCATGGTGTCGTTCGCTTTAATCAGTGCCATACATGAGGTGGACCATATTGGAGAGTATGATTGGGGCTCCTATACCTTTGCCTATTTCCTAAGGGGATTGCGCATGCGTTCGCAAGGCTTGACAAAGGCTTGGCTAGGATTTTACCCGTTTTTGCTGGTGAGTATTTCTCTTTTGATTTCCCATGTACAAGTTAAGAGTGTTGACTAACCGCTGGTTTGATTTGTGTTGGTACTTTTTAAGAATATTGTCATCTAGACAATATCCATACTCAATGGAGTCCTCATTACATTTATTGTCACACTATTTAACAGAATAGTGAGGACTACTAATACTATCATCTAGATCGTCACTCTGTTCCCCGACTAGTCCCAGCTACGTTCTCATTTCCTGAAGAGAACAGTGAAAGAAAGGGTGAGCTCAACTAGCCCAGTAAGAAATATTATGACTAAGATAATGCAGAATAAATTATCATTAGTCTTCAACAATGCTAAACTGATAAAATACAATAGACATCAAGTTTAACTGCAGTGGAATAAACAATCCAATAGAAGAGTTAAGTAGAGCATGCTATCTACTATCTTCTGTGATTTAAAATGTTTTCATCAATTTTTATCGTTGAGACTCAGCTTAACAAATAAACCACATCATCGAATCATCCCTGCACTACGGGCCAAGGATATTAATTAAATCATCAATGGTCATGACTATACCGAATAATCCCTGGTCATTATCATACCAAAAACTGTCCATCAATGCACTATAGGCCACTGAGGACTTTTACCACATCATTTATAACATTACAGGTCATGATTATACCGAATAATCCCTGGTTATAATCATACCAAGTTCATCTATGCACGTAAGCCAAAGATGACTTTCATCACAATATAAGCATGAGGATGATGACAATGACATAATAATTCAATAAAACAAGTTCAAGGATAAATTTTAAAGATCTATAAGTTAATTTATCCTGAAATCAATAACGTCCAAATTGTCAACATAATACTTCTTTGTGGAGTAAAATTCAAGAATAATATTCATGCACCAAAAATAATTTGGACAAAAAAGAATTAATTTTTCGTCGTGAATAGTACCCCGTGAATAGTACTTCGGGAATAGTACCCCGACATGAAAAGTACTCCAAATACCTGAGTGAATAATATTCTGCTGAATAGTAATTTGGGTGAATAGTAACTCGTGAATAGTATTTTGGCTTGAAAAGTTCCCCGAATACCTGTGTGAATAATACTAGAGTGAATAGTAACTGGGTGAATAGTAACCCATGAATAGTAACTCGTAACAGAAAATACCAAATAAAATGATATTTCATGACAATTACAAAAGAAATGATATCTCATACCATTATAATAGAATATACGAAACTGCAAATGGATTTTCATCTGCCATGCGGTAATCCACGTAAACAGATCATTTCCACAATTTAATAAAGAATGAATACGAAAGGTCATTCACCATGCATATGGTAATCCACATAGACAGGTTATTCCAACAGAATAATAAGGAATGGAATAATAGAAGAATTCACCAGGCATGAGATAGACCGCATACATAAAAGTTATTCCAATGTAATAATAAATAATGGAACTGGTCATGCGTGAAACGCACGCATGTGATATTAAAACGAATAATAAATAATGGAATCAAGTTATAACGTAAACGCACGCATGTGATATTAAGCGTAATAATAAATAATGGAACTGTGTCATGCGTAGAACGCACGTAAAGAATATATTCGATAGAATAATAAAGAATGGAATAATAGAAGAATTTCACCATGTATGCGGTACTTCACATAGACAAGTTATTCTAACATAATAATAAAGAATGGAATAACAGAAGAATTTTACCATATATATGATAGTCCGCGTATACAGGTTATTCCAACAGAATAATAAGGAATGGAATAACAATAGCTCTCTTTATGAATACAAAAGAAATAATACCCCTTACCTCAAAAGAAGACTGGATACTGGAATAGTGAGGTAACAGACTTCTCTTCTTCTTTCTCTCTATAATTTATCTCTATAATAATTGCTCTATAGCTTTAGTGAATTGGTGAGAAATGAAGGAAGACTGAGCTTCTATTTATAGGAAAATATAGTTTTGATAATTGCACGTTTTGGGGCTCAAAATATTACAGTATAATACCTCCAACTTTTCTTTTATTTTTAATTTAGTCCTACAAGTATTATCAAACTTGCACCACTTCCCCTAATAGTAAATCATGTGAATCAATAGTAAATCATGTGAATCAATAGTTCTAGACATGTGAAAATATGAATTACAGTATAGTACCTCCTTCTATACCTCTATTTTTAACTTAGTCATGCAAGTATTATCAATCTTGCACCAACTCCCCTAATAGTACATGAATGTGATTCAATAGTACACACATGTGAATAAATAGTTATATAAGCATGTGAATAAGTAGCAATTAATTGCTCATTTATCCAATTAATTACCCAATTTATCAATATAACCTCTAGACATCAATTATTATCGAAATAAATGTCGATTTTCATTAACACTAATAATTCCAACATAATGGAACTATCAATTTCATCTTTAATCAACACGAACTTATTCATCATTAATATTATAATTCACAATATTTAACAACCAGGTCGTTCCCAGGAAAGAGGGGGCTTTCCGATAAGGATTTCACCTTATTGGCCCGCAATTAGATGACCAAATCTCTCCTTGACATAACTTCTAGACATTGTAAATATTGCAATTTAATAATATGAATAAATTTGTCGTCTCAATTATTGATTTAATAATATATCATATTATGCAGATGATACTGTGACAATAATCGAATTAATAATATAAGAGATATAATGCAGCAATTACTGTAGCAATAATTGGGTATAACTGAGTGATTTCTCACGTAAGCATCAATAATCAATACCGTGTGCTACTATGCAACCACTCGTATTACTGTACTTTTACTACTGGGTAGTTCAATAGTTTTAACGGTAACACTTTCGTCGTTATAAAAAGAGAATTCTGTCGTTTTCTTACTACGACAATACATCCGTTGTGGGGTCCACCAATGATTGTGCCATCATACAAATATTCCCTTTTAAATGAATATTCCCCGACCAATCGAATATTATATAACAACTTGCTTACTTTGCAAAATTTATAAATATTACCCACAACTATAACATTATATCAAATCCACACCATAATATTCAAAAAATTATTTTGAGAAATTTAAATCTTTATTCATAAAATTTGGGGTCTTACAATCTCCCCTCCTTATGAAATTTCGCCCTCAAAATTTACGTACGTACCTGGTATGCTGAAGAAATGAGGACACCTTGACTTCATTTCAGATTCTAACTCTTGAGGTATAACCTTTGAGTGTCGAATATGATCCTTCTTATCCAAGATTTTAACACGTATCTCCTCTTACGTTAAATCTTCTGCTATCTCGTCTAGTTCCAATTTAATAATGTGGTTTGGGTCATCCACATATTTACGTAGGCTTCGATACGTAAAAAAATGTTATGACCACGTGACATACTTGGCGGTAAAATGAGTCTATAGGCCACAATTCCTACTCAATCAAGGATTTCAAATGGGCCAATTAAATCGAGGGTTGAGATTTCTTCCCTTCATCGACTCTTGTTTCTAGAATAACGCCCTCTTGAACCTTCTTCTTCATATTCATTAGCTTCAGGTGTGTAGTTTGAGCGGCTTTAACTTTATCGATTAAAGTCAATTCTAATCGTATATTCGTTATCTTCACGTGGGTCCCTAGAGTCTTTAACTCTATCTTCATCATTTGTAAGTTATACAAAATGGGTTTTTGTGTTAACAACATCACACTCGTAAATGCATATGATATTCTACTCAACGCGTCAGTTACCACATTCGCTCTTCCACAATGATATTAAATGGTATGATCGTAATCTTCAACAACTCGAGCCAACGTCTTTGGCGTATAATACGTTCATTTTGGGTGAAGAAATACTTGAGGGTTGAAGAAATGGGTTTTGTACTGGGGTCAATACAAAATTTGATTTCACGCTCTGGGGGTAGGCTAGGAAGTCTTTAAGAATACGTCACGAAATTTATTAACAATAGAAATGTCATTCAAAATTGTGACTGTCATCCAAGACTTGGATAGCACGTCACATTGATACCTATCAACTTGCCATTGTTATTCACGACGTCCCCTACAGATATCCTGGCTTTGGTGTATTCCAAGACTTGGAAGTCACCAGCGAAAGGCTAGGGGCTCTTTACTTATGGCTTGATATAATAGTGATTAACTTTAGTGGTTTGGTTGCTTGAATTCTCATAACAGGTTGGGTAGGAATATGAAAGCTAACAACCTTATGAAAAGCATGATGAGTAGTTAACCAATCGATTTCTAAAATTGCATCAAAGGCAAGTATTTTTAAAGAGATAAGATCGACAGGTAACGCGAAAGTGTCGATTTGAATCAAACAAGACTTATAAATAATGGAGGTAATGAAGGTTTCTGCTAACGAAGTTTCAACCGATAAGTTAAAGTCTAATTTCTCCGGAGTTAAAGTTAAACATGGATCGCAAGCAAGAGAGATAAAAGAAAGGGTAGAACCGGTATCTAATAAGGTATAAACTTCGCAAGAATTTATAATTAACTAACCCGTGCTAACTTCGTTTGGGTTACTCACTTTTTGAGAAGTCACGAAAAACGCTCTCCCTGAAACCACCGACTTTGTTTTGTCCGTATCCGCCTTTGGTGCCACCGTCCCAGCTGGACTTGATTTCGCTACAGGAAAAAATCAGGCTAAATGACCTTCTCTTCCGTAATTAAAACACGCTTTGGACTGCTGTGTATAGTTTGGATTGATGTGTCCCTCCCCTCTGCATTTGTAACATACTACCGACTGTCATTAATTAAATAACATACAATTAAAATATCATATAGTAACATATCACATCAAATAGCATTCCAGGAATCAGCTGCCATTTTCAAACACTGCCACAAAACAAATGTTAATTAACATATCACATATTATCCCTATACTCTAACCGAGCAATTAAATACCAAATAAACTTAGGTAGGTCATACTAGCGAAGGAATTCCCCGTTTCTCCCCTCCTAGTTCTTGTCTCACATCTCAGCCAGGGATCATATCCCTAAGCTTTGATACCTACTATGACGCCCCCAAAATAGGTATACATCACCCATATCTAGTCACCAGATACATGGTACATAAATTTAAATACAATTTAATTATACAACAGTCATGTAAAATACGACAAAACATAGCGAAGAGTTTTAATAAGAATATTGTCATCTAGACAATATCCATACTCAATGGAGTCCTCATTACATTTATTGTCAAACTATTTTATAGAATAGTGAGGACTGCTAATACTATCATCTGGACCGTCAATCCGTTCCCCGACTCGTCCCAGATATATTCTCATTTCCTGAAGAGAACAGTGAAAGAAAGGGTGATCTCAACTAGCCCAGTAAGAAATATTATGACTAAGATAATGCAGGAGAAATTATCATTAACCTTCAACAATGTTAAACTGATAAAATACAATAGACATCAAGTTTAACTACAGCAGAATAAACAATCCATTAGAAGAGTCAAGTAGAGCATGATATCTACTATCTTCTATGAATTAAAAATGTTTTCATCAATTTTTATCACTGAGACTCAACTTAACAAATAAGCCACATCATCGAATCATCCCTACACTACGGGCCAAGGATATTAATTAAATCATCAATGATCATGACTATACCGAATAATCCCTGGTCATAATCATACCAAAAACTGTCCATCAATGCACTACAGGCCACTGAGGACTTTTACCACATCATTTATAACATTACAGGTCATGATTATACCGAATAATCCCTGGTCATAATCATACCAAGTCCATCTATGCGCGTAAGCCAAAGATGAATTTCATCACAATATAAGCATGAGGATGATGACAATGACATAATAATTCAATAAAACAAGTTCAAGGATAAATTTTAAAGATCTATAAGTTAATTTATCCTGAAATCAATAACGTCCAAATTGTCAACATAATATTTCTTTGTGGAGTAAAATTCAAGAATAATATTCATGCACCAAAAATAATTTGGACAGAAAAGAATTAATTTTTCATCGTGAATAGTACCCCGTGAATAGTACTTTGGGAATAGTACCTCGTGAATAGTACCCTGACATGAAAAGTACTCCAAATACCCAAGTGAATAATATTCGGGTGAATAGTAATTTGGGTGAATAGTAATTCATGAATAGTAACTCGTGAATAGTATTCCGGCATAAAAAGTGTGACAAACCGAATTTTTATAGGTTATTAAAATAGTAATTTAATAATTAAAATTCTTATTATGAGATGTTTTGAGTTTGAGTATTTATATATATACGCATATATATTTTGAAATATGTGATCTAGTGTGAAGAGAAATATATATTCATATATTGGGAAAGTGAGGTTTAATAGTTGAGTTAATTATTGAAGGAATTAAATGAATTTAGTAATTAATTTTAAATATTTATTAAATTAAATAAATATTTTAAATTAATTTATTTATTGAGATAAATAAATGGTTGATAAAATTGTGGTGAATTAATTTAGTAACTAAATTAATTAATGTAAATTAAATTGAACAATGTTAATTTTATTTAAAGGATTTAATTTAAGGAAATAATTAAATTAAATTAATTGCTTAATATTTAAGAAGATAATTAAATTAAATGAATTGTTTAATTTAAATAAAATAAATAAATTCAACAAAGTGATGTTTCTAATTTATTAATTAAATTAGATATATAATTATTTAATTATGTATTATAAGCATAATTATAATAAGAATATAATTATTATAATTATAAATTATAAGCTATTAAAATGGTTACATGTGTGACAAGTGTAACTATATAATATAAATATTATTTAAATAAACTAGTATGGGGAATTAGTGTGTAACCAAACGTAGCCTTATGGCTTTTTGGTTTATTTTAACCGATTTAAACTTTTTATTTTTATAATCAGTGTGCGTGGGTTAGTGCGAGGCCAGTTATGTTATGCGTATTATTTTTCCCCTAAGTCTAGTTATCAGTGAAGAGCATAGAGAGAACTTGGAAGCAAGAGAGAAAACATTGTGATTGTGAGTTTCTAAGATTGTCAGGAGGAAGGAGAATTTCTAAGCCCTAATACTATCTTTTGCTAGCTTTCAATTAAGGGTTTAAGGTATAATCTACCCCTAATTCTAATTTGTAGTCTTATAGTTTTCTATTCTTTGGAAATTAGGTTTTGGTTGAATTGTTGTAGAAGATGTTGTTTATATGTATGTATTCTCTTGCTAAATCTGTTAGTTATCCTCTATAAGTCTATGTTGATGTTCAAATACATGAAATTTGGGTTATAAGGAGATAAGTAAATAATAGTGTTTTTGTTCAAAAATGGCTTTAGAAAGTACAAAATTTCATGCTTAATGTGTTATAATCTGTTATTTTATGTTAGAATATGTTAGTATAATAAGAAATGAAAGCGGTATAGTTTAAATCGTGTCGATTGATTAAGAAACGAAGTCGTGGCGATCGAATTCGCAAAATATGTTTAAAACATGAAAATAGTGTTTGAACATGTGTTTTGGGTCAAATTTTAGGTTAGTTAGTATTTTTATAAATTGTTAGAATTCTAGTATGTTGTAGTTCTATGAATTACGAATCCATAGAATCAAAAACGGACTAATTTGGATGTGTATGACTCAAGTTATGAAGATTAGTAGGAGAAAAAGGGTCAAAATCGCGAAGAACAGTAGCTTCAGGTCCCGTATCTGCTAACGGACTAATTTGGATGTGTATAACTCAAGTTATGTGCCCTAATTCATTTGGGGTGCAGTCAGAGTTTGTAAATTGCAATAGTGCGTCTAAGGCTTAATTGGGTGTGATTATGCCCAAAGTATGTCAGGTGTGACTTGTTTGACCTGTTTTAGTAAAATGGCCATAACATTTTCATACGAACTCCGATTAAGGTGATTTAAGATGATCCGAAAAGAGAACGAATAGACCTACAACTTTTATTCTTTAAGTTTTGGAATTTGAGGTCGGGAACAATGGTCAAAATTGTCATCTTTGTGACTGATGCGTATTCGGAGGCAATCAGAGGGCGTCGGACATGCATATACACAAGTATAGTGATGTCGACGATAATAGATGTTATTATAAATTATAGAACATGATTATTATGAAGTATAATGATGTTTAACATGAATAAATGATATATTAGATAAGTTGAATACACATAGTAAGCACACATAAGAGAGACAAATCATGTGTGATTTAATAAACGCTTAAACGCCGTGATAAGTGATAATGAACGTAAAAAGTGTTTTAAATCAAATGAAATGTATATAATAAGATATTGAATAGTGTTAATATAAAACCAATAAGTAGTCCTATCAAGACTTAAACAGTTGAATGAACTTCGAATATGAAATACAGTGAGATATAAGTTGAAAGTTAACATAATAAAATTGAACATTGTGTATATATAATAGGAAGGGTTATGAGACGTAGAGTAAAGTTTACATTACAACTACTATGCATTTCTATATGACTAATAGTTAGTGTGAATGATTATATAATTGTGTAGGGCACGTGAAGTGCAGATATCTGTAAGCTGTTAAACTGTTATTGGTAAACAACGATCAAGGCAAGTCTTTCAGTTCCTATTTTCTATGTGAATTGGTGATTAACTATTTTAAATTTTTATTGCAAAGTGCATGATCTATTATATATATGTTAAATGTATGAAATATTAAAGTCAACTTATGACTACGTTGATTGAGTAAAGCATGCTGATTTAGTAAGGAACTCAATCTTTATACTTGTTATATGAACTGTAAGATGTATGATATGTTAGTCCAATGTTTATGAGATATATGTTGAGCATGATATTATGTGCTACGTGATGCATGAAAACTGTTAGATTTTGCTGGGCTGTCGAGCTCAACCTTGCAAATAACCATTTTTGTAGGTTAAGGATTGAAGGTAACACTATGTGCTACTTGAATGACGTGGATCAGAAATAATACACGAAGATTAATATTTTAGCTAAAGTTGTTATTTCTTAATACCATGATTAAGATTCATGAGATGTACTAAATGTTTTATGATGTATAGTTTTATGTTGAGTTGTAAAGCTAAAGTTAGAGTTATCTGATATGTAAAGGTTATCAGATTAAAATGTAAGATTTTATATAATAACAGTGATAAAGTGAATCATAAAATAAGATTGATTCAAAGACATGAAGATGATAAAGGTTTTGATTCAGGGAATTAAAGTAAAAAGACATAAAAGTTTAAATTATTTTGCATTTTATATAGTTTAACATCGAATAATGATGTAAAATCAGAAGGTAGATGTGTTATTAACGACCGAAGTTGAGAATTATATTGTATGAATTTTTGTTTCGTTACAGTTGGTATCAAAGCTGTAGGTTATAAACCTTAGGTAGGAGTACCGTTTGCTATAACTTTAAAGAAGGAAGGTTAAGATAATGAAAGAATAAGCTCAAATAGAGTTCGTATAATAAGAAGTAATTTAAGAAATTTATAAAGAAGGGATTAAAACATGCGTAAGAGGATTCAAAGAAGAATCTCACAGAGTTATAAGGAATATGAATGTGGGGTTAGCCAACTCTAATAATAGGGATGTAAGGTGATGTTTATAAGAAGAGAATGATAAAGAAGATAAGAATAAAAAGTTATATTTAAGTATAGTACAATTGTACTCTTTAATAGTTGATGTATGGTATATGGGCTAAACGATTCCTTCATAGAGTGGAGGTATATACGAACTAGCAACTCGAAACCTAGTTTGTTGGTTGTTTGTGCGAAACCACTCAGTGTACCATATTGAAACTATTAGAGACTGTAGCGCCCCCAAATCTGGGTATCTTCCAACCCGACAGATGGTGCTATACTGTACAAACATTCATACATTCATTCAATTGAATAGTCTCAAAGAACGAACATAACGTCTATATATTAAAGGTAATATTTATATTTCCCAGGTTCTATACCCGTTACAAAGGTTCTTTGTCATAATATTCATTACATTACAACAATAGACCTATACCATTACAAGACAACCTAATAATCTGGCTTAGCTTTTCCTTTATCCTTATTTGATCCTTCGGGATGTTCAGTCTTAGCTACATTCATATGGTTCAAGCAAGAGTGAGCATAACTAGCTCAGCAAGTATAACAATTTCAATAACAACATGTTTGATACATATGAATCGTATATCTTCGATAACTGAACAATAGTTATGAAGTACTATTGATAATTCAAAATAGCACTTCATCTTTCTTTCAAAATGTTTCACAATGAATAATATTCAAGAAAATATTCACTCCGGCCAAAGACCCTCGAGTATTCATTCTATCTTTAAAAAGGACAACCCAAACTAAGTCCAGAAGCCTGTAGATTACTTTACGAGCACTTCTAGGTGATCGACTATTGTACTCCTATGTTGATCAACACTACATCCATTAAACGTATGTACGCTTAATCATTTAGCAACCTCACGTGCTCGCTGCTTTTACCGACAAAACATTTGTTTAACATTTCATTTTCTTTTGAAAACCATATCAAGTAATTGACAAAATATAATAGCATTTGATAACAGATGAATAGATTATCAACAATCCACTCAATATGTTAAGACTAGCCAAAGGAACTGGCTTTAACTTCATTATACTTCAATTCATGCGTAAGGATACATGAACTTCAAAAACTTGTTCAGGTTGAACAGAGACAAGAGTTAGAATACTTTCCTTAAGCGTCTGCTACGATGTAATTTACTTTACGTTCAAGTCTTTCAAGTCTCTACAATACATGATCACATAATGCCTTACATTAGGTCACACATAATCAAGTATGTATCTGACTATATCTTACCCTTCATCTTAATCTAATTTGTATATTAGACTTGATTACTATTCATTCTGATTTCATCATTCTATTTGCATTCATAGATGGATAGGTTATTACCACTCTTTACACGTTACTCTTAAGGTTTAACAATGCTTTAGCAATGTTATTTTAGGTTTCTTAAGGTAGGTTTAACTCAACCTAATAACCCTTTCTTGCTTTACATTCACAAATATTCTTCACTATCATTTGTCAAAATCGCGCATGCAAGGTGCAGCTTTTATATACTGCAGATCTCGTGTGCTGGCCATGAGATAACAAGTGGATGGCTCCCGGACTTAAGTGCATCATGGCGCAGTGAAGTCCTCACATCGGGGCGCGTTGTGGCTCCAATTTCCAGTGTGACATAGACCGTTCATGGCGCTGCGGCGTGACTAATTGGTCTAGGGTTGAGCTTGCAGCATACAACTCGTGCACCGTAAAAAATTTTCGCTTTCAATTTTTTGTGAACTTCCCAGACGTATAACTCTTTCGTTATAAGTCTGAATTGGCTCGTTCAAAAGCCTATGGTTCACAAATTACGTAATCTATGTGTTCATGCAAGAATTTCATCTATTTGACTTCGTTTGCTAAAAATTCACCTATTGGTTCATTTTTAACGTAAACGATAAACGCTCAGGAACGCTCAAAGATCGCTTTCGCTTTCTTCGTTCTAAGTCAGAATTCGCTCATTTTTGAGTTCGCAACTCTTAAATGATGAACATGACTTGTCTCCATTGGAAAATAACATATCCGAGCTTAAACTCAAAATTTGACTTCCATTCCGAGAATTTTACGAATTCGACGATTATCGTCTAATCGTGTGATTTCCGGCAAATCTTCATTTTTATGACTTGTTCAACATTACAAATGAATTTCATTCATCATGTGAACATATTAACCTACTTATTCCAACAACTTATACTCATTGTTGGACTTTGACTTATTTCTTCATAAGATTATAACTTGATAAATTTATAAACTACTTATGAACTTATCATTCATAACTTATGACAATTTAAGTTTCTTAATCATCATACATATATGTTCTCATCATATAGCTTTACTTATGTATACTTGATACATATGATCATAAAAGTTCATTTACTTCCATATTCCTTATATTGCAAAACTCATTATAAGTTCATAATTCCTTCACATAAGTTTATAACTTATGCTAGTTTAAATGACTTATTACCAACTTATATGGCTTAAGTTCATTACTTACACATACTTCTTACTTTTTATCATTCATGTTCCTTAATCCAAACTTTTTTTATCAACCTATCATGTTAGAGATAGAAGATAATTGGAGAAGAGGATCTTACTTTAGAAGTTCTTGATAAATAGCTTCTTTCTTCTTCTTATCTAAGTAGATTATTACAACTTACTCACCCTAACAATTAAGCACTTTGAGAGAGAGTGTTTAGATTATTTGAACAACTAGCTAATGACTTGCCAACCTTCACTATTTATAGAACTTGTAAGGTTTAGGGCAATTTAGTCAATACACTAAACCACCTCCTTACTATTCATAACTTGATCAACACAAATCCTATCCTTTGCTTGGTCATTACTCACCTAACTTGGCCATTACTTTATTTACTTGATCACCACTTATCTTGGTTATCACTTATCTTGATCACCACTCACATTAATCATATCACTATGGGTTGCCCCATGGGTTAGACAACTCATGGAATCTAGCTTGGGCCTTAACCCTTAATTCATTTGGGCTTGTACCAATTATAATCATTCTTCCAAGTCCATTTTCATTACTTAATACATATACTTATAGTTTATGTATCATCATCGTATTATACTTCGTATACTACTTCATAATATATGATATTTCTTCCTTCATACAAACTCATATAATACCCCGTATTATACTCATTTTCATTCCTCGTACAATACTCACATATCATACGATTATCTCTTAACGCATTAATTCTTCACTTTCCTTACATTCTTAATTTAAGTCCGCAAGCGAAAAATTACGTTTTCCATAACTAGATTATTATTACATAATTTGTCTTTCCTTAATATTCTATCATCACGTATTTCTCAGAAATTCAAAAATAATTTCTGAACAAATACCGATGAATAGTGTTTTCAGAAAATTTCTTGGAAAACTTTTATTTTCGTCTTAGAAATTCAAACACTTTAATTCCTTCACGTAGCTCAAATACTGCGACATTCCAACATCAATAGGTTATAGAACAACAACCATCTTGATATCACATAAAATATGATTTTATTATTATTTAATTTAATAAAATCATTTTACAATAAAATCCAAATTTCTGGCCGTTACATTCTTCCCCTTATAAAGATTCTCGTCCCCGTAATCTCGCCTTTACTCTACTCAAATAGATGAGGAAAATTTTTCTTCATATTTTCTTTTAATTCCCACGTTGCTTTCCTCAAAGATCATGGTTTTTCCATAATACCTTTATCGATGGTATTACTTTGTTCCTCGTAACTTGCTCTTTTCTATCAATGATTTGAATCAAGATTCTTCATATGATAAATCCTTCTCGATATGAATCTACCATATACCGATTACGTGATTATAGTCCCATTTATATGGACGTAATACGATACGTGAAACACGTTATGTATTCTTTCTAGGTCTGGAGGTAATGCTATCATATACGCTACCTCTCCTACCCGTTTTAATACTTCAAAAGGTCCTATAAACCTTGGACTAAACTTTCCTTTCTTTCCAAAGCGTATCTTTCCTTTCCAGGGATATACCTTTAGAAACACATACGAACCTACTTCAAACCGCTCGGCTTAATCTACGCGAGTCCAGATACTTTTCCGTCTGCCTTGAGTCAAACAAGACGCATTCGAATTAACTTAACCACATTCGCTGTTTGCTGCACTAATCCTGGTCCTAGCATCTGGCGTTCTCCAACCTCATCCCAACACAATGGTGTTCTGCACCTTCTTCCGCATGAGCTTCATATATAAGCATATCTATGCTTGCATGATAACTGTTATTATATGCAAACTCTACCAGTGGTAGATGATCATCCCAACTACCCTTAAAATCCATGACGCAAGACCTCAACATGTCTTCTAACATCTGAATTATTCTCTCGCCTCGCCCATCGGTTTGTGGATGATAAGTCAGGCTTAATTTCAATTGTGTTCCTAATCGTTTTTGCAAACTTCTCCGAAGTTCGATGTGAATCGTGGATCACGATCTCGACACAATCGACATCGGTACTCCATGTCCGGAAATAATTTCCTTGATATAGAGTTTAGCTAATCGGGTCTAAATTATACTTGACCCCTATTCGGTAGAAGAAGTGACCGATTTTGTTAATCGGTCAACTATTACCCAAATAGAATCGCATCTTTTGCCGTTGTTGGAAGTCCCACCACGAAATCCATCGAGATATGGTCCCACTTCCATTCTAGAATCTCCAATGACCGTAATAAACCATTTGGATCTTTGATGTTCTACTTAACTTTTTGACAAGTCAAGCGCCTACCACATACTCGCTATTTCTCTCTTCAAGTTTGGCCACCACCAAAAACTCATCAAAGGTCTTGATACATCTTAGTGCTACCGGGATGTATCGAGTACCTTGAACTATGAGCTTCTTGTAACACTTGCTCTTTTAATTCCGGCCTCACTCGGAACCCAAATTCTTCCTTCAAATCTTAATAATCCTTCATTATCAAGACTATACTTAGTATCTTCTTTATCTGCTAGTCGCTTCCCTCATTTGGGTACACTCATCGATTTAAGTTGTACCTCCTTTACTTTTCTACGATGGTAGATTGCATCTCCATCATAAAGAGTATCCGTCCCATTCACCTAAGATCTTCAACTCTATCTCCATTCTTCTAGCCATCTATGTTATTAACTCATGCCGAGCCGCTAACATAGACAACCTTTCCCGACCCTTCCTATTTTAAGGCGCTTTAAGAACTACATCAAGCTTTCCCCAGATGATACTGGTGATTTCACAATCGTAATCCTTTATCAACTCTAGCCATCTTCTCTCTCGCCTCATATTCAACTCCTTCCGAGTGAAGATATACTTTAGACTCTTTATGGTCCAGATATATCTCACATTTCTCCCCATAAAGATAATGTCTCCATATCTTTAGGGCAAATACTATCGCAGCTAGTTCCAGATCATGAGTAGGATAAACTTTCTCATAATCCTTTAACTGCCGTGATGCATACGCAATGACTTTGCCATGCTACATGAGCACGCAACCAAGTCCTCTATGCGAAACATCGCTATAAACAACAAAATTTCATGTGTCATCTGGCAATGACAATACAGGCACTTCGCTTAATCTTTTCTTCAGTTCTTGAAAATTGTCTTCACATTTATCCGTCCATACGTATTTCACCGTCTTCCTTGTCAAGTTAGTCAACGGGGTAGCTATCTTCGAAAAATCTTGGATAAATCTTCGATAGTATCCCGCAAACCCTAGGAAACTCCGCACCTCAGTTGGCATTTTCGATTGTTCCCAGTTCATCACTGCTTCTACCTTCATTGGATCCATCGAAATCCCTTCGTGATCAATGACATGACCTAAAAAATCAGATTTTCTCCAAACCCAAAATTCACACTTAGTGAATTTCAGATATAACTTTTCCTTTCTTAGTGTCTCCAACACTAATCTTAAATGTTCAAGATGATCTTCCGGCGCCTTAGAATAGACTAGAATATCATCGATAAACACAACGATTTTAACTCCAAATATAGTTTGAACACTGCTCATCATATCCATAAATGCAAATTTGGTGCATTTGTCAACCCAAATGACATCACCGTAAACTCGTAATGACCATAACGAAGTTCTCAATGCCATTTTTTGTGTATCATCTCCTTCCTAACCTTCAACTGGTGATACCCTGTCCGCAAATCTATTTTAGAAAAATACTTTGCCCCTTTCAACTGATCAAAGAGATCATCGATCATGGGCAATGGTATTTATTCTTTATCGTTAACTTGTTCAACTCTCGATAGTCGATACAAAGCCTTAACGATCCATCTTTCTTCTTGACAAACTATACCGGTGCACCCCATGGGGAAACACTAGGTTGAATGTACTTCCTATCCAATAGTTCCTATAATTGAACCATTAGCTCCTTCATTTCCACTGGCGCCATACAATACGGTGCCCTTGAGACTGGTTCCGCTCCTGGCTCAATGTCTATTATGAATTCGATCTCTCGATCCGGTGGTAAACCCGATAACTCACTTGGAAATACATCCATGAATTCGTTTACTATAGGTATTTGTTCCATGGTTGCTCCCACATGCTGGGTATTAACAACATGGCACAGATAACCTATACACCCCTTCCTTAAAAGTTTTCTAGTTTGTGTCATCGTAAGACAACACGAATGCCCCGGTGATTTATTACTGTAAAATACTACAGGAGGTTGTTTCAACGTCCTAATGCTCACACATTTCTTTTGGCAATCTATAATGGCTCCATGGTTAATCAACCAATCCATTCCGAGAATCACATCGAATTCTCCTAACTTTACTTCCAGATTAAGTCTACCGATAACTTACAACCACGCACATCTACGTTAATAACCCCTATGAATACTTTCAATGTGGATTACCTCTTCGTTTGCTACCTTAATGTTCAAAGGTATATGCAACTTTTGGGAAGTAATCCTAGTCGTCAGCAAAATCACAGCTATAAAATCACATGTTATTGATCGCATAATAATACCGAATAACTACATCTACATCCCGATGCCACCGCATCTTGGACCGTCATATTAAAAGTGCGGGCCATTGATCTACTCCAATGAAATGGACCACTAATAGCCAACTTATCACTATTAGTGCCCTTATTTCCTTCCATACCCTTCTTGGGAACTCTTCGCTATGTGGTCAGTTGATCCACATACAAAACATCCGTGGTTTTTCTTCGGATTGGGACAGTTAGGCGAAATGTGCCCTTCCTATCCACAATTATAACATACGGCCTTTCCTTTGAGACAAACTCCTAAGTGTGTTTTCCCTTGTTTTTCTGTGCCTCCATCCTTCTCTTGAATCCCTTGCTTTACTCGGTATTCCCAGAGTTAAAGCCCTTTCTTTTCTGACCGTCGCCACTACCGCTAGCTCCTTCGGTCTTGATTCCCCCATCAACTTTACTCTTATTTTTCTTATCTTTGTGGTACTGGGTGAGAGCCTCATTCCCACCTTCGAAAATTATTGCCTTTTCTAATATGGTTCCAAAGGAAGTACTTTGGAACACCGAGATCCGGCTATAGAGCCAGGGTTTCAAGCCCTGCTCGAATCTCCTAGCCTTCCTCACTTCAGTGTCCACTTGGTGTGGAGCAAATCGTGCCAGTTCATTAAACTTGGCAGCATACTGGGGAACTGTCATATCCCCTTGTTTTAATTCTAGAAACCTCATTTCCATTCTCCCTTTCATACTCGTGGGAAAATAGTTCTCGAAGAAAATCTCCTTAAACCTTTCCCACGTTAGGTTTCCTATATCTACCTTCTCTTTGGTTTGCCTCCCACCGAAGTTGGCCTCTCCTTTTATCAAATAGGTTGCAACGGCAACCTTTTGACCCTCCTCAACATTTGCTATAACAAATACTTTCTCAATTTCTTTTACCCAAGTCTGGGCTTCTATAGGGTCCGTAGTTCCTTTGAACTCAGGTGGACCTACACTTTTAAAGTCCTTAAAAGTAGTAGCTCAGATTTACTCTGTGAATTACGGGTACATTAGCCCCCGTCCTATTAAATGCAGCCGTTAAAAGATTAACGAACTCTTGCATTGGATTAACCGGACCACCTCCGGTTGGTTAACATTATCATCTTGATTTCGTTGTCTCCTTCTTAGCGGCATTTCACTGTTAAGAAAACAACACATCATTATTACTTTCTTCTTGTTGATTAGTTATTATTTGCGATAAAATAATAACTCATCCTCATTACTCAATATGTTCCATAAAAGAGACTTATATTGATTCTTATCTTGTAGTGTAATACTACATTGTTTACATTACTCAGCCTTAGCTGATTACATTACCATCCCGCCATTACTTTCCAAAAATTGGGATTTACAAAAGACCACCCTTGATATACAAAAGAGGGTTTTACATCACTACGAGATACATAATATTTACATATCTAATCTACTCTAGCTATTGCTAGATTACATCTGCCGAATGGCATTCTCAAAATCTTTCTTAGCCAAACCGGCTATGACATCTCGACTAATGGTATGTCGAAGTCCGCCTCGCTTTCAATCGGATAACCAGCTACTTGCTATTCGAAGTCCACGTGAGAACTCCTATGTATATAGGACATCCTCTCCAACTTCTCTTTGTTTAGTCTTTAGCCTCGCTTGAGGTCAAAGACTTCACATTTCACTTTCCGGACCTTGTCCTTAACTAGAATTCTATCATCGTGCTCTTCTTCTTCCCACATACCCTCCATGCTAGTCTTGTCCTTATGGGATGACTTGGAGTTCCTCTTCCAACTCCTTCACCTCTTGGCAAGAATGGACATTCCTATCCAATAATCGACATAATATAGTGCCTTTATTGACTCTTTAGTAGTCAATTCTTCCGTAGTGGAACTCGGTCAAAGGACATCACGCCCACCTCCTCCTCTAACATGCCATCGAAAATAGACATATATCTAAATCGTCCGAGTCTCCGTGACTCTATTACTACCACCTCCGGCTCAATTGCATCACGGATTGGGTAGTATCTCTACCCGATTAATCAATCTCGCTCACTACATGTATATTTCTATACATATCATTTTCTCCCGACATCTACAATAAAACAATATAGTTTGATTAGTACACGCCGGTAAAATAATAAAACACATAACATAATATAATGCATTTTTTTATAAGGTTATCTTTCATCTTTTACTTTTTATTAAGGTTATGACTTAAGGTTCTAATCCCCTTAAGTTTCATAACCTAGGCTCGATACCAACTTCAGTATGGCGCCCAAATCCTGGGTATCTTCCAACCCGATGATGGTGCTATATCTGCATAAACATTCATACATTCATTCAATTGAATAGTCTCGAAAAGAACTAACATAACGCCTATATATTAAAGGTAATATTTATATTTCCTGTGTTCTATACCCGTTATAAAGGTTCTTTGTCATAATATTCATTACATTACAACAATAGACCTATACCATTACAAGATGACTTAATAATATGCCTTAGCTTTTCCTTTATCCTTATTTGATCCTTCTGGACGTTCGGATTTTATTGCATTCATATGGTTCAAGCAAGAGTGAGCATAACTAGCTCAAAGAAGTATAACAATTTCAATAACAACATGCTTGATACATATGAATCGTATATCTTCGATAACTGAACAATAATTATGAAGTACTATTGATAATTCAAAATAGCACTTCATCTTTCTTTCAAAATGTTTCATAATAAATAATATTCAGTAAAACATTCACTCTGGTCAAAGACCTCGAATATTCATTCTTTCTTTAAAAAGGACAACCAGGAACTAAGTCCGTAAGCCCGGTATTACTTACGAGCACTTCTAGGTGATCAGCCTATTGTAGTCTATGTTGATCAACACTACATCCATTAAACATATGTACGTTTAATCATTTGGAAACCTCACGTGCCTGTCGTTTTACTGACAAAACATTTGTTTAACATTTCAGTCTTCTTTTGAAAACCATATCAAGTAATTGACAAAAGATAATAGCATTTGATAACAGATGAATAGATTATCAACAATCCACTTAATATGTTAAGACTAGCCAAAGGAACTGGCTTTAACTTCATTATACTTTAATTCATGCATAAGGATACATGAACTTCAAAAACTTGTTCAGATTGAATTGAGACAAGAGTTAGAATACTTGCCTTAAGCGTCTGCTACGATGTAATTTACTTTACGTTCAAGTCTTTCAAGTCTCTACAATACATGATCACATAATGCCTTACATTAGGTCACATATAATCAAGTATGTATCTGACTATATCTTACCCTTCATCTTAATCTAATTTGTATATTAGACTTTATTACTATTCATTCTGATTTCATCATTCTATTCGCATTCATAGATGGATAGGTTATTACCATTCTTTACACATTACTCTTAAGGTTTAACAATGCTTTAGCAATGTTATTTTAGGTTTCTTAAGGTAGGTTTAACTCAACCTAATAACCCTTTCTTGCTTTACATTCACAAATATTCTTCACTATCATTTGTCAAAGATCGGCGCCACTGCCGCCAACTTTTTATATCTACATCTCGCATCATCTGCCATGAAAGTTAACAAAGTTGGATCAGGCCCCGGACTTCAAGGGCCATGTGATGCGAGTCCTCATTTATCGGGTTGCATTGCCACACCAATTTCCAAGTGTGACATAGACCGCTCATGGCATCTTTGCATGCGTGACTAATTGGTCTAGGGTCAGCCGCAATGCCAACTCGTGCACCGTAATTTTTTTCGCTTTGAATTTTTGTGAACTTCCCGGACGCATAACTCTTTCGTTATAAGTCCGAATTGGCTCGTTCAAAAGCCTATGGTTCACAAATTACGTAATCTACGCGTTCATACAAGAATTTCATCTATTTGACTTCGTTTGCTAAAAATTCACCTATTGGTTCATTTTTAACGTAAACGATAAACGTTTGTGAATGTTCAGCGCTCGTTTCTTCGTTCTAAGTCGGAATTCGCTCATTTTTGAGTCCGCAACTCTTAAATGACGAACATGACTTGTCTCCATTGGAAAATAACATTTCCGAGCTCAAACTCAAAATTTGACTTCCATTCCGAGAATTTTACGAATTCGACGATTATCGTCTAATCGTGTGATTTTCGCCAAATCTTCATTCTTATGACTTGTTCAACATTACAAATGAATTTCATTCATCATGTGAACATATTAACCTACTTATTCCAATAACTTATACTTATGGTTGGACTTTGACTTATTTCTTCATAAGCTTATAACTTGATAAATTTATAAACTACTTATGAACTTATCATTCATAACTTATGACAATTAAAGTTCTTAATCATCATACATATATGTTCTCATCATATAGCTTTACTTATGTATACTTGATACATATGATCATAAAAGTTCATTTACTTCCATATTCCTTATATTGCAAAACTCATTATAAGTTCATAATTCATTCACATAAGTTTATAACTTATACTAGCTTAAATGACTTATTACCAACTTATATGGCTTAAGTTCATTACTTACACATACTTCTTACTTTTTATCATTCATTTTCCTTAATCCAAACTTTTCTTATCAACCTATCATGTTAGAGATAGAAGATAATTGGAGAAGAGGATTTTACTTTAGAAGTTCTTGATAAATAGCTTCTTTCTTCTTCTTATGTAAATAGCTTATTATAACTTACTCACCCTAACAATTAAGCACTTTGAGAGAGAGTGTTTAGATTATTTGAACAACTAGCAAATGACTTGCCAACCTTCACTATTTATAGAACTTGCAAGGTTTAGGGCAATTTAGTTAATACACTAAACCACCTCCTTACTATTCATAACTTGATCAACACAAATCCTATCCTTTGTTTGGTCATTACTCACCTAACTTGGCCATTACTTTATTTACTTGATCACCACTTATCTTGGTTATCACTTATCTTGATCACCACTCACATTAATCATATCACTATGGGTTGCCCCATGGGTTAGACAACTCATGGAATATAGCTTGGGCCTTAACCCTTAATTCATTTGGGCTTGTACCAATTATAATCAATCTTCCAAGTCCATTTTCATTACTTAATACATATACTTATAGTTTATGTATCATCATCGATATACTTCAGATACTACTTCATAATATACGATATTTCTTCCTTCATACAAACTCGTATAATACCCCGTATTATACTCGTTTTCTTTCCTCGTACAATACTCACATATCATACGATTATCTCTTAACGCATTAATTCTTCACTTTCCTTACATTCTTAATTTAAGTCCGCAAGCGAAAAATTACGTTTTCCATAACTAGATTATTATTACATAATCCATCTTACCTTAATATTCTATCATCACGTATTTCTCAGAAATTCAAAAATAATTTTTGAACAAATACCAATGAATAGTGTTTTCAGAAAATTTCTTGGAAAACTTTTATTTTCGTCTTAGAAATTCAAACACTTTAATTCCTTCACGTAGCTCAAATACTACGACATTCCAACATCAATAGGTTATAGAACAACAACCATCTTGATATCACATAAAATATGATTTTATTATTATTTAATTTAATAAAATCATTTTACAATAAAAATCCAAATTTCTCGGTCGTTATAGAGACTCGATGTATACCAAGTATAGAAAGTGGATACGAATGATGAAAATATGGAACTTAAATGAAATGTTGAGCAATGTAAATGAAGTTAGAAATTCTTAAAAGAATAATTGCTATATAAACAAGAGAATTCAAAGAAGAATCTTGAAGATAAGAAATGGCAATAGCCAATATAACGAATAATGTCGTAAATGAAGAAAAAAGGGAAATAAAGAGGATCGTAAAACAAAACGGTCACGAGCTAAGAAAAGAATTTTAAGGGAGATGAATATAGAATAAGATCACGACGTGATCTGTTTAATTTATAAGAGAAAGATGGTTTGTAATGTTTGAATAATTATAGCTTGATGCTATGAAGATAATGTACTATGAAATAGTACGAGATAACTCACGAGGAGTTATAGATGATGTGGTACGAGGAATTCGTATCAAGAAAAGAGCAAGTTAATAGTAAAATAGAGTTAGGTGGGATTTCAATTGAGAAATCATGTGATGGCTGAGTTGTACAAATCTTTGTATTGGCGAGGGTTTTGTGCTTGCACTCAGTTTATCACATTGATAATCATTGGAATGTTGGTGTCGCGCTATCAGTGTATATGTGGCGGAAAGGTGATTCTTTTCTCATGTGTATGTTTGATAGTTAGAAACTATTAAGATTAGTCAGATATTATTAGGATTAGGTGCGGTTCTTAAAACTAATGCATATAGAAAGTTCGTGACTCACAATAATATGGTATGTTTTGAACCCCTCAACGAATGGACGCTTATGGTCTGACTAGGATAAGTTCTTAAACTCATATTATTGTGGCAAGTTCCTAAATTTCCAATGTGCGGTAAGTTTGATGAACTATACTGGGGTATAGATAAGTTATGAATGAAGAATTGAAAATTATGGGAATATATATAATTATTAAGAAATGGATCAGTATAGAAAGTGGAGACATAGGTTTTCCAAATCTTCTAGCTTTGCTAGATTTTCGAAATTTATTGACTTCGTGCCAATGGTTATACTTTTGATTTTTGAAAAATGTTAGGTCACACTAGTGAACCAAAGAATTTTTATAAATAGTGCTATTATTCGTATGTCTATGCTAATTGCTTTGGCTAGATAAAAATTATTTGAAATATATCAAAATATTTTTTTTTATATATCATCAATGCATCATGGAACCTGGTGCAGAGATGATAAAAATGATGGAGTCATCAATGCAGTATTACTTAGTGTTGGATGTGATCTAAGGATCGTCAGCCCACTATGGTATGACGTAGTATGATAAAATCACCAAATGACGAAATCCTCAAATGGACTGTAAATACAGTGCGGTATCATGACGTCATAAAAAGATTTTGAGATTTCTTTGTGATATGAGAATATATATATATATATATATGTATATGCATATTTCGATTGATGTCCAGATTGGTGTAGAAGTCTATGCTATTTGGTTCAGCTAGACAAATATTGAAAGATGTTCATGAAATTCAAGCATTTCTTGAGAAGTTATGCCAAACAAAATTATTTTGGTGCGAATTTAGATGTTGAAAAGCGGAGGTGAACAACCCTATAAAAGGGACATGTTATCGGAGTCAATGGTTCTGAAAGTAACGCATATAGTCGTTACGATTTTAAGATGTAATACGTTGTGCACGACGTAGGGGTACGATAGGCTGATCACCTAGAGTACTTGCAGAGAGTGTTTTCAGTCTGTGTGATTGCTACACATTCTGTTAAAGATGGTTTATGGTGGTGAAGCACTGTTAAACATGGAGAAGAGTTCAAGGTCCGTATAGTCTTATGACTGTTAAAGGTTCAAGTCGAGATACTTAATAACCTAGGGACATAGTTCAAGGTCTTATGACCCCTCAGCATGATTTGGAATCATTTAAATTCCTATTATTCATACCGCTTACCAATTATTGAGCAATTGTGGAAGATTCTTATTATTCTAAAAGGTGAAAGTGGAAAGGATGAGAAAATTAAGCAAAACATAATAATTTCAAGAAAGAATTGAAACTCCGAAAAGAAGAGAAATGTGAAACTCTTAGAAGAGGAAGAGGTGAGGAATATGATGATCTTAGAAAGATCCTTAGAGAAAGAATTTGGTTGCAGAACCCAATGAATGGATAAAGTATTAACGTAAAATCTATTTTGATAGATTGAATGAATGAAGATTAATAAATAAAATTTTGAGGACGAAATTCTTAGAAGAATGAGTGAATGTAATATTTGAGTGTTTATGATAACGATCCTTAGAGAAGGAAATGAATGGGTTAAAGAATATATAATACTCAAATAAATATAATTGAGTCTAAGTAAAGGTTATGAAATAAAACTTACAAGAATTTATTATCAAGAATTGTGGGAGTAAGAAATAGAAAACCTATATTAAGGTAATGTGTTAAAGTTATTCAACGACGAGATTTGATGAAAACCTGAGTAAGGCAGGGTTTTGGTGATTCTGAGGACGGAATCCTTATAAGGAGGGAAGGATGTGACAACCTAAATTTTTATAGGTTATTAAAATAGTAATTTAATAATTAAAATTCTTATTATGAGATGTTTTGAGTTTGAGTATTTATATATACGTGCTATATATTTTGAAATATGTGATCTAGTGTGAAGAGAAATATATATTCATATATTGGGAAAGTGAGATTTAATAGTTGAGTTAACTATTGAAGGAATTAAATGAATTTAGGAATTAATTTTAAATATTTATTGAATTAAATAAATATTTTAAATTTATTTATTTATTGAGATAAATAAATGGTTGATAAAGTTGTGGTGAATTAATTTAGTAACTAAATTGATTAATGTAAATTAAATTGAATAATGTTAATTTTATTTGAAGGATTTAATTTAAGGAAATAATTAAATTAAATCAATTGCTTAATATTTAAGAAGATAATTAAATTAAATGAATTGTTTAATTTAAAGGAAATAAATAACTTAAACAAAGTGATGTTTCTAATTTATTAATTAAATTAGATATATAATTATTTAATTATTTATTATAAGCATAATTATATTAAGAATATAATTATTATAATTATAAATTATAAGCTATTAAAATGGTTACATGTGTGACAAATTTAACTATATAATATAAATATTATTTAAATAATCTAGTATGGGGAATTAGTGTGTAACCAAACGTAGTCGCCTTATTGCTTTTTGGTTTATTTTAATCGATTTAAACTTTTATTTTTATAAACTGTAGTAATGGCAGTGGGTTAGTCGGTGAGGCCGATTATGTTATGCGTATTATTTTCCCCTAAGTCTAGTTATCAATGAAGAGTATAGAGAGAACTTGGAAGCAAGAGAGAAAACATTGTGATTGTGAGTTTCTAAGATTGTCAGGAGGAAGGAGAATTTCTAAGCCCTAATACTATCTTTTGCTAGCTTTCAATTAAGGGTTTAAGGTATAATCTACCCCTAATTCTAATTTGTAGTCTTATAGTTTTCTATTCTTTGGAAATTAGGTTTTGGTTGAATTGTTGTAGAAGATGTTGTTTATATGTATGTATTCTCTTGCTAAATCTGTTAGTTATCCTCTATAAGTCTATGTTGATGTTCAAATACATGAAATTTGGGTTATAAGGAGATAAGTAAATAATAGTGTTTTTGTTCAAAAATGGCTTTAGAAAGTACAAAATTTCATGCTTAATGTGTTATAATCTGTTATTTTATGTTAGAATATGTTAGTATAATAAGAAATGAAAGCGGTATAGTTTAAATCGTGTCGATTGATTAAGAAACGAAGTCGTGGCGATCGAATTCGCTAAATATGTTTAAAACATGAAAATAGTGTATGAACATGTGTTTTGGGTCAAATTTTAGGTTAGTTAGTATTTTTATAAATTGCTAGAATTCTAGTATGTTGTAGTTCTATGAATTACGAATCCATAGAATCCAAAACGGACTAATTTGGATGTGTATAACTCAAGTTATGAAGATTAGTAGGAGAAAAAGGGTCAAAAATCACGAAGAACAGTAGCTTCAGGTCCCGTTTCTGCTAACGGGCCTAGCTGCGCTATGTCCTAAGTCATTTGGAGCACAGCTGCGATGTAGGGCGCAGCTGCTCTGTGCCCATGGCTTAATTGGGCGCAGCTGCGCCAAAAGTATGTCAGATGTGACTACTTTGACCTGGTTTAGTAAAATGGCCATAACGTTTTCATACAAACTCCAATTAAGGTGATTTAAGTAGATCCGGAAAGATAACGAATAGACCTACAACTTTTTTTCTTTACGTTGTTCAATTTGAGGTAAGGAACAGTAGTCAAAATGGTCATCTTTGCGACTAACGCGTATTCGGAGGCAATCAGAGGGCGTCGTGTTAGGTTTGTAATATTCAAGAACGCAATCAAATTGCATAAATAAGCGGAAGCGAGAAAAAATCAGAGTTTAAAAATTTACAAACCATATACCCGGATCACCCTTTATGCACAATTATTAATTAAACGAAAAGATAAAGAATAAAATCATACCCTTGAAGATCGAGCTTCCTCAGGTACAAGTTCACCTCCAAATCCTTTCGCGTTCAACTTGAATCCACCGGGTTTGGTTCCTTCCTTTGATCAACATTAGCCACCCATATGTTTGGCCTCTAGGGGTGATCCACCAAGGAATAATAAGAATTCAAGAAGAATGGGTATTGGCTCAAACCCTAGTTTTTCCTATCTGTATAGAAAAAGGGCGTACTCTCCAACTATTGGAATTATTACGTATGTTGTAAAAGTCAACAACCCCATCACCCATAATAAGACTCCTCTTATTTATAGATGTGGGCAACCCACCTTAACAATTAAGGAATTGGGATTTATTTAATTAATTAAATTCTTTTAATTAATTAAGCTCCCTAATCTTATTAGGGATAATTAATTAAACTCCTTTAACTAATTTTCCTTCCTAATCCAATTAGGAATAAATGAGAGTACTTATATTGAATTAATTCCTAAACTCTTTTAGAAATTAAAATAATAATAATTGTAATAATATTAATAAGACTCCTCTTATTAATTTATATTTAATATTTCTAAAATATTAAATAATAATATTAAGCTATTTAATTTATTCTATCATCATAGATTAAATTAAATATACATAACATATTATTACGATTATGCCATTAACTTCTTAAATAATTATTCTTCCTTTTTTATGGTGTGACCCTTTAGGTTCTCCATATTAAATAGGTTGTGAATAAATCAATTAGAACAATTCTAATCTTATTTAAATAAATAAATTAAACAATTAATTTATTTAAATAAATAATATTTATTCTACAATAGGATAAGCCTCCCTAGCGATCAACGACTTTCCAGATAATAATGATTTCAACATTAATCATTAAAGAACCTTTGAGTAAATAGTTACCGTATAATTCAATCCTTCCACCATACAATGTCCCAATTAAATTTAAGACATGGAATTATCACAAGTCTTATTTTATTTAATTATATGTATTTTGATCCTTAAATGCACAACTCAAATAATGCAAATTAGAAACTCCTTTCTAATTTCATTACGCCTTTGCCGCCAAGGACTCATTGGGTTGTCATTTATCGAATCACATAGGACATTTCTCTTCTTTTATTAGAAGTGGTAGATTCTTTATTGATCATACATTATCTCCATATACAACTTATTATACCCAAGCATACCCTTTGATATACCCTAAGGGTCTTAAGGAATAAGTCAAAGTATAACTCATCATACACAAGATACTATGATGATCTCAAGTCCAAGGATTACTTGTACTACTATCACTATAGGAATTCCTATTGACAAAAGCAAGTAAAACTCCATTAGGTATTCCTTAGCGAGCCACGCTCAAATGAACTTATTCTCTAATAAGCACCTACATACTTGTTTTAGTGTCTCCACACAAATGATCATGAGATCAATCATCCTCATCCAATGAGCAAGCAACGATGTACCAATCTATCCGGATTCACTAATCCCCAATTTAGTAATCCAATGATTGGGAACTATTTTAGTTTTAAGCTTTCTAAGAATTTAGATCTCATTAGAATGATCATCATCATTATTCTAAAAGCATTGCTTAAAACTATGGGTTTATCACATATTATAAAATAGCATCATGTAGATAATTAAAAGCCTTTAATAAATTAATACTTTTATTAATAAATGAATAAGATTGTTATAAAGTATATGCTTTATCATCAAACATGATTGGCTTGTGTGCATATTACTTTCAATCTCCCACTTGCACTAAAGCCAATCGCCATGTATCTTATACTCTTCTTCTCTAAGTGACGATTATCCCATTGTTGGATAAGCTTTAGTTAATGGATATGTAATGTTGTTCTTGAGAGTCCACCATCTCTATAGTGATTTCCCATCTTTCAATGATTCTTATAATCAAATGAAAGTGCCACAACACATGTTTAGATCCAAGATGAGACTTAGGAACTATTCCTAGTCTCAGAATGAACTTTTAATCCAAACTATCAACTTGCAACTTCATTTATAGCTATATACTTTGTCTTTATCACTAAACCAAAGAACTCTTTCTATTGTTTGGAACCTTTCCAAGTCACTGCACCACTGTCCAAGGTAACCCTTTACCTTAAAGTGGATTTTTCTGTCGTCTTGGTCTGTCTGAAAAACTTAAGTCTGTTAAGCCCTCTAGTTTTAATTAAGATCCACCATGAATATGATCACATCCTTAGTGCCGGTTAAGCACTTTAAGATGTTTTTCACTAACTCATAGTGAACTTCTCCATAATATGACTGATCAACATCAGGTCTCGTACATTTCATTACATGCATAATTGTCACTCATGCGACCTCTCTTTTCAGGAGTCTGTGGGGACTATTAAGAGAGATACACTCCATAGCTCATCGACATGAGACATCTCTTGGAGATTGCCATGCTAAACTACTTTAGCATCAAATGAATATACGTTCCTTGGGTTAAGTCGAGCATCCTCTTAAATCTATCTATATAGATTTATATCCCCAATTAAGATACTCTTCCAAATCATTCATGAAGGAATGTTTAGACAACTTTATCTTTACTGATTGTAGCATTGGTATATCATTCCTTATCCGTAGTATATCAATATATTATACTAGGAATGTCACGATGCTCCCAATCGACCCTTTTACATTACACTAGGTTCATTCTTATTTTGATAAAATCAAACTCTTTTGATTGCCTCATCAAAACGAATGTTCCATATTTGAGAAACTTGCTTCAATCCATTTATCCGAAAGTGTTCACAACACTTACCTCATCGTATGTAATCGGATCATCATCTTCTATGATGTGTACCTCATCATCATCATCTATGATGAATCCATACCTCCTGTATATCTTGGTACTATTCCGCATAATTACGATTGGGTTGTGGTATAATAGGTCTATCTACAGGTTCCTCTTATTTGACTTATAGTATTTTGTGGTTCTTGAACTCTTCAAGATCTATTATCCTCCCACTAGCCCCTTCAATGATAAACACATTTATCTTAGAAGGCAGCGTGTTTCGCAATAAACACATTTTGCTAAGTAGAATTATAGAATATTTACCCTAAACTTACTTTCGGATGTCCCACAAATCTGTATTTGTCAAATCTTGTCCCAAGCTTATCCTTTGAAACCGTTTCACATAAGTTGGACAACCCCTTATCTTAACATACTTAAGATTAGGAATCCTCCCTGTTCATAACTTTTATGGATTCTTGGGCCGGATTTAGAGATTACCTTTTCGTAGATATGCAGCCATTTCTAGGACATGACCCTAGAAGGATACTGGAATGTCGGTAAAATCATTATGGATCGCACCATGTTCAAATAGGTACGATTGTTCCTTTCAGATACATCAATCAATTATTATGTATCGAGAGGTGTCCATTATGAGAAAACCATTTGAGATGATCTAGAAACTTATTGCACAAGTATTCCTTCCTTGATCCGATCAAAGAATCCTAATACTTTGCCAATTTGTTTCACTTTTGAATTCTTTGAACCTTTCAAATAATTCACACTTGTATTTTAACAAATACACACATTCAACTCTTTGAATGATCATCTCCTTTTCTTGTACTAGTTTGTTCAATTTGCAAAATTATTTTTCACGTAAGTCAAGTATACAAAATCCATTAAGTAATCTTTCAGTTCTATACGAAACATTATTATTATAAATAGAACAACAATTGTTCTTAATTATAATACCAAAAATTTTATTGTCCAACAATAAAATGGAAATAATGTTTCTAACAAGAATTGGAATACAATAACAACTTATTGACTTAATAGATTTGCCCGTAGGCAATCTGCTAAACTATAAGTTTCTATAGCTAATGCAAAGAACCTTTGCTTCATTTTCCACACATAGGATTACTTATCTTTGTTTAACTTTCTACTACGCTTGGTCCCTTCATAAATCTATATTTATGATAACCAAAGTCGGTATCCAATACCCAAGTAGAACCTTGACTTAAAGAAACATTTATTTCAATCATGAACAAAAATCGTATTATGTAAACAGAAACTTCACTAAGCTTCTTTGGTTAGCCTCTCGCAAGATGCTTCTCGCAATTTCTTTCCCGGTGTCCGGGCTTATTGCGGTGGAAGCAAACTCCTTTGCTATCCGTGACGCTTTTGCTCTTATTATCCTTTGTTTACGCCTTTCTATTTACCTTCTTTGAATCGTTCTTCTTTTCAGAAGATCCTTTGGCCCCTACCAGTAAGACTTGATCTTTCTTGGTTGGAAAGTGACTCTCAACATTTTTAATATGTTAAGCAAATCAATGAGGCCGATATCTAGCTTGTTTCATATGAAAAATTCACAACAATTGTGAAAGGAGTCCGGAGTGAGTGCAAGATCAAATCTTGCCTCAACTCTCCATCCATGACAAAACCAGTTGTCCTAATTGATCAATCAAATTGATTATGTTAAGAACTTTGTCTGCATTTATAGTGCCATTGGCCATCCTAGATAGGAAGAGCTCCTTAGATATCTGATATCTATCAGTCCTACTTTCCTCACCACCAACTACTTGATGTGCAGGAATATAGTAGGAGCATCCATAGTTTCATGCTGACACTGAAGCTCGTTTGTGACGCCCCCAAAATAGGTATACATCACCCATTCTCGAGTTGTCAATACATGGCATGTAAACAACTACAACTTTATTATTACAACAAGAAAGCTGTGAGTTTGAATACAAATATTATCTTCTAGACAATATCTATACTCAAATAAATCCTCATCACATTTATTGATACATTATTTTACAAAAATGGTGAGGACTACTAAAAATTCTTTCTAAAACCTTCATTAGTACACCAGACTCGTACTCGCTATATTCTCGCCTCCGAGAAGAAAAATGGAACAAAAAGGAAAAGGGTGAGCTCAACTAGCCCAAGAAAGAATATTATGACTAAGATAATATACAACAAATTATCGTTAGTCTTCAACAGGAAAAATCTAATAGAATACAATAGACAACAAATTTTAAATCAATATTCGCAATGAAATAATAATTCATTAGAAGAGTTAAGTAGAGAATGCAAACTACTATCTTCTATGTATGAATTTAAAAGTTTATCGTCTATCTTTTATCCCCTGTAACATCAATCAATATACATCCGGAATCAAATATTCATCTTTGCACTACAGCCAAAGATATTCATCGATTGGTCATGTTCATCTAAACACTGCTCATCTTTGCACTACTACCAAAGATATTCTTCAGAAATCATTCATCTTTGCACTACAGCCAAAGATATTCAATAATATCATCATTTAAGACTGAGGATGATGAAAAATATTTTTAAAGAAACGAATCCAGTGAAACAAAATGACAAGGATTAAGGATTAAGGATTCGTATTTTATTTTATCCATGTTCAAAAATACCTCAAAAATAATCATAGTGGTGAAAAATTCAAGAATGATCAAAACATGGATACAATCAAAGCTAGTATCCGAATAGATATTTTGGACAAAAGAAGAAATTTTATTTTTCTATGAATAAGTGTCAGATATCGTGAATAGTGCCGTATACGTGAATAGTAACTCCGACACCAAAAGATAGAAATTTCCCAAAAAAACATCTTCACGCTTCATGAATAGTACTCGTAAATAGTAACTCGTGAATAGTAACTCATGAATAGTAACTCATGAATAGTAACCCCGACATGAAAAAGTTCCAAATTTGATAAAAAGTTCCAACCAATATTTCAGCATAATGATATTGAAGAAATAATATCATTTGAGAAGAAAATAACATCCCTTACCTCGAAAGATTAGTACTTTTAGCTGGAATACCGGGTATAGTGCTGAAGGGAACTTGCACCGTCTAACAATACTCAAAGTATACTCACAAGAATACGCTCAATATATCGAGAGAGAAATAGAGAGAAACTTGGGTTTACGTGTATTTTCAATTCTAACCTAAGCACCCTATTTATAGGAAAATGCTTAGAACACCAAAGTAGAAAATTGAATATAATATTAATATATTTTTCACATTTTCTTTAGCCCACCTTAGACAACTGATCTCAGCCCATTTGAATCACATGTGAGGCCAACTTAGTTGCAAAAAACGTTTTTCTCAAAATAATTAACTAAAACTCCCAAAAATTAATTATTTCGGAACTTCGGAACTTCAATAATTCATAATAAATAGCCCCTTTATCAGAAAATTCAAATCTCGCAAGTTTTTATAGGAAATTCAATTCTCTACAACTTTGCAGAAGAAAGTGTTTTCTAATTCCAAACAGAAATTGACCGAAATCCACAAACCAAGCGATTTTTTAAATTTATAATCAAATTTCAAATCAATAAATGGGGTCCACCGACATGTTTAACATGTTTTAAATATTTATAACAACAAAATACTCTTCCTCCTCAGATACTCATATATATCCACATTCGTTGTAAAAATATCACCATTATTATATTATTAAAACATAATAATATATTTAAATGAATTATTTTATCGAGAAAAGATAAAATTTCAATTTTCAACAATTGTCACATTAAAAAATTTTCTCCATCTATATCCACATAAAATCAATATTTTTCTTATCATATGAATCAATAATTAATTATTCACAAATAATATTACAAAATCACAATATTGACAACCTGTGCGTTCTAGGAAGAGGGGCTTTCAATAAGAATTTCTCCCATCTGGCGCCCAATTAGGTGACCAAACCTCTCCTTAGATGTAACTTTCTAGACATTGCCAATAATGTTATCTAATAATATTATTCAGATAATATGAATTATTGCTTCGATAATGAAAAATACTGTGTAATGACAATTATTGAAACAACAGCAATATAAAATATCAACGCAACAATTATTAAATCAATAAAATACTGAACCATTAATTATGGTAACCATTATTGAGTAGTGCCTTCTTACGTAAGAATCAATAATTGGTGCAATACCGTGGCTACCGTGTTTTAACCACCGAGTATTTTAACAAAGATTAACGGTAACAACTACACCGTTATTTTTAAACAACTTATATTTGTCGTTTTCTTCATCCAATCGCTTTTCCGTTATGGGGCCCACACATGGCTGCGCCGTCGTCATACGAATATTCCCGACAGTACGAATATTCCACGACCAAACGAATATTCCCCGACAACAATGAATATTTTATAACCACTTGCTTATTTTGAAATATTTGCGTATTTTACCCCTAACTATCCACATTAATCAAATCAACCCTTACTATTTCAAAATAATAAATAGAGAAAATTAAATTTCATTAATAATAAATTGGGGTCTTACAACCTCCCCTCCTTATGAAATTTCGTCCTCGAAATTGACGACGCACTGGTGTTTTCAAAAGGTGAGGATACCTCGCTTTCATTTTGCATTTCCAATTCCCGTGTCATTTCTCTCTATAGCATGATTCCTCCACAAAACTTTAACTTGTGGTATAACCTTTTGCGTGTAGGACATGCTCTTTCCTATCCAAGATCTTGACAGTACCTCCTCATACGTTAAGTCTTGGCTATCTCGTCCGGTTCTAACTCTATAACGTGGTTGGTCTTTCACATATTTACTGAAAGCATGATATGTGAAACACATTATGAACACGAGACATACCGGAGGTAACGCGAGTCTATATAGGCTACATTTCCTACTTGGTCAAGAATTTGAAATGGACCAATAAATCGTTGATTGAGCTTTCCTCTCTTCCCAAATCTTGTAAGTCCCTTCCATGGAGCAACTCGCAACAATACATGATCCCTACACTAAATTCCACGTCCTTTCGATGAAGATCCGCATAACTCTTTTGTTGATCTTGTGCCGCTTTGTATACGTTGTCGAATCATTTGGATCTTTTCCGTAGTCATCACGTACTCAACTCGGGTCCCAACGGTGTTGCTTCACCCACCTCGCCCCAACATATTGGAGAGCGACACTTTCGTCCATATAATGCTTCAAATGGAGCTACACCTATACTTGCACGATAAACTGTTGTTGTAGGAGAATTCCACCAATGGTAAATACTTATCCCAACCGCCTTGAAGTCTCAGGACATGAGTCTTAATAAATCTTCAAGAGTTTGAATAGTCCTTTCGATTGTCCGTCCGTTTGAGGATGGTATGCCGAATCAATCAATAAATTCGTGCCCATAGCTTTTTGCAAGCTAACCCAAAATCTTGAAGTGAATCTTGGGTCACGATCCGAAACTATGGATCTGTGCATGCCATGCAACCTCACAATCTCATTCACGTACATACTAGCAAGACGTTCAAGGGAATAAGTCTCCGTGATTTCGGCAAGAAATGAGCGAGACTTGGTTAATCTATCAACAATAACCCAAATAGCATTGATGCCCTGAGAAACCGTAGGAAGACCCGTAACGAAATCCATGGTAATGTGTTCCCACTTCCATTTCGGAATCTCAAGTGGTTGCAACGGACCCTTAAGTACTAGATGCTTCGCCTTTACACGTTGACAAGTTAAACACATTGAGATAAACTTTGCAATCTCTCTCTTCATATTGTTCCACCAAAATGTATGTCGAAGATCACGATACATTTGGTACTTCGAGATGGATTGGAAATGGTGTATTGTGTGCCTCCATCATAATCTTGTACTTCAAATCAGTCGTTAGGGACACAAAGTCAGAGTGGACTCAAGTATTCCTTCTTCATCTATTCTCGCTTAGGAATAGCTACTTCTTGTACTTTCTTCTTCATACGCATCAGCTCCGGGTCGGTGGCTTGAGCAACCTTAACTTTTTCTATTAAAGTTGGCTCTATACATATACTCGACATCATCACACTCATTCCCGCATATGATCTTCTACTCAACGCGTCAGCTACCACATTCGCTTTACCAGGATGGTACTGAATAGTGTGGTCGTAGTCTTTCAATAGCTCGAGCCAACGTCATTTGTCGCATGTTGAGTTCTTTTTGAGTGAAGAAATATTTAAGGCTTTTTATGGTCCGAATATATCTCCACTTTCTCCCCATATAGATAGTGCCTCCATATCTTTTAGCATGAACGATCGGGCCGCTAACTCTAGATCATGAGTAGGATAATTCCTCTCATACTCTTTAAGTTGTCATGAGGCATAGGCTATGACTTTCCCATGTTGCATGAGAACACATCCTAACCCTTTGCACCGAAGCATCGCTATAGATAACAAATCCATCCGAACCGGATGGTATTGTTAGAACAAAATTAGAAATAAGTCTCCTCTTAAGCTCTTGGAAACTTTTCTCGCATTCTTCGCCTCCAAAAACTAATTTTGTATCCTTCCGAATTAGTGAGTTAATGGAGTAGCGATTCGAGAAAACCCTTCCACGAATCTCCGATAATAACCGCCTAAGCCCAAAAGCTACGATTTCTTGGCCACCGACTTGGTTGCTCCAACTTTGTATTGCTTCAATCTTCGCAGGGTCCACGGATACTCCATGTTTCGACACCACATGCCCAAGGAATGTTACTTCCTCAAGCCGTAACTCGCATTTCTTCAATTTGGCATATAGTTTGTTTTCACGAAGCCTTTGGAGTACCAAACTTCAAATGGTGCTCATGATCTTCACGACTTTTGGAATATATGAGGATGTCATCAATAAAAAACAACAACGAATCGATCCAAATATTCCATGAATACTTTCGGTTCATCATATCCATGAAAGCCCGCGAGGAGCATTAGTTAGTCCGAAAGACATGACTAAGAATTCATAATGCCCATACCGAGTTCTAAAGGCGGTCTTTGGAATATCCTCGGTTCTAATCAAATTGATGATATCCGTAACGAAGATCAATTTTTGAAAAGAATTGTGCCCCTTGAACTGGTCAAACAAGTCATCAATACGAGGTAGAGGATACCTATTCTTGATGGTGACATGGTTCAATTTCGATAGTCAATACAAAGTCGCATACCCCCGTCTTTCTTCTTTACGAATAAAACAGAGCACCCCAAGGAGATGTACTAGGGAATGAAACCGATGTCCAACAATTCTCGTAGTTGGACCTTTAACTCTCGAAGTTCAATAGGAGCCATTCGATATGGGGTTTTAGAAATGGGCTTTGTACCGTGTTCAAGATCAATAAAAAATTCAACTTCACGTTTGAGGGTAGACCGGGAAGTTCTTCAGAAATACGTCGGGAAAGTCAATAACAAATGGGAATATTATTCAAATTTGACGTGTCTTTATTCAAATCCATAACATGGGCTAAGAAAGCTTGACATCCGCTTTTTCAATAAACGAATAGCTTTATGATTAGATATGATGTTGATTGATTTTAATGGTTTAGTTGCTTGAATTGCATAACAGTTGATTAGGAATATGAAAACTAACAACCTTCATTTAAAAACAATCAATTTTGGCATGATGATTAGTTAACCAATCAATCCCTAAAATCACATCAAAAGCAAGTATCTTTAAAGAGATAAGGTCAACAGGTAAGGTGATGGTGCCAACTTGAATCAAACAAGATTTATAAACAAGTGGATGTGATGAAAGTTTCTCTAACGGAGTTTCCACGAGATAGGTCAAAGTCTAATTTCTCCCGAGTCAAGTTTAAACGTTGAGCACATGCAAGAGAGATAAATGAATGGGTAGCACCAGATCAAGTAAGGTATAAACTTCGCAAGAATTTATAAATAGCTTACCCGTGATCACCTTGTTTGGGTTCCTCACATTTTGACCGATCACAACAAACGCTCTTCCCGTAATCGTTGACTTTGACTTTTCTAGGGATGTCTTTTGAGTCACCTCCCTTGAACTAGGTTTTCTTCATCGCACAATCTCGAGCGATATGTCCTTCCTTTCCACAATTATAGCATACCTTGAACTGCTAGGCGGTTTGGGTGATATGTCCCTCTTTTCGCATTTATAGCATACGATGGGTGGTCGTTTTCTCTCCTTAGAACCGCTTTACTCTAAGACATTTGTCGTCTTCACATGGTCGTTGTTAAATCTCTTCTTTTTAAAATCTCCTCCGACTCGCTTCTTCTATTTTCATGGCCATGATTACCACCCGAGTGGTTACCATTTTTGTTAAATCTGTTTCTTTCTCCATTTGGTTATCATTATTACATTGATCGCTATCTTTGGTACGATCCGGTTATGGTCCCTCGGTTGAACATACTACTCGTTATCTCATTTCTAACAATTGAGCCTCATTAACAACATATCGAATAGAGAGAAAATTTATGAGAAATGAGATATTGTCGTATCTTAGGGTTTCAAACCTCTCGTAAACATCCGCGTCATCGCTCCTCATTCTCCACCAAATGAGGTGCAAACCCGGATAACTCGCAAACTTTGCCTCGTCATCGAGACACCGCCATGTTATTTTGTTCTAATCGATGAACTCCACTTCCTTCATATGACGAACACTTTCGTGAAAGTATTTGTCATTAAATAGTTTCAAACGTCTCCCAAGACATGCCGAAAGTCTAATTTGGATGGGTACGCTTCACGATCTCCCACCGATTAGGTCCGCCTCGCCACGGAACATAAAGGTGGCGAATGGAACCTTCGTTTCTCCGCGTGCATCCCAAGACATCGAATATCTTGGTAATTTGCTTGACCCATGTTTCCGCCATGATCGGATCCGGCTTTCCTTAAATTCGTGGTCCCACTCTTTGAACCGCTTGTGACAACCGTGAATTGCTATCATTTCCTCCTCGTATTTTGAACACGAGTCTCCCTCGTTTGATTTTGCATGAATCGCAAAAAACTTCTAAACATCCCCTCGTTCATCATCGCTTTCGGTGGTGTTGTTCATGGGAGGAACATTGCCAACCTGTTGTAATTCTCTCCTCGTTGGTGAGTACAAAGCGTATCCACGGCCTCATTTCCATTGTTAATATTCTCGATCGACATTCTTAAACATCGCCATAAAACAAGGGTTAATTAAGGAAATCAATATATCACATAATATCCCTATATCTTGACCAACTAACAAATAAGCTTAGGTAGGTAGGACACACTAGCGAAGGATTTACTCTGCTCTCCCTCCTAGTTCTATTCTCCGATCTCCGCCGGAGATCATATCCCTAAGCTCGATACCAATGTGACGCCCCCAAAATAGGTATACATCACCCATTCGAGTTGTCAATACATGGTACGAAACAACTACAACTTTATTATTACAACAAGAAACTGTGAGTTTGAATACAAATATTATCTTCTAGACAATATCTATACTCAAATAAATCCTCATCACATTTATTGATACATTATTTTACAAAAATAGTGAGGACTACTAAACAATTCTTTCTAAAACCTTCATTCCATACCCAGGCTTCGTACTCGCTTATATTCTCGCCTTTCCGAGAAGAAAAATGGAACAAAAAGGAAAAGGGTGAGCTCAACTAGCCCAAGAAAGAATATTATGACTAAGATAATATACAACAAATTACCGTTAGTCTTCAACAGGGAAAAATCTAATAGAATACAATAGACAACAAATTTTAAATCAATATTCGCAGTGGAAATAATAATTCATTAGAAGAGTTAAGTAGAGAATGCAAACTACTATCTTCTATGTATGAATTTAAAAGTTTATCGTCTATCTTTTATCCTTGTAACATCAATCAATATACATCCGAATCAAATATTCATCTTTGCACCTACTGTGCCAAAGATATTCATCGATTGGTCATGTTCATCTAAACACTGCTCATCTTTGCACTACTACCAAAGATATTCTTCAGAAATCATTCATCTTTGCACTACTGTGCCAAAGATATTCAATAATATCATCATTTAAGACTTAGGATGATGAAAAATATTTTTAAAGAAACGAATCCAATTGAAACAAAATGACAAGGATTAAGGATTAAGGATTAGTGATTTTGTTTTATCCATGTTCAAAAATACCTCAAAAAATAATCATAGTGGTGAAAAATTCAAGAATGATCAAAACATGGATACAATCAAAGCTAGTATCCGAATAGATATTTTGGACAAAAAGAAGAAATTTTATTTTTCGGTGAATAGTGCCGGATATCGTGAATAAGTGTCGTATACGTGAGTAGTAACTCCGACACCAAAAGATAGAAATTTCCCAAAAAAACATCTTCACGCTTCATGAATAGTACTCGTAAATAGTAACTCATGAATAGTAACTCGTGAATAGTAAGTCATGAATAGTAACCCTACATGAAAAAGTTCCAAATTTGATAAAAGTTTCAACCAATATTTCAAAGATAATGATATTGAAGAAATAATATCATTTGAGAAGAAAATAACATCCCTTACCTCGAAAGATTAGTACTTTAATTTGGAATACCGTATATAGTCAAAGGAACTTGCACTGCCTAACAATACTCAAAGTATACTCACAAGAATACGCTCAATATATCGAGAGAGAAATAGAGAGAAACTTGGGTTTACGGTGTGTTTTCAATTCTAACCTAAGCACCCTATTTATAGGAAAATGCTTTAGAACACCAAAGTAGAAAATTGAATATAATATTAATATATTTTTCACATTTTCTTTAGCCCACCTTAGACAACTGATCTCAGCCCATTTGAATCATATGTGAGGCCAACATAGTTGCAAAAAACGTTTTTCTCAAAATAATTAACTAAAACTCCCAAAAATTAATTATTTCTGAACTTCAATAATTCATAATAAATAGCCCTTTTATCAGAAAATTCAAATCTCATGAGTTTTTATAGGAAATTCAATTCTCTACAACTTTGCGAAGAAAGTCTTTTCGAATTCCAAAGCGAAATTGACCGAAATCCACAAACAGGCGATTTTATAAAGCTATAATCAAATTTCATACCAATAAATGGGGTCCACCAGAGCATGTTTAATATGTTTTAAATATTTATAGCAACAAAAATACTCTTCCTCCTCGTATACTCATATATCCCACATTCGTTGTAAAAATATCACCATTATTATATTATTAAAACATAATAATATATTTAAATGAATTATTTTATCGAAAAAGATAAAATTTCAATTTTCAACAATTGTCACATTAAAAATTTTCTCCATCTATATCCACATAAAATCAATATTTTCCTTATCATATGAATCAATAATTAATTATTCACAAATAATATTACAAAATCACAATATCGACAACGAGCAGGTTCAGAAAGAGGGGCTTTCAATAAGAATTTCTCTCACTTCTTGGCAAGCGCAATTAGGTGACCAAACCTCTCCTTAGATGTAACTTTATAGACATTGCCAATAATGTTATCTAATAATATTATTCGAGATAATATGAATTATTGCTTCGATAATGAAAAATTGTGTAATGACAATTATTCAAACAATGATAAATATATAAAATATTAACGCAACAATTATTAAATCAATAAAATCTTTGAGACAGTAATTATCGTAACCATTATTGAGTAGTGCCTTCTTCACGTAAGAATCAATAATTGGTGCAATACCGTGTCTATCTTGTGTTTTAACCATTAGAGTATTTTAACAAAGATAGCTGTAACAACTACACCGTTATTTTTAAACAACTTATATTTGTCGTTTTCTTCATCCAATTGCTTTTCAAGTTATGGGGCCCACACATGGTCATGGCTGCGCGCATACGAATATTCCCGATAAAGATTTAATATTCCACGACCAAACGAATATTCCCAAACAACAATGAATATTTTATAACCACTTGCTTATTTTGAAATATTTGCGTATTTTACCCCTAACTATCCACATTAATCAAATCAACCCTTACTATTTCAAAATAATAAATAGAGAAAATTAAATTTCATTAATAATAAGTTGGGGTCTTACATCGTTACTCATGGATGCGAGCATGATGCATTGAGCCAACTGTGCATCATCTTGCCACTTTCTAAAAGTAGCAATCTCTTCCTCAGAGGCATTGTCTGCAACCATTGCAGGGATAGGCATATTAAGGACATAAGATAGCTTTTCAGCCATGAGAACTATTCTTAAATTCCTTAACCAATCCGTTTAATTCGGTCTGGTTAATTTAGCATCTAATATGCTTCGCAGTGATAGTAATTTTAGACATTGTAAAATTCTGTAAATAAATTTGTAATTAACAACATTTTAACATACACTCTTTTATTAATTACCAAAATAAATTAGGTCTTGTTTTAAATTGGTATCTCCCACTATTTTCTTCAAACTATATTACCCTCACTTATATAGTTTAAAAAAATCGATTAAAGATTTGCTAGTGAGAATAAGGATCCCATTTCAAATGTATATAGCCTTGTGGTGACACAACAAACTAAATATAAATAAATAGGTAGACAACTTTTGTCAATTACATCAACTATGCAACTCCTTTTCTTTTGCCTCTTAGATTATTTTGATCAAGTGGTGACACATCCGAATCAAAATTATCCAAGTTAAGTCCGACCTAGCACTCCATATATTCAAAAAAGAAAAATATCATCCTTGTGGTGACACAACAAAACAATATTGTTCAATTTTCTTTATAAGCATCAAATGTGATAAATTATCATCTGAAATACTTAATACTTGCCTTGTGGTGACACAACAAACTCATATTAAATATTTAATACTCTATTAATTTTATCATGCTAGAAGGCGACGTTCGATATTCCAAATATCTTTGAACGCTTAGGACTTAATATAAAAATTTGAGGGGTTTGTTATTAATTTGTCTCATCTTGTTTAGTGCGCATGCACATATATATATAAAATACGCGTCATATTAATAAACATGCGAAGCATGTTTGCATAATATATAATATATATAGTATAAGCATGCACATATAGAATACTATATTCTACTCGAATTGATTATGGACTTTTATTCTAGTTTGGTTCACTAGAGCCACCAAGTGAACAAAAAGGTCAAACCCTAGGGGTGCAAGAAATAATATTTAAATATAACTATTACATTTAAACCCGGGCTCCATTACAAACGGGTCTTCAAGCGCTCCTTGCTCCTTGATCTCCAATTTTTCAAAATTATTTCTAACTATTCCTATTACAAAACTATTTAAAATAAATAGAAACCATGATCAGCAGTCAAGGGGAAGTACATAGGAGGAGATATAATTTACATTAAGAAAAAATTAGAGAAGGCGAGGTCTTGCAGACCCACTTTAATAAAACCCATACATTCATGCATCCAACTAAAATAAAATCCAATCAGATTGGTCAATAGTCCATAATCAATCCCATTTATTATCATACACATCACCATATGCATCAATAAATAACATCCATCTCATGAATAATAAACATTTAATATATATATTGATATCATTTAATGGGCAAATTTAGTTAGTATAAAATCTAATTTTGAATCAAAATAAACTCTTTTATTTTATTCCAAATTTAAATCAAAATAAAACTATTTTATTTTAATTTATCCAATTTTGAATAAAATAAACTATTTTATTTTAATCAAAATCTTTAATCAAAATAAACTCCTTTATTTTAATTAATTATGGAATCCAATTCCATGTAAAAAAAAAAAAATTATTAAAGGAAACACGGATTATCTTTCCTATTCACAAATAAACTCCTTTATTTTGAATAATATGAAATCTTATTTCATATTTAAATAAACTCCTTTATTTAAGGAAACACGGATTTTCTTTTCTATTCACAAATAAACTCCTTTATTTTTTGAATAATATGAAATCTTATTTCATATTTAAATAAACTCCTTTATTTAAGGAAAGATCAATTTCAACTCCAATTAGTTATCATGGAATCCAATTCCAACTCTAATTAGTTAGCATGAAATTTAATTTTAAAATTAAAATAAACTTTATATTTTAATATAAAATAAACTTTTTTTTATTTTAATAATAAAATAAAATTTTTATTTTAATAATAAAATTATTAAGAATATTATATATATAATAATAATAAAACAAAAACCGTTATTATATATATATATATATATATATATATAATAAAACCGTTAATATCATATATATATATATGATATTACGTATAAGAATATCATATATATCTTACACCACTTTGTTAGTATAAGAATTACGTGGCCTCAAGAAAAAAAACGTGGTATATATATATATATATATATATATATATATATATAATATTATATTACGTTAATATAATATCAACATGCTTCGGTAATCCCACGCCACCAAAAAGATATTGCAGACTCGGAAAAAAAAGAATTCGGTCAGGAGCATAAAGCAAATTTTTATTTTTTTTTTATAAAATATGCTCATGATTACTTTAATAATTACATGCTAATGATTATTGTAATCATTAATGTTTATATCATATATAATATATAAAAACGTGAATGAATTTTTTTTAACAAATCTATAATATAATGCATTTTCTGATTTTTTTTTTTTTTAAATTTTTTATACAACAAATTATGCCCAATTAAATTGTTCTAAACACATATCAATATACATATCAAATTAAAATAATTAATAATTTGCATAAAGGTTTGGCTCTGATGCCACTGTTAGGTTTGTAATATTCAAGAACACAAACAAATTGCATAAATAAGCGGAAGCGAGAAAAAATCAGAGTTTAAAAATTTACAAACCATATACCCGGATCACTCTTTATGCACAATTATTAATTAAACGAAAAGATAAAGAATAAAATCATACCCTTGAAGATCGAGCTTCCTCAGGTACAAGTTCACCTCCAAATCCTTTCGCGTTCAACTTGAATCCACCGGGTTTAGTTCCTTCCTTTGATCAACGTTAGCAACCCATATGTTTGGCCTCTAGAGGTGATCCACCAAGGAATAATAAGAATTCAAGAAGAAGGGGTATTGGCTCAAACCCTAGTTTTTCCTATCTGTATAGAAAAAGGGCGTACTCTCCAACTATTGGAATTATTACGTATGTTGTAAAAGTCAACAACCCCCATCACCCATAATCAGACTCCTCTTATTTATAGATGTGGGCAACCCACCTTAACAATTAAGGAATTGGGATTTATTTAATTAATTAAATTCTTTTAATTAATTAAGCTCCCTAATCTTATTAGGGATAATTAATTGAACTCCTGTAACTAATTTTCCTTCCTAATCCAATTAGAAATAAATGAGAGTACTTATATTAAATTAATTCCTAAACTCTTTTAGAAATTAAAATAATAATAATTGTAAATAATATTAATAAGACTCCTCTTATTAATTTATATTTAATATTTCTAAAATATTAAATAATAAATATTAAGCTATTTAATTTATTCTATCACCATAGATTAAATTAAATATACATAACATATATATTTACGATTATGCCATTAACTTCTTAAATAATTATTCTTCCTTTTATGGTGTGACCCTTTAGGTTTTCCATATTAAACCTAGGTTGTGAATAAATCAATTAGAACAATTCTAATCTTATTTAAATAAATAAATTAAACAATTAATTTATTTAAATAAATAATATTTATTCTACAATAGGGATAAGCCTCCTCAGCGATCAACGACTTTCCAGATAATATAGATTTCAACATTAATCATTAAAGAACCTTTGAGTAAATAGTTACAGTACATTTCAATCCTTCCACCATACAATGTCCCAATTAAATTTAAGACATGGAATTCTTGTCAAGTCTTATTTTATTTAATTATATGTATTTCGATCCTTAAATGCACAACTCCAAATAATGCAAATTAGAAACTCCTTTCTAATTTCATTCTTCGCCAAGGACTCTTTGGGTTGTCATTTATCGAATCACATAGGACATTCTCTTCTTTTATTAGAAGTGGTAGATTCTTTATTGATCATACATTATCTCCATGTACAACTTATTATACCCAAGCATACCCTTTGATATACCCTAAGGGTCTTAAGGAATAAGTCAAAGTATAACTCATCATACACAAGATACTATGATGATCTCAAGTCCAAGGATTACTTGTACTACTATCACTACTGAATTCCTATTGACGGCAAGTAAAACTCCATTAGGTATTCCTTAGCGAGCCAATTCAAATGAACTTATTCTCTAATAAGCACCTACATACTTGCTTTAGTGTCTCCACACAAATGATCATGAGATCAATCATCCTCATCCAATGAGCAAGCAACGTATGTACCAATCTATCCGGATTCACTAATCCCCAATTTAGTAATCTAATGATTAGGAACTATTTTAGTTTTAAGCTTTCTAAGAATTTAGATCTCATTAGAATGATCATCATCATTATTCTAAAAGCATTGCTTAAAACTATGGGTTTATCACATATTATAAAACAGCATCATGTAGATAATTAAAAGCCTTTAATAAATTAATACTTTTTATTAATAAATGAATAAGATTGTTATAAAGTATATGCTTTATCATCAAACATGACTGGCTTGTGTGCATATTACTTTCACGTCGGACATGCACATACACAAGTATAGTGATGTCGATGATAATAGATGTTGTTATAAGTTATAAAACATGAATATTATGAAGTATAATGATGCTTAACATGAATAAATGATATATTAGATAAGTTGAATACGCATACTAAGCACACACAAGAGAGACAAATTGGGCGTGTGACGAATAAACGTCGAAACGCCGTGATAAGTGATAATGAACGTAAAAAGTGTTTTAAATCAAATAAAATGAATATAATAAGATATTAAATAGTGTTAATATAAAACCAATAAGTAGTCCTAGCAAGGCTTAAACACTTGAATGAACTTTGAATATGAAATACAGTGAGATATAAGTTGAAAGTTAACACAATAATATTGAACATTGTGTATATATAATAGGAAGGATTATGAGACGTAGAGTAAAGTTTACATTACAACTACTATGCATTTCTATATGACTAATAGTTAATGTGAATGATTATATAATTGTGTAGGGCACGTGAAGTGCAGATATCTGTAAGCTGTTAAACTGTTATTGGTAAACAACGATCAAGGCAAGTCTTTCAGTTACTATTTGCTATGTGAATTGGTGATTAACTTTTTTAAATCTTTATTGCAAAGAGCATGATCTGTTATATATATGTTAAATGTATGAAATGTTAAAGTCAACTTATGACTACGTTGATTGAGTAAAGCATGCTAATTTAGTAAGGAACTCAATCTTTATACTTGTTATATGAACTGTAAGATGTATGATATGTTAGTCCAATGTTTATGAGATATATGTTGAGCATGATATTATATGCTACGTGATGCATGAAAACTGTTAGATTTTTCTGGGCTATCGAGCTCAACCTTGCAAATAACCATTTTTGCAGGTTAAGGATTGAAGGTAACACTATGTGCTACTTGAATGACGTGGATCAGAAATAATACACAAAAATTAATATTTTAGCTAAAGTTGTTATTTCTTAATACCATGATTAAGATTCATGTGATGTACTAAATGTTTTATGATGTATAGTTTTATGTTGAGTTGTAAAGCTAAAGTTAGAGTTATCTGATATGTAAAGGTTATCAGATTGAAATGTAAGATTTTATATAATAACAGTGATAAAGTGAATCATAAAATAAGATTGATTCAAAGACATGTAGATGATAAAGGTTTTGATTCAGGGAATTAAAGTAAAAAAACATAAAAGTTTAAATTATTCTGCCTTTTATACAGTTTAACATCGAATAATGATGTAAAATCAGAGTGTAGATGTGTTATTAACGACCGAAGTTGAGAATTATATTGTATGAATTTTGGGGTCATTACAAAAAGTGCCTCGAATACCCGAGTGAATAATACTAGAGTGAATAGTAACCGGGTGAATAGTAACTCGTAACAGAAAATACCAAATAAAATGATATTTCATGACGAGTACAAAAGAAATGATATCTCATATGAGTATAATAGAATATACGAAACTGCAAATGGATTTTCATCCGCCACGCGGTAATCCACGTAAACAGATCATTTCCACAATTTAATAAAGAATGAATACAAAAGGTCATTCACGATGCATGCGGTAATCCACATAGACAAGTTGTTCCAACAGAATATAAAATAATGGAACCAGGTCATGCGTAAACGTACAAACTGGATATTCTGATAGAATAATAAATAATGGAACCAGGTCATGCGTAAACGCACAGACAAGATATTCCGACAGAATAATAAAGAATGGAATAATAGAAGAATTTCACCATGTATGCGGTAGATTGGCGATGAGCGAGTTATTCCAACATAATAATAAAGAATGGAATAATGTAAGAATTTCACCATATATACTAGAGTCTCACAGATCTGAGTTATTCCAGCAGAATAATAAGGAATGGAATAACAATAGCTCTCTTTATGAATACGAAAGAAATAATACCCCTTACTGTAAGACCCCAACTTTTATAAATAAAGATGAATTTTCTATAATTATCATTTTTGAATATTATGGAATAAATTTGATATAATGTTATAGTTGTGGGTAGTATTTATAAATTCTGCAAAGTATGCAAGTTGTTATATTATATTCGATTGGTCGAGGAATATTCGTTTTAGCAGGGAATATTCGTATGACGGCGCAATCATTGGTGGACCCCACAACAGAATTATTGTCGGATTGAGAAAACGACAAAAATAGTTTTATGAAAATAACGGCGGAAGTTTTACCGTTAACTATTTAAACACCCGGTGTTAAAAGTACAGTAATACGCGTGGTTGCATAGTAGCACACGGTATGGATTATTGATGCTTACGTGAGAAGTCATTCAATTTTGTTCAATTATTGCTATAGTAATTGTTGCATAGTATCTCACGTTATTTGATTCAATTATTGTTGATATTTTATGTATTATTAAATCAATAATTGAGACGACAAAGTTATTAATATTATTATTTGCAATATTAACGATGTCTAGATGTTCTGCCAAGGAGAGGTTAGATAATCTAATTGCGCGCCAATAGGGAGAAATCCTTATTGGAAAGCCCCCTCTTTCCTGGGAACGACCTGGTCGATTAATATTGCGAATTATAATAAAGGTGATAAATGTTGTTAAAATTATTAAGGTGGTTTTTATGAAGTTTTTCTTATTTTATGGACCCCCATTTAACCATTTTCCAAAACAATCGGTAGAAATTTTTTATAATAAAAGTGGGGCCCACATGTGGGGCCCATTTCTGTTGGAAAAATGATTTTGGAAATATTGGGAGAAAGAGTATACGTGTGGAAGTATATGTATATATTGAGTATATGGTGGGAGAAAATGATATGTGAAAGTGATAGGTGTGTGATGTGTGTGTGAGTGGAAAATGGTGGAAAAGTGATAGTGTGATAGTGATGTGTAAGATTGTTGTGAAAGTGATTTTGGGAGGGTGGGGGATTGATGTTGGTTATGGGAGGATAAAAAAATCAAGTGGTGGATATATATATATATATATATATATATATATATTTATTTAGTATGTGTTTATATATATATGTCTTATATTTTAATTTTTGCTTGAATCCTATTGGTTAGTTGATTGACATTTGCATTGGTATGATATCAAAACCTTAATACGTGATTCTGCAAAATAATTTCGTTCATGAACAATGCACTTCCATTCTCCTATAAATAGAAGCTCATTCCTTCATTATTTCTTACAAATTCACTGAAACTCCAAAGAGAGAAATTATAGAGAAACTATAGAAAAGTATTCAAGTACTCTTATATCCAGTTTCTTTTACGGTAAGGGGTATTATTTTTTTCATATTCATGAAGAGAACTTCTGTTATTCTATTCTTTATTATTCTGTTGGAATAACCTGTATACGTGGTCTACCCTATACTTGGTGATTTCTGTTGTTATTCTATACGTTATTATTTTATTGGAACATCCTGTCTGTGTGTTATATGCCGGACCTGGTTCTATCTTTATTATTACATTGGAATATATCACATGCAATGCGTTTTCTATTTGGACTCGGTTCCGTCTTTATTATTCTCGTTAGAATATCCGTCTCATGCATTTTACGCCGCACACGATTCCGTTATTTATTATTACGTTGGAATAACACAATCATTCAAGTACCGCATACATGGTGATTCTGTTGTTATTCCATTCTTTATTATTACTGTTGGAACATCCATGCCGGTGCTTAATTTCACCGACTGGTTTTCGTTATTTATTATTACATTGGAATAACTTTGTCTATGAAAAAAAGTACCGCATGTATGGTGATTTCTTTTGTTATTCCATTCTTTAATATACTCAGTTGGTTAAAGTTTTGACTTCTATACTCCATGAAATTAGTGGAATATCCTTGATATTTGCGCTTCATCAAGTATCTTTTCATGGAAATATTATTTTGAACATTCTTAAATTTTACTCTACAAAGCAGTATCATGTTGACAATTTGGACGTTATTGGTTCCTGGACAAATTAATTCGTGAACTTGTTTTATTGAATTCTTATATAATTGTCATCATCCTCATATTTATATTATGTTGAAAGTCATTTGTGGCCTATAGTGCATAAATGGACTTGGTATAATTATGACCAGGTATTATTCGGTATAATCATGACCGTATTGTTACAAATGATGTGGTAAAAGTCCTTATTGGCCTGTAGTGCATTGATGGACAATTATTGGCATGATCATGACCATTGATGAATACACGAATGTCCTTGGCCCGTAGTGCATGGATAATTTGTGGTCGTGATACTAAAGAATATCCTTGGCCGTAGTGCAGGCGTGATTCGATGATGTGGATAATTTATTAAGCTAAGTCTCAACGATAAAAGTTATGAAAAACCTTTTAAATCATAAAAGATAGTAGATTTTATTCTCTACTTGACTCTTTTAATGGATTGCTTGTTCCGCTGCAGTTAAACTTGATGTCTATTGTATTTTATCAGTTTAACATTGTTGGAGACTAGTGATAATTTATTCTGCATTATCTTAGTCATAATATTTCTTATTGGGCTAGTTGAGCTGACCCTTTCTTTCACTGTTCTCTTCAGGAAATGAGAACATAGCTGGGACGAGTCGGGGAACGGAGTAATGGTCCGGATGATAGTATTAGCTAGTAATCCTCACTATTCAGTTAAATAGTGTGATAATAAATGTAATGAGGACTGAATTTGAGTTTGTATACTATATATGAGGACTCCATTGAGAGTGGATATTGTCTAGAAGGCAATATTCTTGTTTTAACTCTCAGTTTATATTTTGTCGTATTTTACACGACAGTTGTATAATTATGTTGTATTTGATTTATGTACCATGTATTTGGCGACTCAAGATGGGTGATGTATGCCTATTTTGGGGGCATCACAGTTGGTATCAGAGCTTAGGGATATGATCCTTGTCTAAGATGTGAGAAAAGAACTAGGAGGGGAGAGACGAGGAATTCTTTCGCTAGTATGACCTACCTAAGTTTATTTGGTATTTAATTGGTTGGTCAGAGTATAGGGATAATATGTGATATATTATTTAACTCTTCTTTTGTGGCAGTATTTGAAAATGGCATCCGAGAATGTTGATAATATCAATGGAGCACATGAGACCGTTGAGTCTCCACAGATTAATAGTCAGGATAATGTGCATCAGGAAGGCGATAATCCTCAGGCAAACAACAACGCTGACTAAATGATGACCGATGGAATGTTCAGAGGCTTTATGCAATTCATGTAACATCAGGCAAGAGCAGCTCCTGTCCAAAATGCAGGTGGAAATACTAGCAACTCTCGGACGATCACCGCCAAGCAGTTTAAGGAACTAGGACCACCGGTGTTTTTTGGAGAGCCAAAACCACTAAGGCGGAGATGTGGATTAAGCAGATCAACAAGATATTTGATGTATTGGGATGCTCCGAGGAACAAAAGGTTCCTTTTTCCACCTTCATGTTGCGTACAGAGGCAGATTACTGGTGGGAATCTGTAAAACATACTCAACCTGCCGCACTGAAGATGTCTTGGGAAAAGTTCCAGGAACTGTTCAATGACAAGTACTTTCCTGAAAGTATTCGTCACATGAAAGAGGTAGAGTTCATCAAGATGGAACAAAACAACATGATCGTATCGTAGTACGAAGCCAAGTTTACCGAGTTGTCCCGGTTTGCGTCCTATTTGGTTGATAATGAGGAGAGAATGACGCGAATGTTTTTAAGAGGTTTGAAACCTGAGATACGTCAATATCTTATCTCTCATAAACTGTGTTTGTATTCAGATGTTGTTAATAGGGCTCATTTATTAGAGCATGATAATGAGTCATCTCAACCAAAAGATAGCAGCCAACAAAATAATAATACTAGTGAGAACAGTCATCGAAGCGGTGACAACAAGCGTGGAGGGAATCAACAGGCCAGAAATGGTAACCACTTCGGTGGTAATCAGGGCCAAAATAGTAAGAATGGACATTTCAAGAAGAGGAGATTCAACAATGATGGAAAGACGTCAGCATCAGCGCCTGTCGTTAAGGAATGAGAACGACCACCTATCATATGCTTCAAGTGTGGAGGAGAGGGACACATCAGTCCCAACTGTGCGATGCCATCCAAAGCATGTTACAACTGTGGATGAGAAGGCCACCTGGTCCAATTTTATCGTTCACCGAAGACAAGTTCAGCTAGGATGGAGGCACCAAAGGCCGTCCCAGAAAAGTCAAAGCCGGTAGTGCAAGGGAGAGCATTTGTTATGACCTCCCAGAAAACAAGGAACCCGAACGAGGTCATTACGGGTAATCTTATCATAAACTTTAGCGAAGTCTATACCTTATTTGATACCGGTTCTACCAATTCTTTTATTTCTCCTACTTGCGCTCAACGTTAAATTTGACTCCGGAGAAATTAGACTTTGACTTGTCTGTTGAAACTCCGTTGGGAGAAACCTTCATTACATCCACTATTTATAAGTCTTGTTTAGTTCAAATTGGCACCCGCGCGTTACCTATCAATCTTATTTCATTGAAAATACTTGCATTTGATGTAATTTTTAGGGATTGATTGGTTAACTACATATCATGCAAAAATTGATTGTTTTCGTAGGGTTGTTAGCTTTCATATTCCTAACCAACCTATTATGCGAATTCAAGCAACCAAACCATTAAAATCAATCACTGTCATCTCAAGCCATAAAGCTATTCGTTTATTGAAAAATGGATGTCAAGCTTGCTTAGCTCATGTCACGGATCTAAACAAAAATACGTCAGTTTTGAATGATATTTCTATTGTTAATGAATTTCCTGACGTATTCCCTGAAGAACTTCCTGGTCTACCCCCAGAGCGTGAAATTGAATTTTGTATCAACCTTGAACCCGGTACAAAACCCATTTCCAAAGCCCCATATCGAATGACTCCTATTGAACTTCAGGAGTTAAAGACCCAACTGCAGGAATTGTTAGACATTGGCTTTATTCGGCCCTAGTACTTCTCCTTGGGGTGCTCTCGTTTCTATTCGTGAAAAAGAAAGACGGGAGTATGCGACTTTGTATTGATTATCGGGAGTTGAATCATGTCACCATCAAAAATAGGTACCCATTACCACGTATTGACGACCTGTTTGACCAGTTGCAAGGCACCAAATTATTTTCAAAAATTGATCTTCATTTCGGATATCACCAATTGAAGATTAGAACCTATGAAATTCCAAAGACGGCTTTCAGAACTCGGTACGGGCATTATGAATTCCTATTCATGTCTTTTGGATTGACTAATGCTCCTGCTGCCTTCATGGACATGATGAACTGAGTATTCAAGGAATATTTGGATCACTTTGTGGTCGTCTTTATTGATGACATCCTTATTTATTTTTAAAGCCGTGAAGATCATGAGCAACACTTGAGGCTGATACTCCAAAAGCTTCGGGAATATAAGCTTTATCCCATGTTGAAGAAATGTGAGTTCTGGCTTAAGGAAGTAGCATTCCTTGGGCACGTGGTGTCAAGTCATGGAATATCTGTTGACCCAACAAAGATTGAAGCTATTCAAAGCTGGGAGCAACCTAATTTAGTGACCGCAGTACGTAGCTTTCTTGGTTTAGCTGGTTATTATCAGAGATTCGTGGAAGGATTTTTCTCGAATCGCTACTCTAGTAACTCAGCTGACTCAAAAAGATACAAAGTTTGGTTGGAGCAAGGAATGTGAGAAGAGTTTTCAAGAACTCAAGAGGAGACTCATTTCAGCACCTGTTCTGACAATACCATCTGGTTTGGAGGGATTTGTCATCTAAAGTGATGCTTCGGGCAAAGGGTTAGGATGTGTTCTCATGCAACATAGGAAAGTCATAGCCTATGCCTCACGACAACTTAGAGAATATGAGAGGAATTATCCTACTCATGATCTAGAGTTGGCAGTTGTTGTCTAAGCACTAAAGATTTGGAGGAATTACTTGTATGGGGAGAAAGTGGAGATCTTTACGGATCATAAAAGCCTCAAATATTTCTTCACTTAAAAGGAACTCAACATGCGACAACGACATTGGCTTGAACTGTTGAAAGATTATGATCATACCATCCAATACCATCCTGGAAAAGCAAACGTGGTAGCTGACACATTGAGTAGAAGATCATATGCGGATACGAGTGCGATATTGTCAATGCAAAGGCCCATTTTGTGTGACTTGCAAAGGATGGAGATAGAGTTAAAAACTCCAGGGACCCATGTGATGATGGCGAACATACGAGTAGAACCGACTTTAATTGATAAAGTTAAAGTCGCTTTCAAACTACTGAGATCAGAGCCGTCATTATGAGGAAGAAAGTGCAAGAAGGTGCTATGCTGGAAGCAAGAATCGATGATGAAGGAATACTTCGAGTCAACTCCAAACTTTGTGTTCCTAACGATCCTGAGTTAAAGTATAAAATCATGATGGAGGCACAGAACACACCATTTGTAATCCATCCTGGAAGTACCAAAATGTATCGTGATCTTTGTCATACATTTTGGTGGAGCAATATGAAGAGAGAGATAGCGCTGTTTATCTCAAGGTGTCTAACTTGTCAACGAGTCAAGGAAGAGCATCAAGTACCAAAAGGTCCATTGCAACCACTTGAAATTCCAGAATAGAAGTGGGAGCACATTACCATGGATTTCGTTACTGGTCTTCCCAATGTTTCTCAAGGTATTGATGCAATTTGGGTTATTGTTGATAGATTGACCAAGTCCGCTCACTTCTTATCAATACGAGAAACTTATACATTTGAACGTCTTGCTCGTATGTACATAAACTAGATTGTAAGACTGCATGGTATGCCAGTATCCATAGTTTCTGATCGAGACCCAAGATTCACTTCACAATTTTGGGTTAGTTTGCAAAAAGCTATGGGCACTGATTTATGATTTAGTTTGGCATATCATCCTCAGACGGACGGACAATCAGAGAGGACTATTCAAACTCTGGAAGATTTATTAAGACTCTGTGTCCTTGACTTCAAGGGAAGTTTAGACAAGTTCATACCGTTGGTGGAGTTTTCCTACAACAACAGTTATAAAGCAAGCATTGGCATGGCTCCATTTGAGGCGTTGTATGCAAGAAAGTGTTGTTCTCCAGTATGCTGGGATGAGGTGGGTGAAGCAATGTTGTTGGCACCGGAGTTGGTACGTATGACTACGGAAAAGATTCAAACAATCCGACAATGTATAAAAACCTCACAAGACCGAAAAAAGAGTTATGCTGATCATCATCGAAAGGACGTAGAATTCGATATTGGAGATCATGTGTTGTTACGTGTTGCTCCATGGAAAGGAGTTACGAGATTTGGAAAGAGAGGGAAGCTAAATCCTCGATTCATTGGCCCATTTTTAATCCTCGATCGAGTAGGAACTATAGCCTATAGACTTGCCTTACCGCCAAGTATGTCTCGTGTTCATAACATTTTTCACATATCCATGCTACGTAAATATGTGAAAGATCTGAACCACATTATTGAGTTAGAACCGAACGAAATAGCGGAAGACTTAATGTATAAAGAGGTACCTGTTCAAATCTTGGATAAGAAGGAACATATTTTACGCTCCAAGGTTATACCTCAAGTTAAAGTTTTGTGGAGAAACCACGATGTTGAGGAAATGACCTGGGAGTTAGAATCTGAAATGAAGTCAAGTTATCCTTACCTCTTCGATATACCAGGTACGTACCCTAATTTCGAGGGCGAAATTTCTTAAGAAGGGGAGGTTGTAAGACCCCAACTTTTATAAATAAAGATGAATTTTCTATAATTATCATTTTTGAATATTATGGAATAAATTTGATATAATGTTATAGTTGTGGGTAGTATTTATAAATTCTACAAAGTATGCAAGTTGTTATATTATATTCGATTGGTCGGGGAATATTCATTTTAGCAGGGAATATTCGTACAACGGTAGAATCATTGGTGGACCCCACAACGGAATTATTATCGGATTGAGAAAACGACAAAAATATTTTTATGAAAATAACGGCGGAAGTTTTACCGTTAACTGTTGAAACACCCGGTGTTAAAAGTACAGTAATACACGTGGTTGCATAGTAGCACATGGTATTGATTATTGATGCTTACGTGAGAAGTCATTCGGTTTTGTTCAATTATTGTTATAGTAATTGTTGCATAGTATCTCACGTTATTTGATTTAATTATTGTTGATATTTTATGTATTATTAAATCAATAATTGAGACGACAAAGTTATTAATATTACTATTTGCAATATTAACGATGTCTAGATGTTTTGTCAAGGAGAGGTTAGATAATCTAATTGCACGCCAATAGGGAGAAATCCTTATTGGAAAGCCCCCTCTTTCCTGGGAACGACCTGGTTGATTAATATTGCAAATTATAATAAAGGTGATAAATGTTGTTAAAATTATTAAGGTGGTTTTTATGAAGTTTTTCTTATTTTATGGACCCCCATTTAACCATTTTCCAAAATAATCGGTAGAATTTTTTTATAATAAAAGTGGGGCCCATTTGTGTTGGAAAAATAATTTTGGAAATGGAGGGTGAAAGAGTATATGTATGGAAGTATATGTATGTATTGAGTATATGGTGGGAGAAAATGATATGTGAAAGTGATAGGTGTGTGATGTGTGTGTGAGTGGAAAATGATGGAAAAGTGATAGTGTGATAGTGATGTGTAAGAGTGTAGTGAAAGTGATTTTGGGAGGGCGGGGATTGATGTTGGTTATGGGGGGATAAAAAAATCAAGTGGTGGATATATAATATATATATTTTATTTATTTAGCATGTGTTTATATATATATATATATGTCTTATATTTTAATTTTTACTTGAATCCTATTGGTTAGTTGATTGACATTTGTATTTGTATGATATCAAAACCTTGATACGTGATTACGCAAAAATAATTTCGTTCAGCTTAACAATGCACTTCCATTCTCCCGTAAATGAAGCTCATTCCTTCATTATTTCTTACTTAATTCACTAAAACTCCGAGAGAGAAATTATTGAGAAATTATAGAAAAGTATTCTGCTACTTCCCTACTCTTATATCCAGTTTCTTTTTACGGTAAGGGTATTATTTTTTTCATATTCATGAAGAGAACTTACATTATTTCATTCTTTATTATTACATTGGAATAACTTTTGTATCTGTGAGTGTACCCTATACTTGGAGATTTCGTTGTTATTCTATTCGTTATTATTTTGTTGGAACATCCTGCCTATCGTTATACCGGACTTGGTTCTCGTCTTTATTATTACATTGGAATATCCCATGCATGCATTTTACTTTGGACTGGTTAAAATCTTTATTATTTCGTTGGAATATCCTATTCATGCTTTCTACCGGGGACGATTCCGCTTATTTATTATTACGTTGGAATAACTGCATCTGATACACCGCATACATGGTAATTTCATTGTTATTCCATTCTTTATTATTTCAGTAGGAACATCCCGCTCGGTGCGAATTTACTTTGACTTTGGTTCCGTTACTTATTATTCATTGGAATAACTCGTATACATCTGCAAGGCACCGCATGCATGGTGATTTCTTTTGTTATTCCATTCTTTAATATACTCAATTGGTTAAATTTTTGACTTATATACTCCATGAAATTGGTGGAATATCCTTGATATTTGCGCTTCATCCAGTATCTTTTCATGGAAATATTCTTCTGAACATTCTTGAATTTTACTCTACAAAGCAGTATCATGTTGACAATTTGGACGTTATTGGTTCCTGGACAAATTAATTCGTGAACTTGTTTTATTGAATTCTTATATCATTGTCATCATCCTCATGTTTATATTATGTTGAAAGTTATCTGTGGCCTGTAGTGCATAGATGGACTTGGTATGATTATGACCAGGGATTATTCGGTATAATCATGACCGTAATGTTACAAATGATGTGGTAAAAGTCCTCATTGGCCCGTAGTGCATTGATGGACAGTTGTTGGCATGATCATGACCATTGATGAATACACGAATGTCCTTGGCCCGTAGTGCATGGATAATTTTTGGTCGTGATACTAAAGAATATCCTTGGTCGTAGTGCAGGGGTGATTCTATGATGTGGATTATTTATTAAGTTGAGTCTCAGCGATAAAAGTGATGAAAAACCTTTTAAATCATAAAAGATAGTAGATTTATTCTCTACTTGACTCTTTTAATGGATTGCTTGTTCTGCTGCAGTTAAACTTGATGTCTATTGTATTTTAACAGTTTAACATTGTTGGAGACTAATGATAATTTATTTTGCATTATCTTAGGCATAATATTTCTTACTGGGCTAGTTGAGCTCACCCTTTCTTTCACTGTTCTCTTCAGGAAATGAGAACGTAGCTGGGACGAGTCGGGGAATGGAGTGATGGTCCGGATGATAGTATTAGCTAGTAGTCCTCACTATTCTGTTAAATAGTGTGATAATAAATGTAATGGGGATATACTTGGTGCTAAAATGAGTCTATAAGCCACAGTTCCTACTCAATTGAGGATTTCAAATGGGCCAATTAAATCAAGGGTTGAGATTTTCATTCTTTATCAATTCTTGCTTCTAGAATAACGCCCTCTTTAACCTTCTTCTTCACATTCATCAGCTCCGGATCTGTAGCTTGAGCAGCTTTAACTTTATCGATTAAAGTCGATTCTACTCGTATATTCGTTATCTTCACGTGGGTCCCTAGAGTCTTTAACTATATCTTCATCATTTATAAGTTATATGAAATGGGTCTTTGTGTTAACAACTTCGCACTCATAAACGCATACGATCTTCTACTCAACACGTCAGCTACCACGTTCACTTTCCCACAATGGTATTGAATGGTACGATCGTAATCTTCAACAGCTCGAGCCAACGTCTTTGGCGCACGTTACGTTCGTTTTGGGTGAAGAAAAATATTTGAGGATTTTAGAAATGGGTTTTGTACTGGGGTCAATACAAAATTTGATTCACGCTCTAAGTAGGCTATGAAGTCTTCAAGAATACGTCAGAAAATTTATTAACAATAGAAATATCATTCAAAACTGTGACTCTCGTCCAAGACTTGGATAGCACATGTAATGAAGGTTTCTCCTAACGGAGCTTCAACCGATAAGTCAAAGTCTAACTTCTCTGGGGTCAAATTTAAACGTTGAGCGCAAGCAAGAGAGATAAAAGAATGGGTAGAACCGGTATCTAATAAGGTATAGACTTCGCAAGAATTTATAATTAACTAACCCGTACTAACCTCGTTCGGGTTACTCACTTTTTGAGAAGTCACGAAAAATGCTCTTCCTGAAACCACCGACTTTATTTTGTTTGTATCTGCCTTCGGTGCCACCGTCCCAGCTAGACTTAACTTTCGTGCACGACAAAATCGGGCTAGGTGACCTTCTCTTCTTGAAATTACCACTTCAATTATCTTGGCCATGATTACCACCGAAGTGGTTACCATTCTTGGCATGATAATTTTCCCCACGATGGTTATTATTGTTCCGATGGCCGTTGCCACCGGTACGATTATTATCGTGCTATTGCTCGTTATCCTTTGGTTGGGTTGGCTCATTATCGCGCTCCAATAACTGAGCCCTATCACAACATCTAAATACAAACAAAGTTTGTGAGAAATGAGGTATTGACGTTTATCAGGTTTCAAACCTCTTAGAAATATTCGCGTCATTCGCTCTTCATTATCAACCAAATGGGATGCCATTTTCAAGTACTGTCACAAAATAAGGGTTAATTGACATATCACATATTATACCTATACTCTGACCGACCAATTAAATACCAAATAAACTTAGGTAGGTTATACTAGCGAAGGAATTCTGCTCTCCCCTCCTAGTTCTTGTCTCATCTCAAAGAAGGGATCATATCCCTAAGCTTTGATACCAACTGTGACGCCCCCAAAATAGGTATACATCACCTATTCTGAGTTGCCAAATACATGGTACATGTAATACAAATACAATCTTAAATATACAACATGAGTCATGTGAGTTTTAATACAAATATTGTCTTCTAGGCGATGATTCAAACTCAAAATAAGTCCTCAATACATTTATTATCACACTATTTCATAGAATAGTGAGGACTACTAATGCTATCATCTGGACCGTCACTCCGTTCCCTGACTAGTCCCTGCTACGTTCTCATTTCCTGAAGACAACAATAAAAGTAAAAGGGTGAGCTCAACTAGCACAGTAAGAAATATTATGACTAAGATAATACAGAATAAATTACCGTTAGCATTCAACAATGTTAAACTGATACAATATAACAAACATCAAGTTTAACTACAGCGGAACAAGCAATCCATTAAAAGAGTCAAGTAGAGAATAAAATCTACTATCTTTTATGATTTAAAAGGTTTTTCATCACTTTTATCGCTGAGACTCAGCTTAATAAATAATCCACATCATCCCTGCACTACGGCCAATGATATTCATTAGTATCACGACCAAAAATTATCCAGGCACTACGGGCCAAGGATATTCGTGTATTCAACAATGGTCATGATCATGCCAACAACTGTCCATCAATGCACTAAAGGCCAATGAGGACTTTTACCACATCATTCATCACATTACGGTCATGATTATACCGAATAATCCCTGGTTATAATCATACCAAGTCCATTTATGCACTAAAGGCCACAGATGACTTTTACAACATCATTTGAAACATTACGGTCATGATTATACCGAATAATCCCTAGTCATAATCATACCAAGTCCATCTATGCACGTAAGCCAAAGATGACTTTCACCATAATATAAACATGAGGATGATGACAATGATATAAGAATTCAATAAAACAAGTTTAAGAATTAATTTAGCCAGGAACCAATAACGTCCAAATTGTCAACATGATACTGCTTTGTAGAGTAAAATTCAAGAATGCTCAGAAGAATATTTCCATGAAAAGATACTGGATGAAGCACAAATATCAAGGATATTCCACTAATTTTATGGAGTATAAATGCCAAAACTTTAACCAACTGAGTATAATATTAAAGAATGAAATAACAAAAGAAATCACCAGGTATGCGATAGACCGCACAGATAGGTTATTCCAATAGAATAATAAATAATGGAACCAGGTCATGCATAAACGCACAGACAGGATATTCTGACACAATAATAAAGAATGGAACCAGGTCATGCGTATACGTACAGACAGGATATTCTGACAGAATAATAAAAAATGGATTAACAACCGAATTCACCATGCATGCGATAGACAGCACAGACAGGTTATTCCAACAGAATAATAAATAATGGAACTAGGTCATGCGTAATACGCACAGACAGGATATTCCAACATAATAATAAAGAATGGAATAATAGAAGAATTTCACCATGTATGCGGTACTTCACATAGACATGTTATTCCAACATAATAATAAAGAATGGAATAATAGAAGAATTTCACCATGTATATTGTACTTTTCATAGACAAGTTATTCCAACATAGTAATAAAGATTGGAATAATAGAAGAATTTCACCATGTATGCGGTACTTCGCATAGACAGGTTATTCCAACATAATAATAAAGAATGGAATAATAGAAGAATTTCACAATGTATGCGGTACTTTGCATAGACAGGTTATTCCAACATAATAATAAAGAATGGAATAATAGAAGAATTTCACCATGTATGCGGTACTTCGCATATAAAGGTTATTCCAACATAATAATAAAGAATGGAATAACAGAAGAATTTCACCAAGTATAGGGTAGCTCACAGATACAAAGTTATTCCAATGTAATAATAAAGAATGGAATAACTGAAGTTCTCTTCATGAATACGAAAGAAATAATACCCCTTAAGAGTACAACAAATAATATCCCTTTCCTTATAAAGAAGAGTACTCCGACGGGTAGGGCGGGGATATACTTGAAGAAACATGCACTACGCTCAAAGCTTTCTTAAACTCTAAAGAAAATACGCTCAAGATTATCGAAGAATAATTCTCTCTACAGTTTCTCTCTCTAGAGTTTCAGTGAATTTGTAAGAAATAATGAAGGAATGAGCTTCTATTTATAGGAGAATGGACTTAATAGTAACTAATTCCTGAACGGTCCAGATTGATTTACTTTTAAACGGACTGTCCAGATTGGTTAAATTTAAAATATTCTAATAAAACAAAATCTTTTAAATAAAATATAATATATTCTATTTATAATCTAATAAAACGAATAACTTTATAAAAGTATTTTGTTTTATATAAAAAGATTTTACTATGCAGACACTATGCAAACACTATACATAATAAAATATAATATATTCTATTTATAGTCTAATAAAATAAATAACTTTATAAAAGTATTCATTTTTATATAAAAAGATTTTACTATGCAAAATACTATGCGGCATAATTATGCAAAACACTACGCATAATAGAATATAATATATTCTATTTATAGTCTAATAAAATGAATAACTTTATAAAAGTATTTTATTTTATATAAAACGCTTTTTGTTTTATTACATTAATAATACTAATAAAACAAAACTTCATCATCATTATTATAATTCACACTATTAATCGATTGTGTCATTCCTGGGAAAGAGGGACTTTCCAATAAGGATTTCTCCCTATTAGCGCGCAATTAGGTGACCAAACCTCTCCTTGGCAAAACTTCTAGACATCGTTAATATTGCAAATAATAATATTAATAACTCTATCATCTTAATTATTGATTTAATAATATATAAAATATCGAAAATAATTGAATCAATTAACGTGAGATACTATGCAACAATTACTGAAGTAACAATTGAACAAAACTAAGTGACTTCTCACGTAAGCATCAATAATCAATACCGTGTGCTACTATGCAATCACACGTATTACTGTACTTTTACTACCTAGTAGTTCAACAGTCAACGGTAAAATGTCCGCCGTTATTTTCATAAAAATATTTTTGTCGTTTTCTCAATCCGACAATAATTCCGTTGTGGGGTCCACCAATCATTGTACCATCGTACGGATATTCCCCAACAAAAAGAATATTATATAACACCTTGCGTACTTTGCAAAATTTATAAATATTACCCATAACTATAACATTATATCAAATTTACTCCATAATATTCAAAAAATATTTCGAGAAATTTAAATCTTTATTCGTAAAATTTGGAATTTTACATTAGTCGTTAATAGGCCAATGGCCTAACTTTACCATTGCTGGAAACATGAAAAGGCTAGAAAGCTTGATAATGATTGCTATAAGAATGGCTGGATAAGGAGTTGGTAACCAACTCTTCTCAATCCACTGGCTTATTCTTCTTCCCTTTGGTTTCAATTTGTGCACAAAGCCATTATTTGGACAATGATCTCCCTATAAATAGGGACTCCTTCATCTTTCCCATTGGAAAAATTCTCTGAGAATTTGGCTATGAGAGGTTGGTAGAATTAGGAGCAATCAGAGGTTTGGAGAGCTATAGATAGCAAATTGAAGCAACCAAGAGGTAATTATTCTAACCTTAATGCTCTTGAGTTTTAAGTTTTGTAAATTCTTAGAAATGACAAGAAAAAGTAGCTTTTGAGTCAAAAAATTAATGGCTAAAACTTGTTACAATCTGTAATTTTCTGATAGAAGTTGTTAGTATAGTTAGAAACAAAAACAACGAAAGCTAAACGAACCAATTCGGTTGAGAAACGAATTCGCTAAACTTTTCAAAACCAGAAAACTGAGCATGAACATGAGTTATAGATTCATATTTGGGTTAGTTAATGTTTATGTTAATTGTTGGGTAATTAGTATTGTAACAATCCGGAATTTCAAATTGTAATGTGAATATTTATTGTGTTATATAAATATTTAGTTGTTGAATAAATATTTATTGATGTGATGGTTGTTAATAAATATTTATGAATATAAATTTATTGGATAATATTCTAAATTAAATTAACTTATAATTTAGGGAATTGTAATATGACATGAGATGTTATAATTGTTATTTTGAATTAATAAATTAAGTTGATGTGTTTAATTATTAAATAAAATTATAATGAAAATGATAATTTGGTGATATTTGTTTAAATGATATATTCAATTAAAATATGGCATGTGATTGATTTATTTAATTAATGTTGGATATGGAAATCCAAATAAATAAGATATAATTATAAATTATAAACTAAATTGTTTATTAAAATAAATTAAAGGAGTTTAATTTAGTTTTTGCCAAACAAGGCTTAAATATATTAAGTCTTTAAAATTTAAAGAGTTTTGCCAAACAAAGCCTTATGACTTTTGAATTTCTAATTTTGAATTTAAATAAAATAAATAATATAAATAAAATAATAAATATAATATATTTAAAACAATATGTTTATTAGTTGGTAACTGATATATATTTAGTATAGGTGTTATGGCTATATCAGTTTATATTGGTTTACGTATAGTATTATCAACTGATTATTTGCTAGCCTAGAGATTACAGTGAGTTGAGAGAGATTGAGAGGAAGCTTAAGGATTTTACGACAATTCCAGTGAGTTTAGCAAGAATTGTTCAACCATTTGAAGGCATGTTCACAACTTTGGTATTATATATATGTATATACATGTATATGAGATTACGGTAAAAATTTCGTGTACTCTATGAAATCAAATTCGTTGAATTGTTGTTATACAATGAGATAATTGTGGTTATATGTGTTGAGATGGTTGAGGTTGTATGTAAGTAAGAATTTGTATGCTAATTTCGTTTGACAGTATATGTAATTTTCATATGGTTCATGAAAAGTACCAATTTTAGTGGTCAAATTGTATATGAAACTGTAAGTTGAGCCTTGTATATGCTAGTTCATTATGAAACGAGCATAATGTAATTTGAACGAAGCAATTTGGACAAGAATTGAAGTCACAGTATTGATTTTTGGGATGAATGTCAAGAAAATTGAGTTTTGTATGAAAATGTGAAATTTGAGGTATTAAACTAGTATAGTTGATGTTAAATTGTTCTAATTGGTTGAAAATGTTAACAAACATGCTTATAATAGTTTTGTATTAATTGTACATGTTGATATTACTATATAGTGGGTAAAATTCGTGTTAGTTGGGCTACTCTGCATCGGCTCACATGTTCATGTCGTTTACGCCTCAGTACGTCTGCAAGCAATTGTATTGGCGTGCCAAGGAAGAAAAAATTATACAACACTGCCTTGGGTCAGCTTTGTGTATGGCACAATGCGCCATACCTACATCCCGAGATAGTTTGATCTGTTATTTTCTGTAGACCTTGGAATACCTTACCACTTGGTTTAAGGTTATGTTAATGTGTCCAACATGTAACAACAAGGCTAAAACAGAGTTGTGATTATGTGATTAGTGAATTCAAAGTGGTCAAAATGATTAGTAATTTACAAACGCGTTAGGTGATAACTTAGTATATACAATGAATGTTAGATAAGTGTTACGAAGTAAAAACACTTGGAATTTCTGAAATGTAAATGGTAATGAAAGACTTGTGCTAAAATGATAAGATTAGCTAGAAATGTACATGTTATGGTATGTTAGCATATCTAATAGGTATTGTGGTTCTAAACCTATGTGTAGGTGAACGTGAATTTAATATTATAGCTTACGCTCGAGGCAAGTTTCTAAACCTTATCTTTTTACATTAAGCAAGTTTCTTACTCTAAACTTCCATTTAAGCGAACTCTTGTATTCTTGATCATTATTTGAGCAAGCTAGCTACACTTTGATTTCATTCGAACAAGATTTAAATTCCAATATTTATTGATGTATTCTAACTTGTTTATTGTTAGACAAGTTTCGTTATTGTCACTCATGTTTATGAATGAAATTTTCTTGAATTATAATTCTAATGTTGAATTATCTTATTTCATTTACTTGACACAAACTATTCTCATATTGAGAAAGCTTTATTTTTCAGCTTGCTATTACTTAATGTATATTCAAATAATTCATAGTTCTAGCTTAATATTGTTCAATCAAGGTTTATTGTCATTCAATACTTATGCATTATAGTTGTTTCTAGGCATGAGTTCGAAATATAGTTAGCTCGCTTACATTTATTCATTGTTCCATATTATGTTATTATTGATCAACTGTTGTATTATCAAACACTATTGATTTAACTAGTCCTCTAGTTGATGATCGTTAAACTTCAAATTACCCCTGAAAGCTTATCCAAACCAAACTTTCTTTGGTGCGGACTTGTACTCTAAATACTGAGATGAACAACCCTATTAATAGGGGAAATTTACGCTTAGCGTTGAAATGTTTGTGCACAATACATTGTACGAAGGGCCGACCCCCCTAAGTACGAGGAGTCCTTATAGTCTTATGACTGTTAAAGTTGGAGTTGAAAGATTACTCGCAACTATGGACATAGTTCGTGGTCTTGTGACCCTTATATATTTATATTCCATATTTTGATTCCAGTCTTTGGTTATCATTGATAGAGTACTATTCAGTTTTGATGAGCCTATTTATTGGCAGCTATCATATTCTTGTTGACTCATTGATTTATCTAGTGAACATTTATTTTGCTCACTCTTGCATATTTATACACTCATTGCAGCTAAAGTTGAGAAGGTAGATGAGCCTTCAACTAGCAAAGGAAAGGGAAAAATGTACAAGTGATGCAGACTTGTAATTTTTATTTATTGTGATGGTCATAAACTTTTAATTATTGATGTGATGTAATAATTTTATTTCCGCACTTGAATGATGTTTAAAGGTTAGACAACCTGGGAAGATTTTTATTTAATGATGTAACTCTATTTAAAGGGAGGATTTATGGTTAAATGTTATTTTATTTGGGTAGACAGATGTAAATGATTGGATAGTGAACACCAAATCTTGTGGGAATGAGATACCTAGATTTGGGGGTGTCACAAGTTGGTATCAAAGCCTTAGGTTATGAACCTTAGGTTGGGAAAAGCTTTAGGAAGTAACCTTTGAAAAGATAGTGATGATAAACTCTTATCGAGTTTTAAGGAAGAAATAATAAAATACTTATGTGCTTGTGTGATTATAATTTATGTGCTCGTGAGTGTCGAGTAGTAATGATTAGTAATTAAAACTTAAAATTTGATTGACAAGATGGCTAATGTAGGAGGATCCGGTCAGGCTAGGGAGGAAGGATCCCAGATGCCTAGAGAGGAGGAGCCTCGAGATATTCAGGTGATTTGGGAACAACTACTGCCACGGGAAATAGTTCCGTTGGTCACAATAGTTGAGCAGGAGAGAGTACCTGATGAGGATGATGAGATAGAGACGAATGAGGAGGACCCCGTGGAGCTACCACAGTTGGATGAGGAGATCGAGGAGGAAGTGATTCCACTTGACTTGATTGTTTCCCGCATGTACGACGAGGTGTACGAGCATAATATGGAACTTCAGGATACCGTCGAGGAGTTGCAAGAGATAGTAGCTAAAAAGTAGACCTCGATGGCACAGAAGGACGACGAGATCCAGGATCGAGAGGAACGTCAGAATAATGTTGAAGAAAAGCTGGTCCACACCGAAGGAGAGAACGAGCGTATGATAGCAGAGATTGCAGAGTTGAAGAACAAGCTGAAAGAAGAATCTACTAAGAGGGCAAGAGCTGAAGATGCGTACAATGAAGCTTATCAACGTGCCGGAATAGCGGAGAGGGACGCACAAGCAAAGAGGATGAAGATGGAGGAGATGAATAACGTATTCAATACCGTGATCAATCGAGCTCAAGATCGGGTCATGTGTTATCGAATCCAGTTCGAGACGCTACCATCATACATATTAGATCGCCGAACAATATTCTGAATTATGGAGGAGGAGCATTGTAAGGCTATGCAACATCTTAGTAGGACATCGTAGGGAATGTACTTGATATGTAACTATTATGTGATCGATGAGTAAATAAGTTGTAAATCCCGGGTATGATACAACCAATGGGATGTGATGATAATGAAGTAATCATGCAACTGTTGTAGTTCAGGAAAGTAATGTAAATAGCAGTGATGCTATTGTTTTGATGTTTTTAAAAGATTATGAATGAATAAAAGTTATTGTTTTATTCAAAGTGTTATTTGTTATATGATGATCTTTTATGATGTGCAACTTAAGTACATAATACTTAAAAAAAAAGTTGAATAGAATCTAATGGGTGTATTTTAACAGAAAATGACTCCAAGACGTTAACCACCCCGACATAGAGCCAATGAAGGAACCAATAACAATAATGCTGAAGATAATCCAGTTCAGCAATTCGTAACGCTACTGACGGGAGCATTACCGAATCAGCCACAGAATCAAGGTACAACTTTTAAGGATTTTAAGGCGGTTGGACCACCAGAATTCTGTGGAACCATGAATCCAGTTGAGGCTCAGACCTAGGTCATGGAGATAGTGAAAGTGTTTGATGTTATGAGAGTGGGGGAGGATCAAAAGACTGCTTTTGCAACATTTATGTTGAAAGCAGAGGCTAGTTATTAGTGGTAGGCCAATAAAACTCGAAGAGGTCAAGGGGTAATGTCGTGGGTAAGGTTCAAGGAAATATTCTTTGAGACCTATTTTCTAGAAAGTTTGAAGAGTCAGCTAGAAATGCAGTTTTTGGGACTGAAGCAGGGAACGATGTTGGTGTCTAAGTATGCCACTAGATTCAATGAGTTGGCGAGGTTTGCGCCATATCAAGTCAGCACAGACGAACGCAAGGCGAAGAGGTTTGAACAGGGACTGAAGCCCTGGTTGTACAGTAGGGTCTCCCTGTTCCAGCTAAAGACGTTTGCAGTAGTAATGGAGAAAGCAATTCTCGCTGAGAGTGGAGGCGAGGATGTAATAAAACATAACCAAGAACAGAGGAAGAAGAAGAGTGAAGGTGAAGCTAAGAATTGTGGTGGTGGTAACAGTGGAAATGGCAACAACAATTTGAAGAGGAAGTGGAATGCAAATGTGGGAGCTGGAAATCAGTAAGGAAACCAACAAAAGAAGAAGTTTGATGCCTGTGCTACATGCAGAAAGTTTCATAAGTGTGTGTTCTTGATGGGGAAACGAGTATGCTTCAACTATGGTCAGGAGGGTCATATTGTCCCAAATTGCACTCAACCTAAGAAGAAGATTTGCTTCACGTGCGGGTCCAAGGATCACTTTGCTCTTGAATGCCCTAAGAAGAGATCTGGTGAGGCAAATGGAAGCAAGGGAAATGCTGGTGGAGGTACACTGACTATTACTGGACCAACATCAACAAATAAGCCAACAACAAGAACCTTCAACATGACAGCGCAAGACGCGGTGCAATCGAAAGATGTCGTGTCAGGTATTATCCCAATCAATGATATAAATGCATATGTATTATTTGATTCAGGTGCTCGTTTATATTTGATGATTTTTCTAAGAAGTTAGAAATACCTAGTGAAGAGTTGAATTTCCCTTTAAACATATAAATTGTGAATATGGAAGTGATTCCTGTTAGGTTCGTATACAAGAACTGTAGGGTGAACATTAAGGGGAATGTTATGAAAGTAGATTTAATCCTGATAAAACTCAGAGAGTTTGATGTGATATTAGGAATGGATTGGTTATTCAATTATGGAGCGATAATTGATTGCCAAAAGAAATTTGTAAACCTTATGACTCCGTCAAAGGTAGTTTTTCATGGTAGTAAATCGCCTAGACAAATGAGATGTCTGATGAGGATGCAGGCCAAGAAGTTATTGAATAAAGGATGTGTAGGGTATTTAGCCTACATAGTCAATACTCAAAAGGAGAAGGGTGTGAAATTGGAGGATATACCAGTGGTTAGGGAATTTGGGGATGTGTTTCTGAAAGATTTGCTAGGACTTCTGCCTGACCGAGAGATCGAATTCATGATCGACTTAGCGCCAGGAACCGCTCCGATATCGAAGGCCCTGTACAGAATGGCTCCGGTCGAAATGAAGGAACTGATGGTACAACTGCAAGAACTGTTAGACAAAAAATATATTCAGCCGAGTGTATCACCGTGGGGAGCACCGGTGTTATTCGTGAAGAAGAAAGATGGGTCAATGCGTCTTTGCATTGATTATAGAGAATTAAACAAAGTCACTATTAAAAACAAATATCCATTGCCAAGAATAGATGACTTGTTTGATCAATTGAAGGGTGCTAGATATTTCTCGAAAATAGATTTAAGAAGTAGGTATCATCAATTGAAAGTGAGGAAGGAGGATGTACCGAAGACGGCATTCCGAACTCTATATGGACATTACTAAATTTTAGTGAAGTCTTTTGGTTTGACAAACGCCCCTACAACATTCATGGATTTAATGAACAGGGTGTTTAAACAATTTTTGGACAAGTTTGTGGTGGTATTTAATGATGATATTTTAGTATACTCCAAAACTCAAGAAGAACATGTGGAGCACTTACGTCTGACACTAGAGACGTTAAGAAAAGAAAAATTGTACGCGAAATTCTCTAAATGTGAATTTTAGCTAGAACGTGTACAATTTCTCGGGCATGTAATTGACAAGGATGGGATTTCAGTGGATCCATCAAAAGTCGAAGCTGTGATAAATTGGGAACAACCAAGAACTCCATCAGAAGTAAGAAGTTTCTTGGGATTGGCAGGTTATTATAGACGATTTATCCAGGATTTCTAAAAGGTTGCCACTCCGTTGAAAAATTTGACAAGGAAATCTGTAAAATTTATTTGGACGGAGAAGTGTGAAGGAAGTTTCCAAGAATTAAAGAACAAGCTCAGTGTGGCACCTGTGTTATCATTACCAGATAATACAAGAAATTTTGTGGAGTATAGTGATGCGTCACACAAGGGATTAGGATGTATCCTAATGCAGAACAGTAAAGTCATTGCGTATGCATCAAGACAATTGAAAGACTATGAGAAAGGGTATCCAACTTATGATTTAGAGTTGGTGGCAGTAGTATTTGCTCTGAAGATATGGAGACACTATCTCTATAGAGAGAAGTGTGAGATCTACACAGACCATAAGAGTCTGAAGTATATTTTCACACAAAAGGACCTGAATATGCGACAAAGGAGATGGATGGAATTGATAAAGGATTACAATTGCGAGATCTTTTATCATCCAGACAAAGAAAATGTTGTTACAGATGCCTTGAGTAGGAAAGGCCAAAAGAAGTTGATGTTGTTAACTGATAAGGATGAGCTTATTTCAGCAATGGCAAGGTTAGAATTGGAAATCAAATTTCCAAAAGAATTCGATGAAAAATTATACCAGATGAAAACTAGTCCATCTTTGGTGGACAAGGTGAAATATGCTCAACTACAAGATGAAGAATGCAGAAAAATAAAGGAAAGTGTGGTTGAAGGAAAAGAAGGGAAGTTCAACGTGGATTCTGAAGGAATACTAAGATTCGAGGGATGAATTTGGGTTCCAACAGTACAAGATATTAAAGAAGACATCTTGACAGAAGCTTATAGCTCAAGTTATTTGATTCATTCGGGAAGTACAAAGATGTATCAAGATTTGCGGCGATTTTTTTGGTGGCCAAATATGAAAAGAGACGTTGCAGAATGCGTTGCAAAGTGCTTAACATGTCAAAAAGTGAAGGCCGAGCATCAAAGACCAAGCAGATTACTTCAACCATTGGAAATACCGGAATAGAAATGGGAGCATATCACAATAGATTTTGTGGTAGGTCTTCCAATGACTAAAAAAGGATACGATGCGATATGGGTGATAGTTTAGAGATTGACAAAATCTGCACACTTTTTGCCAATAAAGATTAGATTTAATCTTGATCAGCTGGCCAAGCTATACGTTAAAGAGATCGTCTCAAGACATAGAGTTCCAGTATCTATTGTGTCAGATCGAGACCCGAGGTTCACATCAAATTTCTTGAAGAGACTACAAGAATGTATGGGAACGTAATTGAAGATGAGTACATCATATCATCTACAAACCAATGGGCAGAGCGAACGAACAATCCAGACGCTAGAAGATATACATGGAGCGTGCATCATGGATTTCAAAGGAAACTAGGATGATCATCTACTATTGGTGGAATTTGGATATAACAACCGTTACCATGTAAGCATTGGTATGCCGCCATACGAAGCATTATATGGCAGAAAATGCAGAACTCCACTATGCTGGGATGAAGTTGGTGAACGTCAACTGCTAGGACCAGAACTGGTACAACAGACCACTGAAATTGTCAAACTCATCAGAGAAAGATTAGTAACTACTCAAGATCGACAGAAAAAGTATGCTGATCAACATAGGCAGAATCGTGAATTTGAAGCAGGAAATTTTGTGTTCCTGAAAGTTTCTCCTTAGAAAGGGAAAAGTCATTTTGGCAAGAAGGGAAAGCTAAGCCCAAGGTTTATTGGACCTTTTGAAATTTTGCGAAGGGTAGGAGAGGTAGTTTATGAGGTAGCTTTACCTACGGAATTAGAACATGTGCACAACGTTTTTTATGTGTCGGTGTTGCGACCGTATAAACCTGATTACAAGCATATGATCGAGTATGAACCATTGCAGTTCAGTAAAGATTTGTCTTATGAAGAGATTCCTATCCAGATAGTAGACAGGAAAGAACAAGTGCTCAATAATAAAGTGATACCTTCTGTGAAGGTGATATGGAGGAACCACAATGTCGAAGAGGCTACGTGGGAACTCGAAGCTGATATGATAAAGAATTATCTTGAGTTATTTGTTTAGTCTGTATCTTCGATTCTGGGGACAGAATCTTTATAAGTAGGAGAGAATGTGACGATTTGATTGTTTGAGTGGTGATTTTGGGGACAGAATTCTTGTAAGGAGGGAAGGATGTAACAATCCAAAATTTCAAATTGTAATGTGAATATTTATTGAGTTATATAAATATTTAGTTGTTGAATAAATATTTATTGATGTGATGGTTGTTAATAAATATTTATGAATCTAAATTTTTTGGATAATATTCTAAATTAAATTAACTTATAATTTAGGGAATTGTAATATGATATGAGATGTTATCTTTGTTGTTTTGAATTAATAATTTAAGTTGATGTGTTTAATTATTAAATAAAATTATAATGAAAATGATAATTTGGTGATATTTGTTTAAATGATATATTCAATTAAAATATGGCATGTGATTAATTTATTTAATTAATGTTGGATATGGAAATCCAAATAAATAAGACATAATTATAAATTATAAACTAAATTGATTATTAAAATAAATTAAGGGAGTTTAATTTAGTTTTTGCCAAACAAGGCTTAAATATATTAAGTCTTTAAAATTTAAAGGGTTTTGCCACAAACAAAGCCATATGGCTTTTGAATTTTTAATTTTGAATTTAAATAAAATAAATAATATAAATAAAATAATAAATATAATATATTTAAAACTATACGTTTATTAGTTGGTAACTGATATATTTAGTATAGGTGTTATGGCTACATCAGTTTATATTGGTTTACGCATAGTAGTATCAGCTGGTTATTTGCTAGCCTAGAGATTACAGAGAGTTGAGAGAGATTGAGAGGAAGCTTAAGGATTTCACGACAATTCTAGTGAGTTTAGCAAGAATTGTTCGAGCATTTGAAGGTATGTTCACAACTTTGGTATTATATATATGTATATACATGTATATGAGATTATGACAAAAATTTTGTGTACTCTATGAAATCAAATTCGTTGAATTGTTGTTATACAATGTGATAATTGTGGTTATATGTGTTGAGATGGTTGAGGTTGTATGTAAGTAAGAATCTGTATGCTAATTTCGTTTGACAGTAGAAAGTTTTGACAGTCTATATAATTTTTATATGGTTCATAAAAAGTACCAATTTTAGTGGTCAAATTATATATGAAATTGTAAGTTGAGCCTTGTATATGCTAGTTCATTAAGAAACGAGCATAACGTAATTTGAACGAAGCAATTTGGACAAGAATTGAAGTCACAGTTGTGACGCCCCCAAAATAGGTATACATCACCCATCTTGAGTCGCCAAATACATGGTACATAAATCAAATACAACATAATTATACAACTTTCGTGTAAAATACGACAAAACATAAACTGAGAGTTTAAACAAGAATATTGCCTTCTAGACAATATCCACTCTCAATGGAGTCCTCATAGACAGTAAACAAACTCAAATTCAGTCCTCATTACATTTATTATCACACTATTTAACAGAATAGTGAGGACTACTAGCTAATACTATCACCCGGACCATCACTCCGTTCCCCGACTCGTCCCAGCTACGTTCTCATTTCTTTAAGAGAACAGTGAAAGAAAGGGTGAGATCAACTAGCCCAGTAAGAAATATTATGACTAAGATAATGCAGAATAAATTATCATTAGTCTCCAATAATGTTAAACTGATAAAATACAATAGACATCAAATTTAACTGCAGCGGAACAAGCAATCCATTAAAAGAGTCAAGTAGAGAATAAAATCTACTATCTTTTATGATTTAAAAGGTTTTTCATCACTTTTATCGCTCGGACACCTTAATAAATAATCCATATCATCGAATCACCCGCACTCTGACCAAGGATATTCTTTAGTATCACGACCACAAATTATCCATGCACTACGGGCCAAGGACATTCGTGTATTCATCAATGGTCATGATCATGCCAACAACTGTCCATCAATGCACTACGGGCCAATGAGAACTTTTACCACATAATTTGTAATATTACGGTCATGATTATACCGAATAATCCTTGGTCATAATAATACCAAATCCATCTATGTACAACAGGCAACAGATGACTTTCAACATAATATAAACATGAGGATGATGACAATGATATAAGAATTCAATAAAACAAGTTCACGGATTAATTTTTCCAGGAACCAATAACGTCCAAATTGTCAACATGATACTGCTTTGTAGAGTAAAATTAAAGAATGTTCAGAAGAATATTTCCATGAAAAGATACTGGATGAAGCGCAAATATCAAGGATATTCCACTAATTTCATGGAGTATAGAAGTCAAAACTTAAACCAACTGAGTATATTAAAGAATGGAATAACAAAAGAAATCACCATGCATGCAGTACTTCGCATAGACAGGTTATTCCAACAAAATTATAAGTAATGGAACAGTCAAAGTAAATTTAAGACAAGCGGATGTGATGTTCCAAATGAATAATAAAGAATGGAATAACAAATGAAATCACCATGTATACGGTAGATTGCGACAGAAAAGTTATTCCAATGAATAATAAATAGCGGAATCAGTCCATGTAGAAACGCATGCACAGGATATTCCAACAGAATAATAAACACGAAACCAGGTCCGGCGTAAAACGCACAAACAGGATATTCCAACAGAATAATAAAGACGGAACCAGGTCCGGCGTATAACGCACAGACAGGATGTTCCAACAAAATAATAACGAATAGAATAACAACAGAAATCATAAGGTATAGGGTAGACCGCGTATACAGGTTATTCCAACAGAATAATAAAGAATAGAATAACAGAAGTTCTCTTCATGAATATGAAAAAAATAATACCCCTTACCGTAAAAGAAACTGGATATAAAAGTAGGGAAGTAGCAGAATACTTTTCTATAGTTTCTTTATAATTTCTCTCTCTGGAGTTTCAATGAATTCGTAAGAAATAATGAATGAATGAGCTTCTATTTATAGGAGAATGGAAGTGCACTGTTCATGAACGAAATTATTTTGCAGAATTACGTATCAAGGTTTTGATATCATACCAATGCAAATGTCAATCAACTAACCAATAGGATTCAAGCAAAAATTAAAATAGAAGACATATATATATATATAAACACATGCTAAATATATATATATATATATATTATATATCCACCACTTGATTTTTTTATCCCCCCATAACCAACATCAATCCCCCACCCTCCCAAAATCACTTTCACTGCACTCTTACACATCACTATCACACTATCACTTTTCCACCATTTTCCACTCACACACACATCACACACATATCACTTTCACATATCATTTTCTCCCACCATATACTCAATACATACATATACTTCCATACGTATTCTCTTTCTCACTCCATTTCCAAAATCATTTTTCCAACACAAATGGGCCCCACATGTGGGCCCCACTTTTATTATAAAAAATTTCTACAGATTATTTTGGGAAATGGTTAAATGGGGGTCCATAAAATAAGCAAAACTTCATAAAAACCACCTTAGTAATTTTAACAACATTTATCACCTTTATTAGAATTCACAATATTAATCGACCAAGTCATTCCCAAGAAAGAGGGGGCTTTCCAATAAGGATTTCTCCCTATTGGCGCACAATTAGATTATCTAACCTCTCCTTGAAAGAATTTCTAGACATCGTTAATATTGCAAATAATAATATTAATAACTTTGTCGTCTCAATTATTGATTTAATAATACATAAAATATCTACAATAATTGAATCAAATAATGTGAGATACTATGCAACAATTACTATAGCAATAATTGAACAAAACTGAATGACTTCTCACGTAAGCATCAATAATCAATACCGTGTGCTACTATGCAACCACGCGTATTACTGTACTTTTAACATCGGGTGTTTCAACAGTTAACGGTAAAACTTCTTCCGTTATTTTCATAAAAATATTTTTGTCATTTTCTCAATCCTACAATAATTTCGTTGTGGGGTCTACCAATGATTGTGCCGTCGTACGAATATTTCCTGCTAAAATGAATATTCCCCGACCAATCAAATATAATATAACAACTTGCATACTTTGCAGAATTTATAAATACTACCCACAACTATAACATTATATCAAATTTATTCCATAATATTCAAAAATGATAATTATAGAAAATTCATCTTTATTTATAAAAGTTGGGGTCTCACAACATTCCCTTCTTAAGAAATTTTGCCCTCGAAATTAGGGTACGTACCTGGTATATCGAAGAGGTAAGGATACCTTGACTTTATTTCAGATTCTAACTCCCAGGTCATTTTCTCAACATCGTGGTTTCTCCATAAAACTTTGACTTGAGGTATAACCTTGGAGCGTAAAATATGTTCCTTCTTATCCAAGATTTGAACAGGTACCTCTTCATACGTTAAGTCTTTTGCTATTTCATCCAGTTCTAACTCAATAATGTGGTTCGGATCTTTCACATATTTACATAACATGGATATGTGAAAAACGTTATGAACACAAGACATACTTGGCGGTAAGGCAAGTCTATAGGCTGCAGTTCCTACTAGATCGAGGATTAAAAATGGGCTAATGAATCGAGGATTTAGCTTCCCTCTCTTTCCAAATCTCGTAACTCCTTTCCATGGAGCAACATATAATAACACATGATCTCTAATATCGAATTCTATGTCCTTTCGATGAAGATCAGCATAACTCTTTTGTCGGTCTTGTGAGGTTTTTATACATTATCGGATCGTTTGAATCTTTTCCGTAGTCATACGTACCAACTCCGGTCCCAACAACATTGCTTCACCCACCTCATCCCAGCATACTGGAGAACGACACTTTCGTCCATATAACGCCTCAAATGGAGCCATGCCAATGCTTGCTTGATAACTGTTGTTGTAGGAAAACTCCACCAACGGTATGAACTTGTCCCAACTTCCCTTGAAGTCAAGGACACGAGTCTTAATAAATCTTCCGAGTTTGAATAGTCTCTCTCGATTGTCCGTCCGATCCGAGGTTGATATGCCGAACTAAATCGTAAATCCGTGCCCATAGCTTTTTACAAACTAACCCAAAATCGTGAAGTGAATCTTGGGTCTCGATCAGAAACTATGGATATTGGCATACCATGCAGTCTTACAATCTCGTTTATGTACATACGAGCAAGACGTTCAAGTGTATAATTTTCTCGTATTGGTAAGAAGTGAGCAGACTTGGTCAATCTATCAACAATGACCCAAATTGCATCAATGCCTTGAGAAACCTTGGGAAGACCAGTAACGAAATCCATGGTAATGTGCTCCCACTTCCATTCTGGAATTTCAAGTGGTTGCAATGGACCTTTTGGTACTTGATGCTCCGCCTTGACTCGTTGACAAGTTAGACAACTTGAGATAAATAGCGCTATCTCTCTCTTCATATTGCTCCACCAAAATGTATGACAAAGATCACGATACATTTCGGTACTTCCAGGATGGATTGCAAACGGTGTGTTGTGTGCCTCCATCATGATTTTATACTTTAACTCAGGATCATTAAGAACACAAAGTCTAGAGTTGACTCGAAGTATTCCTTCATCATCGATTCTTGCTTCCGGCATAGCACCTTCTTGCACTTTCTATCTCATACGTATCAGCTCCAGGTCTATAGTTTGAGCAGCTTTAACTTTATCATTTAAAGTCGGTTCTACTCGTATGTTTGCCATCATCACATGGGTCCCTGGAGTATTTAACTCTATCTCTATCCTTTGTAAGTCACACAAAATGGGCCTTTACGTTGACAATATCACACTTGTATCCGCATATGATCTTCTACTCAATGCGTCAACTACCACGTTCGCTTTTCTAGGATGGTATTGGATGGTATGATCATAATCTTTCAACAGTTCAAGCCAACGTCGTTGTCGCATGTTGAGTTCCTTTTGAGTGAAGAAATATTTGAGGCTTTCATGATCCATAAAGATCTCCACTTTCTCCCCATACAAGTAATGCCTCCAAATCTTTAGTGCGAAGACAATAGCTGCCAACTCTAGATCATGAGTAGGATAATTCCTCTCATATTTTTTGAGTTGTCGTGAGACATAGGCTATGAATTTCCCATGTTGCATGAGAACACATCCTAACCCTTTGCCCGAAGCATCACTGTAGATGATAAATCCCTCCGAACTAGATGGTATTGTCAGAACAGGTGCTGAAATGAGTCTCCTCTTGAGTTCTTGAAAACTCTTCTCACATTCCTCGCTCCAACTGAACTTTGTATCTTTTCGAGTCAGCTGAGTTAGTGGAGTAGCGATTCGAGAAAATTCTTCCACGAATCTCCGATAATAACCAGCTAAACCAAGAAAGCTACGTACTTCGGTCACTGATTTAGGTTGCTACCAGCTTTGAATAGCTTCAATCTTTGCTGGGTCAACAGATATTCCATGACTTGACACCACGTGCCCAAGGTATGCTACTTCCTCAAGCCAGAACTCACATTTCTTCAACTTGGCATAAAGCTTATATTCACGAAGCTTTTGGAGTATCAGACTCAAGTGTTGCTCATGATCTTCATGGCTTTTGGAATAAATAAGGATGTCATCAATAAAGACGACCACAAAGTGATCCAAATATTCCTTGAATACTCAGTTCATCATGTCCATGAAGGCAGCAGCAGCTATTAGGTTTGTAATATTCATGAACGCAATCAAATTGCATAAATAAAGCGGAAGCGTGTAAAAATCAGAGTTTAAATTTTTACAAACCATATACCCGGATCACCCTTTATGCACAATTATTAATTAAACGAAAAGATATGAAGAACAAGAATCATACCCTTGAAGATTCGAGCTTCCTCAGGTACAAGTTCACCTCCAATCCTTTTCGCGTTCAACTTGAATCCACCGGGTTTGGTTCCTTCCTTTGATCAATGTTAGCCACCCATGTGTTTGGCCTCTAGAGGTGATCCACCAAGGAAGAATAGGAATTCAAGAAGAAGGGGTATTGGCTCAACCCTAGTTTTTCCTATCTCTATAGAAAAAGGCGACTCTCCAACAAATTGGAATTATTACGTATTAGTAAAAGTCAACCACCACCCACCCATAATAAGACTCCTCTTATTTATAGATGTGGGCAACCCACCTTAACAATTAAGGAATTGTGATTTATTTAATTAATTAAATTCTTTTAATTAATTAAGCTCCCTAATCTTATTAGGGATAATTAATTAAACTCCTTTAACTAATTTTTCTTCCTAATCCAATTAGGAATAAATGAGAGTACTTATATTAAATTAATTCCTAAACTCTTTTAGAAATTAAAATAATAATAATTGTAATAATATTAATAAGACTCCTCTTATTAATTTATATTTAATATTTCTAAAATATTAAATAATAATATTAAGCTATTTAATTTATTCTATCACCATAGATTAAATTAAATATACTTAACTATATTATTACGATTATGCCATTAACTTCTTAAATAATTATTCTTCCTTTTATGGTGTGACCCTTTAGGTTCTCCATATTAAACAGGTTGTGAATAAATCAATTAGAACAATTCTAATCTTATTTAAATAAATAAATTAAACAATTAATTTATTTAAATAAATAATATTTATTCTACAATAGGGATAAGCCTCCCTAGCGATCAACGACTTTCCAGATAATATAGATTTCAACATTAATCATAAAAGAACCTTTGAGTAAATAGTTACCGTAGATTCAATCCTTCCACCATACAATGTCCCAATTAAATATAAGACATGGAATTACTGTCAAGTCTTATTTTATTTAATTATATGTATTTCGATCCTTAAATGCACAACTCAAATAATGCAAATTAGAAACTCCTTTCTAATTTCATTCTCGCCTTTGCCAAGGACTCTTTGGGTTGTCATTTATCGAATCACATAGGACATTTCTCTTCTTTATTAGAAGTGGTAGATTCTTTATTGATCATACATTATCTCCATGTACAACTTATTATACCCAAGCATACCCTTTGATATACCCTAAGGGTCTTAAGGAATAAGTCAAAGTATACCTCATCATACACAAGATACTATGATGATCTCAAGTCCAAGGATTACTTGTACTACTATCACTACAGAATTCCTATTAACAGCAAATAAAACTCCATTAGGTATTCCTTAATGAGCCAACGCTCGGTGAACTTATTCTCTAATAAGCACCTACATACTTGCTTTAGTGTCTCCACACAAATGATCATGAGATCAATCATCCTCATCCAATGAGCAAGCAACGACGTATTCAATCTATCCGGATTCACTAATCCCCAATTTAGTAATCCAATGATTGAGAACTATTTTAGTTTTAAGCTTTCTAAGAATTTAGATCTCATTAGAATGATCATCATCATTATTCTAAAAGCATTGCTTAAAACTATGGGTTTATCACATATTATAAAACAAAGATCATGTAGATAATTAAAAGCCTTTAATAAATTAATACTCTTTATTAATAAATGAATAAGATTGTTACAAAGTATATGCTTTATCATCAAACATGATTGGCTTGTGTGCATATTACTTTCAATCTCCCACTTGCACTAAAGCCAATCGCCATTGTATCTTATACTCTTCTTCTCTAAGTGACGATTATCCCTTTGTTGGATAAGCTTTAGTTAATGGATATGTAATGTTGTTCTTGAGAGTCCACTATCTCTATAGTGATTTTCCATCTTTCAATGATTCTAATAATCAAATGAAAGTGCCACAATACATGTTTAGATCCAAGATGAGACTTAGGAACTATTCCTAGTTCAGAATGAACTTTTAATCCAAACAATCAACTTGCGACTTCATTTATAGCTATATACTTTGTCTTTATCACTAAACCAAAGCAACTCTTTTGTTGTTTGGAACCTTTCTAATTCATCGCACCCTTTGCTCAAGGTAACCCTTTACCTTAAAGTGGATTTTTCATCATCTTGGTGCATCTCGAAAAACTTGAGTCCGATAAGCCCTCTAGTTTTAATTTAGACCCACCATGAATATGATCACATCCTTAGTTGGGTTAAGCACTTTAAGATGTTTTCAACGACTCATAGTGAACTTCTCCATAATATGACCGATAAACATCGTGTCTCGTACATTTCATTGCATGCATGATTGTCACTCATGCGACCTCTCTTTTCGTGAGTCGTGGGGACTATTAAGAGAGATACACTCCATAGCTCATCGACATGAGACATCTCTTGGAGTTTGCCATGCTAAACGACTTTAGCATCAAATGAATATACGTTCCTTGGGTTAAGTCGAGCATCCTCTTAAATCTATCTATATAGATTTATATCCCCAATTAAGATACTCTTCCCAAATCATTCATGGAAGAATGTTTAGACAACTTTATATTTACTGATTGTAGAATTGGTATGTTATTCCTCATCCGTAGTATATCAACATATAGTACTAGGAATGTCACGATGCTCCCACTGACCCTTTTGTACACACTAGAACTCTTACCTCATCGCATGTAACTCTGGATCATCATCTTCTATGATGTGTACCTCATCATCATCATCCATGATGAATCCATACCTCCTAGGTATCTTCAAGACTATTTGATTTATTGATTCAAATTGTGGCAATAACAACAGGGTCTATCTACGTGAGTTCCTCTTATTTGACTTATAGTGTTTTGTGGTTCTTGAACTTTTCAAGATCAATTATCCTCCCACTAGCCCCTTCAATAATAAACTCATTTATCTTAGAAGCGTGTTTCATAACAAACACCTTTTGCTAAGTAGGATTATAAAACATATACCCTAAACTTACTTTAGGATGTCCCACAAATTGTACTTGTCAAATCTTGTCCTAAGCTTATCCTTTGAAACCTTTTCACATAAGTTGGACAACCCCTTATCTTAACATACTTAAGATTAGGAATCCTCCCTGTCCATAACTTTTATGGAGTCTTGGGGCCTGATTTTGAGGTTACCTTTTCATAGATATGCAGCCATTTCTAGGACATGATCCTAGAAGGATACTGGAATGTCGGTAAAATCATTATGGACCGTACCATGTCCAACAAGGTATGATTTTCCTTTCAGATACATCAATCAATTATTGCGTATCAGGATGTGTCCATTATGAGAAAACCATTTGAGATGATCCAGAAACTTATTGCACAAGTATTTATTCCTTGATCTAATCAAAGAATCTTAATACATTGCCAATTTGTTTCACTTCTGAATTCTTTGAACCTTTCAAATAATTCACACTTGTATTTCAAAAATACATACATTCAACTCTTTGAATGATCATCTCATTTTCTTATACTAATTTGTTCAATATGCAAAATTATTTTCATGTAAGTCAAGTATATAAAATTTATTAGTAATATTCCATTCTATACAAAACATTATTATTATAAATAGAACAACAATTGTTCTTAATTATAAAACCAAAGATTTCATTGTCCAACAATAAAATGGAAATAATATTTTTAACAAGAACTGGAATACAATAACAACTTATTGACTTAATAGATTTTCCCGTAGGCATTGCTAAACTATAAGTTTCTATAGCTAATGCAGCAACCTTTGCTTCATTTTGCACACATAGGATTACTTATCTTTGTTTAACTTTCTACTTCTGCATGGTCCCTTCATAAATCTATATTTATGATAACCAAAGTCGGTATCCAATACCCAAGTAGAACCTTGACTTAAAGAAAAAATTATTTTAAATCATGAACAAATTTGTATTGTAACCGAAACTTCACTAAGCTTCTTTGGTTAGCCTCTGCAAGATGCTTCTTGCAGTTTCTTTCCAGTGTCCAGGCTTATTGCAGTAGAAGCAAACTCCTTTGCTATCCGTATCAGTTTTGCTCTTATTATCCTTTGTTTACGTCTTTCTATTTACCTTCTTTGAATCATTCTTCTTTTCAGAAAATCCTTTGGCCCCTACCAGTAAGACATGGTCTTTCTTGGTTGGAAAGTGACTCTCAACATTTTTCAACATGATAAGCAAATCAAACGAGGTCGGTATCTAGCTTGTTCATATGAAAAATTCACAACAATTGTGAAAGGAGTTAGGAAGTGAGTGCAAGATCAAAACTTGGCTCAACTCTCCATCCATGACAAAATTCGTTGTCCTAATTGATCAATCAAATTGATAATGTTAAGGACTTTATCTCATCTCAGAAGTGTCATCGGTCATTCTAGATCGGAAGAGCTCCTTAGATATCTCGATATCTATCGGTCCCCATTTCCTCGCCATCAACTACTTGATGTGCAGAGAATATAGCAGAGCATCCATAGTTTTATCTCGTGTTGAAGCTTGTTTACTCATGGATGCGAGCATGGTGCATCGAGCCAATCTGTGCATCATCTTGCTACTTTCTAAAAATAGCAATCTCTTCCTCGAGGCATTATTCGCAACCATTGCGAGGATAGGCGATTAAGGACATAAGATAGCTTTTCATTTATGAGAACTATTCTCAAATTCCTTAACCAATCCATTTAATTGATTCAGTTAATTTAGCATCTAATATACTTCGCAGATGATAGTAATTTTAGACATTGTAAAATTCTGTAAATGAATTTGTAATTAACAACATTTTAACATACATTCTTTTATTAATTACCAAAATAATTTAGGTCTTGTTTTAAATTGGTATCTCCCACTATTTTCTTCAAACTATATTACCCTCACTTATATAGTTCGGCAAAATCTAATTAAAGATTTGATAGTGAGAATAAGGATCCCATTTTAAATGTATATAGCCTTGTGGTGACACAACAAACTATATATAAATAAATAGGTAGACAACTTTTGTCAATTACATCAACTATACAACTCCTTTTCTTTTGCCTCTTAGATTATTTTGATCAAGTGGTGGCACATCCGAATCAAAATTATCCAAGTTAAGTCCGACCTAGCACTCCATATATTCAAAAAATAAAAATATCATCCTTGTGGTGACACAACAAAACAATATTGTTCAATTTTCTTTATAAGCATCAAATGTGATAAATTAACATCTTAAATACTTAATACTTGCCTTGTGGTGACACAACAAACTCATATTAAATATTTAATACTCTATTAATTTTATCATGCTAGAAGGCTTGACGCTCGATATTCCAAATATCTTTGAACGCTTAGGACTTAATATAAAAATTGAGGGTTTGTTATTACTTTGTCTCATCTTGTTTAAGCATTTGCACATATATATATAAAATACGCGTATATTAATGAACATGCGAAGCATGTTTGCATAATATATAATATATATAGTATAAGCATACACATATAGAATACTATATTCTACCCGGATTGATTATGGACTTTTATTCTAGTTTGGTTCACTAGAGCCACCAAGTGAACCAAAAGGTCAAACCCTAGGGGTGCAAGAAATAATATTTAAATATAACTATTACATTTAAAGGGGCTCCATTACAAACGGGTCTTCAAACGCCTCCTTGTTCCTTGATCTCCAATTCTTCAAAATTAATTCTAACTATTCCTATTACAAAACTATTTAAAATAAATAGAAACCTTGATCGTGATCAAGGGAAGTACATAGGAGGAAGATAGAATTTACATTAAGAAAAATTAGAGAAGACGACGTACGCTGTAACCCCATTTAATAAAACCCATACATTCATGCATCCAACTAAAATAAAATCCAATCGATCGGGTCAATAGTCCATAATCAATCCCATTTATTATCATACACATCATCATATGCATCAATAAATAACATTCATCTTATGAATAATAAACATTTAATATATATATTGATATCATTTAATGGGCAAATTTAGTTAGTATAAAATCTATTTTGAATCAAAATAAACTCCTTTATTTTAATCCAAATTTAAATCAAAATAAAACTATTTTATTTTAATTTATCTAATTTTGAATAAAATAAACTATTTTATTTTAATCAAAAATTTTTTTTAATCAAAATAAACTCCTTTATTTTAATTAATTATGAAAACCAATTCCATGTAAAAAAATCTTTAATTAAAATAAACTCTTTTATTTTAATTAATTATGGAATCCAATTCCATGTAAAAAAAATCTTTTATTAAAGGAAACACGGATATTCTTTCCTATTCACAAATAAACTTCTTTATTTTGAATAATATGAAATCATATTTCATATCTAAATAAACTCCTTTATTTAAGGAAATTAGGATTCTCTTTTCTATTCACAAATAAACTCCTTTATTTTGAATAATATGAAATTTTATTTCATATCTAAATAAACTCCTTTATTTAAGGAAAAATAGAATCCAATTTCAACTCCAATTAGTTAGCATGGAATCCAATTCCAACTCTAATTAGTTAGCATGAAATTCTAATTTTAAAATTAAAATAAACCTTTTATTTAAAATTAAAATAAATATTTTATTTTAATTATAAAATTATTATATATATATATATATTACGTAAATATATATATTATATATATATATAATAAATCAACCGTGGCCTTAAAAAAAAAACACAAGTTCTGCTGTAACAGGTTATATATATATATATAATATCTTATGTCTTAAGGTGAAATGCTTTTAACAAGAATCTTTTAACATGCATGCACTGCCGAATTCATCATATTCCTTAAGGATTACATGTGATAAAAACTATATATATATATTAGATGATCCACGTAATCATCCATCAAGATCAAACACCTTTTATTTCCGTGAAGGACCACTTGCTTCCGTGCACATGAAAAAAACGTGAATCCTGTTTACATTCAGTCCGGTTTTTTTTTTTTTTTTTTTTTTTTTATAAATTTTATACAATAAAATTATGCCCAAATAAATTGTTCTAAACACATATCAACATACATATTAAATTAAATAATTAATAATTTACATAAAGGTTTGGCTCTGATGTCACTGTTAGGTTTGTAATATTCATGAACGCAATCAAATTGCATAAATAAAGCGGAAGCGTGTAAAAATCAGAGTTTAAATTTTTACAAACCATATACCCGGATCACCCTTTATGCACAATTATTAATTAAACGAAAAGATATGAAGAACAAGAATCATACCCTTGAAGATTCGAGCTTCCTCAGGTACAAGTTCACCTCCAATCCTTTTCGCGTTCAACTTGAATCCACCGGGTTTGGTTCCTTCCTTTGATCAATGTTAGCCACCCATGTGTTTGGCCTCTAGAGGTGATCCACCAAGGAAGAATAAGAATTCAAGAAGAAGGGGTATTGGCTCAACCCTAGTTTTTCCTATCTCTATAGAAAAAGGGCGTACTCTCCAACAAATTGGAATTATTACGTATTAGTAAAAGTCAACCACCACCCACCCATAATAGGACTCCTCTTATTTATAGATGTGGGCAACCCACCTTAACAATTAAGGAATTGTGATTTATTTAATTAATTAAATTCTTTTAATTAATTAAGCTCCCTAATCTTATTAGGGATAATTAATTAAACTCCTTTAACTAATTTTCCTTCCTAATCCAATTAGGAATAAATGAGAGTACTTATATTAAATTAATTCCTAAACTCTTTTAGAAATTAAAATAATAATAATTGTAATAATATTAATAAGACTCCTCTTATTAATTTATATTTAATATTTCTAAAATATTAAATAATAATATTAAGCTATTTAATTTATTCTATCACCATAGATTAAATTAAATATACTTAACATATTATTACGATTATGCCATTAACTTCTTAAATAATTATTCTTCCTTTTATGGTGTGACCCTTTAGGTTCTCCATATTAAACCGGTTGTGAATAAATCAATTAGAACAATTCTAATCTTATTTAAATAAATAAATTAAACAATTAATTTATTTAAATAAATAACATTTATTCTACAATAGGGATAAGCCTTTCTAGCGATCAACGACTTTCCAGATAATATAGATTTCAACATTAATCATAAAAGAACCTTTGAGTAAATAGTTACCGTAGATTCAATCCTTCCACCATACAATGTCCCAATTAAATATAAGACATGGAATTACTGTCAAGTCTTATTTTATTTAATTATATGTATTTCGATCCTTAAATGCACAACTCCAAATAATGCAAATTAGAAACTCCTTTCTAATTTCATTTTGCCTTGGCCAAGGACTACTGGGTTGTCATTTATCGAATCACATAGGACATTTCTCTTCTTTTATTAGAAGTGGTAGATTCTTTATTGATCATACATTATCTCCATGTACAACTTATTATACCCAAGCATACCCTTTGATATACCTTAAGGGTCTTAAGGAATAAGTCAAAGTATACCTCATCATACACAAGATACTATGATGATCTCAAGTCCAAGGATTACTCAGACTACTATCACTACAGAATTACTATTGACAGCAAATAAAACTCCATTAGGTATTCCTTAGCGAGCCACGCTCGATGAACTTATTCTCTAATAAGCACCTACATACTTGCTTTAGTGTCTCCACTCAAATGATCATGAGATCAATCATCCTCATCCAATGAGCAAGTTAAACGACGTACTCAATCTATCCGGATTCACTAATCCCCAATTTAGTAATCCAATGATTGGGAACTATTTTAGTTTTAAGCTTTCTAAGAATTTAGATCTCATTAGAATGATCATCATCATTATTCTAAAAGCATTGCTTAAAACTATGGGTTTATCACATATTATAAAACAAAGATCATGTAGATAATTAAAAGCCTTTAATAAATTAATACTTTTTATTAATAAATGAATAAGATTGTTACAAAGTATATGCTTTATCATCAAACATGATTGGCTTGTGTGCATATTACTTTCAGCAGCAGCATTTGTCAATCCAAAAGATATGACTAGGAATTCATAATGCCCGTACCGAGTTTTGAAAGCCGTCTTTGGAATGTCATCGGTTCTAATCTTCAATTGGTGATATCCGGAACGAAGATCAATTTTTGAAAAGAATTTGGCGACTTGTAACATGTCAAACAGGTCGTCAATACGTGGCAATGGGTACCTATTTTTGATGGTGACATGATTCAACTCCCGATAATCAATACAAAGTCGCATACTCCCGTCTTTGTTTTTCACGAACAGAATAAGAGCACACCAAGGAGAAATACTAGGACGAATAAAAGCCAATGTCTAACAATTCCTACAGTTGGGTCTTTAACTCTTGAGGTTCAATAGGAGCCATTCGATATGGGCTTTGGAAATGGGTTTTGTACCGGGTTCAAGGTCGATACAAAATTCAATTTCACGCTCTGGGGGTAGACCAGGAAGTTCTTCAGGGAATACGTCAGGAAAATCATTAACAATAGAAATATCATTCAAAACTGACGTATTTTTGTTTAGATCCGTGACATGAGCTAAGAAAGCTTGACATCCGTTTTTCAACAAACGATTAGCTTTATGGCTTGAGATGACAGTGATTGATTTTAATGGTTTGGTTGCTTGAATTCACATAATAGGTTGGTTAGGAATATGAAAGCTAACAACCCTACGAAAATAATCAATTTTTGCATGATGTGTAGTTAACCAATCAATCCCTAGAATTACATCAAATGCAAGTATTTTCAATGAAATAAGATCGACAGGTAACGCGCGGGTGCCGATTTGAACTAAACAAGACTTATAAACAGTGGATGTAATGAAGGTTTCTCCCAACGGAGTTTCAACAGACAAGTCAAAGTCTAATTTCTCCGGAGTCAAATTTAAACGTTGAGCGCAAGTAGGAGAAATAAAAGAATGGGTAGAACCGATATCAAATAAGGTATAGACTTCGTTAGAGTTTATGATAAGCTTACCCGTAATGACCTTGTTCGGGTTCCTTGCTTTCTGGGAGGTCACAACAAATGCTCTCCCTTGCACTACCAGCTTTGACTTTTCTGGGACGGCCTTTGGTGCCTCCATCCTAGCTGAACTTGTCTTTGGTGAACGACAAAATCGGGCCAGGTGACCTTCTCTTCCACAGTTGTAACATGCTTTGGATGGCATCGTACAGTTGGGATTGATGTGTCCCTCTCCTCTACACTTGAAGCATATGATAGGTGGTCGTTCTCCTTCCTTAACGACAGGTGCTGATGTTGACGTCTTTCCATCATTGTTGAATCTCCGCTTCTTGAAATGTCTATTCTTACTATTTCGACCCTGATTACCACCGAAGTGGTTACCATTTCTGGCCTGTTGATTCCCTCCACGCTTGTTGTCACCGCTTCGATGACTGTTCTCACTGGTATTATCATTTTGTCGGTTGCTATCTTTTGGTTGAGATGACTCATTATCACGCTCCAATAATTGAGCCCTATTAACAACATCTGAATTCAAACACAGTTTATGAGAGATAAGATATTGATGTATCTCAGGTTTCAAACCTCTTATAAACATTCGCGTCATTCTCTCCTCATTATCAACCAAATGGGACGCAAATCGAGACAACTCGGCAAACTTGGCTTCGTACTGCGATATGGTCATGTTGTTTTATTCCAGCTTGATGAACTCTACCTCTTTCATATGACGAATACTTTCCGGAAAGTACTTGTCGTTGAACAGTTCCTGGAACTTTTCCCAAGACATCTTCAGTGCGGCAGGTTGAGTATGTTTTACAGATTCCCACCAGTAATCTGCCTCTGTACGCAACATGAAGGTGGCAAAAGGAACCTTTTGTTCCTCGGAGCATCCTAATACATCAAATATCTTGTTGATCTGCTTAATCCGCGTCTCCGCCTTAAATGGTTTTGGCTCTCCAAAAAACTCCGGTGGTCCCAGTTCCTTAAACTACTTGGCGGTGACCGTCTGAGAGTTGGCAGTATTTCCACCTGCATTTTGGACAAGAGCCGCTCTTGCCTGATATTGCATGAATTGCATAAAGCCTCTGAACATTCCATCGTTCATCATTTGGTCAGTGTTGTTGTTTGCCTGAGGATTGTCGCCTTCCTGATGCACATTATCCTGACTATTAATCTGTGAAGACTCAACGGTCTCCTGTGCTCCATTGATGTTCTCAACATTCTCGGATGCCATTTTCAAATACTGCCACAAAAGAAGAGTTAAATAACATATCATATATTATCCCTATACTCTGACCAACCAATTAATTACGAAATAAACTTAGGTAGGTCATACTAGCGAAAGAATTCCCCGTCTCTCCCCTCCTAGTTCTTATCTCACATCTTAGCCAGGGATCATATCCCAAAGCTCTAATACCAACTGTGACGTCCCCCAAAGTAGGTATACATCACCCATCTTGAGTCGCCAAATACATGGTACATAAATCAAATACAACATATATAATTATACAACTGTCGTGTAAAATACGACAAAACATAAACTGAGAGTTTAAACAAGAATATTGCCTTCTAGACAATATCCACTCTCAATGGAGTCCTCATAGATAGTATACAAACTTAAATTTAGTCCTCATTACATTTATTATCACACTATTTAACAGAATAGTGAGGACCACTAGCTAATACTATCATCCGGACCATCACTCTGTTCCTCGACTCGTCCCAGCTACGTTCTCATTTCCTGAAGAGAACAGTGAAAGAAAGGGTGAGCTCAACTAGCCCAGTAAGAAATATTATGACTAAGATAATGCAGAATAAATTATCATTAGTCTCCAACAATGTTAAACTGATAAAATACAATAGACATCAAGCTTAACTGCAGCAGAACAAGCAATCCATTAAAAGAGTCAAGTAGAGAATAAAATCTACTATCTTTTATGATTTAAAAGGTTTTTCATCACTTTTATCGCTGAAACTCAGCTTAATAAATAATCCACATCATCGAATCACCCCTGCACTACGACCAAGGATATTCTTTATTATCGCGACCACAAATTATCCATGCACTACGGGCCAAAGACATTCGTGTATTCATCAATGGTCATGATCATGCCAACAACTGTCCATCAATACACTACGGGCCAACGAGAACTTTTACCACATCATTTGTAACATTACGGTCATGATTATACCAAATAATCCCTGGTCATAATCATACCAAGTCCATCTATGCACTACAGACCACAGATGACTTTCAACATAATATAAACATGAGGATGATGACAATGATATAAGAATTCAATAAAATAAGTTCACGAATTAATTTGTCCAGGAACCAATAACGTCCAAATTGTCAACATGATACTGCTTTGTAGAGTAAAACTCAAGAATGTTCAGAAGAATATTTCCATGAAAAGATACTGGATGAAGCGTAAATATCAAGGATATTCCACTAATTTCATGGAGTATAGAAGTCAAAACTTTAACCAACTGAGTATATTAAAGAATGGAATAACAAAAGAAATCACCACGACGCAAGATTGCATGTATAAAGTTATTCCAACAAAATAATAAGTAATCGGAACCAGTCGGTGAAATTAATTGCAAGCTGGGATGTTTAATGAGAATAATAATGAATGGAATAACAATAGAAATCACCATGTATGCGGTACTTGACAGACAAAGTTATTCAATAGGATAATAAATAAGCGGAATCAGTCCCACAGAAATGCACAAAATGAATATTCCAAATGTAATAATAAAGAGTAACAGAATTTCCTCGCCGTAAAATATACAGATAGGATATTCCAACAGAATAATAAAGACGGAACCAGGTCCAACGTATAACGCACAGACAGGATGTTCCAACAAAATAATAACGAATAGAATAACAACAGAAATCACCAAGTATAGGGTAGACCGCGTATACAGGTTATTCCAACAGAATAATAAAGAATGGAATAACAGAAGTTCTCTTCATGAATATGAAAAAAATAATACCCCTTACCGTAAAAGAAACTGGATATAAGACTAGGGAAGTAGCAGAATAGTTTTCTATAGTTTCTCTATAATTTCTCTCTTTGGAGTTTCAGTGAATTCGTAAGAAATAATGAAGGAATGAGCTTCTATTTATAGGAGAATGGAAGTGCACTGTTCATGAACGAAATTATTTTGCAGAATCACATATCAAGGTTTTGATATCATACCAATGCAAATGTCAATCAACTAACCAATAGGATTCAAGAAAAAATAAAAATATAAGACATATATATATAAACACATGCTAAATAAATTTATATAAATATATATTATATATCCAGCACTTGATTTTTTTATCCCCCCATAACCAACATCAATCCCCCACCCTCCCAAAATCACTTTCACTACACTCTTACACATCACTATCACACTATCACTTTTCCACCATTTTCCACACACACACACATCACACACCTATCACTTTCACATATCATTTTCTCCCACCATATACTCAATATATACATATACTTCCATACGTATACTCTTTCTCCCTCCAGTTCCAAAATCATTTTTCCAACACAAATGGGCCCCACATTTATTATAAAAAATTTCTACCGATTATTTTGGAAAATGGTTAAATGGGGGTCCATAAAATAAGCAAAACTTTATAAAAACCACCTTAATAATTTTAACAACATTTATCACTTTTATTATAATTCATAATATTAATCGACCAGGTCGTTCCCAAGAAAGAAGGGGCTTTACAATAAGGATTTCTCCCTATTGGCGCGCAATTAGAATATCTAACCTCTCCTTGACAGAACTTCTAGACATCGTTAATATTGCAAATAATAATATTAATAACTTTTTTGTCTCAATTATTGATTTAATAATACATAAAATATCAACAATAATTGAATCAAATAACGTGAGATACTACGCAACAATTACTATAGCAATAATTTAACAAAACTGAATGACTTCTCACGTAAGCATCAATAATCAATACCGTGTGCTACTATGCAACCACGCGTATTACTATACTTTTAACACCGGGTGTTTCAACAATTAACAGTAAAACTTCCGCCGTTATTTTCATAAAAATATTTTTGTCATTTTCTCAATCCGACAATAATTCTGTTGTGGGGTCCACTAATGATTGTGCCGTCGTACGAATATTCCTTGCTAAAACGAATATACCCTGACCAATCGAATATAATATACCAACTTGCATACTTTGTAGAATTTATAAATACTACCCACAACTATAACATTATATCAAATTTATTCCATAATATTCAAAAATGATAATTATAGAAAATTCATCTTTATTTATAAAAGTTGGGGTCTTACAACAGTGTTGATTTTTGGGATGAATGTCAAGAAAATTGAGTTTTGTAGGAAAATGTGAAATTTGAGGAATTAAACTAGTATAGTTGATGTTAAATTGTTCTAATTGGTTGAAATGTTAACAAACATGCTTATAATAGTTTTGTATCAATTGTACATGTTGATATTATTGTCTAGTGGGTGAAATTCGTGTTAGTTGGGCTAAAGTCGGCTATTGTTCATGTCGTTTACGCTCTCTGTCATGTATCTTCTGCAATTACTTTAGTGCAAGGCAAAAAAATTGTAAATAATGGCGGTCCTCAGACGTGTATGGCATGCAATTGCGCCATACCCTATCCTGAGACAGTTTGTTTTGTTATTTTCTGTAGACCTTGGAACACCTCACCACTTTGTTTAAGGTTATGTTAATGTGTCCAACATGTAACAACAATGCTAAAATAGATTTGTGATTATGTGGTTAGTGAATTCAAAGTGGTAAAAATGATTAGTAAATTACGATCGCGTTAGGTGATAACTTAGTATACACAATGAATGTTAGACAAGTCTTGCGAAGTAAAACACTTGGAATTTCTGAAATGAAAATGGTAATGAAAGACTTGTGCTAAAATGATAAGATTAGCTAGAAATGTACATGTTATGGTATGTTAGCATATCTAATAGGTATTATGGTTCTAAACCTATATGTAAGTGAACGTGAGTTTAATATTATAGCTTACGCTCGAGGTAAGTTTCTAAACCTTATCTTTTTACATTAAGTAAGTTGTTTACTTTAAACTTCCATTTAAGCGGACTCTTGTATTCTTGATCATTATTTGAGCAAGCTAGCTACACTTTGATTTCATTCGAACAAGATTTGAATTCCAATATTTATTGATGTATTCTAACTTGTTTATTGTTAGACAAGTTTCGTTATTGTCACTCGTGTATTATGAATGAAATTTTCTTGAATTCTAATTCTAATGTTGAATTATCCTATTTCATTTACTTGACACAAGCTATTCTCATATTGAGCAAGCTTTATTTTTTAGCTTGCTATTACTTAATGTATATTCATATAATTCATAGTTCTAGCTTAATATTGTTCAAGCAAGGTTTATTGTCATTCAAAACTTATGCATTGTAGTTGTTTCTAAGCATTAGTTTGAAATATAGTTATCTCGCTTACACTTACTCAATGTTCCATATTATGTTATTATTGATCAACTATTGTATTATCAAACACTATTGATTCACCAGAAACTCGTAATGACCATAACGAGTCTTGAATTCTGTCTTTGATACATCCTCCTTCCTAACCTTCAACTAGTGATACCCCGTTCTTAAATCTATTTTAGAAAAATACTTAGCCCCTTTCAACTGATCAAAGAGATCATCGATCCTGGGCAATGGGTATTTATTCTTTATCGTTAACTTGTTCAACTCTCGGTAGTCGTTACAAAGTCTTAATGATCCATCCTTCTTCTTGACAAACAGTACCAGTGCTCCCCACTGCGAAACACTCAGTTGAATGTACTTCTTGTCCAACAGTTCTTGCAACTGCACCATCAATTCCTTCATCTCCATTGGCGCCATACGATACGGTGCCCTGGAAACTAGTGTCGCTCCTGGCACGATGTCTATTACAAACTTTGTCTCCCTATCCGGCGGAAGACCCGACAATTCACTCGGAAATACATCGGTGAATTCTCTCACTATCAGTATTTGTTCCATGGTTGCTACCACTCTCTGGGTATCAACAACATGGCACAGATAACATACACATCCCTTCCTCAGTAATTTCCTAGTTTGTGTCATGGTTAGACAACACGAACGTCTGGGTGATTTATTCCTGTAAAATACTACCTGAGGTTGTCTTAATGTTTTAATGTTCACACATTTCTTTTGAAAATCTATAATTGCCCCATGGTTAACTAACCAATCCATTCTGAGAATTACGTTGAATTCTCTTAACTTTATCGGTAACAAATCTACCGATAATTTACAACCCCATATATCTATGCAACAACTCCTATGAACATCTTCAACAGGAATTATTTCCTCGTTTGCTACCTTAATATTTAAAGCTATAGGCCACTTTTTGAGAAGTAATCCTAATCATCTAGCAAAATCGCATGCTATAAACGAAAAAGTAGCACCCAAATCAAACAGCACGAAAGCATTTATGTCGTTGATCGGAATAATACCTGCGACGACATCCCTTGATGCAACTGCATCTTGGATTGTCATGTTAAAGGTACAGCCCATCGGCCTACCCGGCTGTGCTGGATCACTAATAGTTAACTTGCCGCTATTAGTGCCCCGGTTCCCATCCGTCCCATTCTTCGGGCAATTCTTTGCCACGTGGTCGGTTGACCCACACACAAAGCATCCGTGATTCTTTTTCGGACTGGGACATTTAGGCGCAATGTGCCCTTCCTGTTAGGTTTGTAATATTCAAGAACGCAATCAAATTGCATAAAAAGTGCGAAAACGTGTAAAAATCAGAGTTTAAAATTTTTACAAACCATATACCCGGATCACCCTTTATGCACAATTATTAATTAAACGAAAAAGAAAGAACAAGTATCATACCCTTGAAGATCCGAGCTTCCTCAGGTACAAGTTCACCTCTAATCCTTTTCCCATTCAACTTGAATCCACCGGGTTTGGTTCCTTCCTTTGATCAACGTTAGCCACCCAAGTGTTTGGCCTCTAGAGGTGATCTACCAAGGAAGAAGAAGAATTCAAGAAGATGGGTGGTTGGCTAAACCCTAGTTTTTCTATCTCTATAGAAAAGGAGCGTACTCTCCAACCATTGGAATTATAACGTAGTAGTCTTGATATCTAATATAAGACTCCTCTTATAAAGATATCAAGTAACCCTATTAAAATAAGGTATTATTTAATTAAACCCTTTTAATTAAAGGGGCTCCCTAATCTTATTAGGGATAATTAATTAAACTCCTTTAACTAATTTTTCTTCCTAATCCAATTAGGAATAAATGAGAGTACTTATATTAAATTAATTCCTAAACTCTTTTAGAAATTAAAATAATAATAATAATTGTAATAATATTAATAAAACTCCTCTTATTAATTTATATTTATTATTTTAAAATATTAAATAATATATATTAAGCTATTTAATTTATTTTATCACCATAGATTAAATTAAATATATACATAATATATTACGATTATGCCATTAACTTCTTAAATAATTATTCTTCCTTTTATGGTGTGACCCTTTAGGTTCTCCATATTAAACCTAGGTTGTGAATAAATCAATTAGAACAATTCTAATCTTATTTAAATAAATAAATTAAACAATTAATTTATTTAAATAAATAATATTTATTCTGATAGGGATAAGCTCCCTAGCGATCAACGACTTTCCAGATAATATAGATTTCAACATTAATCATAAAAGAACCTTTGAGTAAATAGTTACCGTACAATTCAATCCTTCCACCATATAATGTCCCAATTAAATATAAGACATGGAATTACTTTCAAGTCTTATTTTATTTAATTATATGTATTTCGATCCTTAAATGCACAACACCAAATAATGCAAATTAGAAACTCCTTTCTAATTTCATTCTGCCTTGGCCAAAGAACTACCGGGTTGTCATTTATCGAATCACATAGGACATTCTCTTCTTTTAATAGAAGTGGTAGATTCTTTATTGATCATACATTATGCGCATGCACAACTTATTATACCCAAGCATACCCTTTGATATACCCTAAGGGTCTTAAGGAATAAGTCAAAGTATAACTCATCATACACAAGATACTATGATGATCTCAAGTCCAAGGATCACTTGTACTACTATCACTACTGAGAATTTCTATTCGACAGCAAGTAAAACTCCATTAAGTATTCTTAGCGCGAGCCACGCTCAAATTGAACTTATTCTCTAATAAGCACCTACATACTTGCTTTAGTGTCTCCACACAAATGATCATGAGATCAATCATCCTCATCCAATGAGCAAGTTAACGATGTACCAATCTATCCGGATTCACTAATCCCCAATTTAGTAATCCAATGATTGGGAACTATTTTAGTTTTAAGCTTTCTAAGAATTTAGATCTCATTAGAATGATTATCATCATTATTCTAAAAGCATTGCTTAAAACTATGGGTTTATCACATATTATAAAACAAAGATCATGTAGATAATTAAAAGCCTTTAATAAATTAATACTTTTTATTAATAAATGAATAAGATTGTTACAAAGTATATGCTTTATCATCAAACATGATTGATTTGTGTGCATACTACTTTCAATCTCCCACTTGCACTAAAGCCAATCATCATGGTATCTCATACTCTTCTTCTCTAAGTGACGATTATCCGTTTGTTGGATAAGCTTTAGTTAATGGATATGTAATGTTGTTCATGAGAGTCCACTATCTCTATAGTGATTTCCCATCTTTCAATGATTCTAATAATCAAATGAAAGTGCCACAACACATGTTTAGATCCAAGATGAGACTTAGGAACTATTCCTAGTTCGTAATGAACTTTTAATCCAAACAATCAACTTGCGACTTCATTTATAGCTATATACTTTGTCTTTATCACTAAACCAAAGAACTCTTTCTTTGTTTGGAACCTTTCAATTCAATCGCACCAATTGTTCAAGATAACGCTTTACCTTAAAGTGGATTTTTACATCATCTTAGTGCGTCTGAAAAACTTGAGTGCATTAAGCCCTCTAGTTTTAATTTAGACCCACCATGAATATGATCACATCCTTAGCTTGGGGCCAAGCAATCGTAAGATGTTTTTCACAGACTCATAGTGAACTCCTCCATAATATGACTGATCAACATCAGGTCTCATACATTTCATTGCATACATGATTATCACTCATGCGACCTCTCTTTTCAGAAGTCTGTGAGGACTATTAAGAGAGATACACTCCATAGCTCATCGACATGAGACATCTCTTGGAGTTTGCCATGCTAAACAACTTTAGCATCAAATGAATATACGTTCCTTGGGTTAAGTCGAGCATCCTCTTATATCTATCTATATAGATTTTATCCCCAATTAAGATACTCTTCCCAAACCATTCATGGAGGAATGTTTAGACAACTTTATCATTACTGATTGTAGCATTAGTATGTCATTCCTTATCCGTAGTATATCAACATATAATATTAGGAATGTCATGGCGCTCCCACTGTCCCTTTTGTACACACTAGAACTCTTACCTCATCGTATGTAACTGGATCATCATCTTCTATGATGTGTACCTCATCATCATCATCTATGATGAATCCATACCTCCTAGGTATCTTCGGTACTATTCGCATTTACGATTATTTGCCAGGTACAATAGGTCTATCTATAGGTTCCTCTTATTTGACTTATAGTTTTTTGTGGTTCTTGAACTCTTCAAGATTTATTATCCTCCCACTAGCCCCTTCAATAATAAACACCTTTATCTTAGAAGGCAGCGTGTTTCGCAACAAACACCTTTTGCTAAGTAGGATTATAGAACATATACCCTAAACTTAGTTTAGGATGTCCCACAAATTGTACTTGTCAAATCTTGTCCCAAGCTTATCCTTTGAAACATTTTCACATAAGTTGGACAACCCCTTAACTTAACATACTTAAGATTTAGAATCCTCCCCGTCCATAATTTTATGGAGTCTTGAAATGGATTTTGAGGTTACCATTTTCATAGATATGCACCATTTCTAGGACATTATCCTTAAGGATATCTTTGGAATGTCGGTAAAATCATTATGGACCGCACTATGTCCAACAAGGTACGATTTTTCATTCAGATATATCAATCAATTATTGCAGATCGGGATGTGTCCATTATGAGAAAACCATTTGAGATGATCTAGAAACTTATTGCACAAGTATTTATTCCTTGATCTAATCAAAGAATCTTAATACTTTGCCAATTTGTTTCACTTCTGAATTCTTTGAACCTTTCAAATAATTCACACTTGTATTTCAACAAATACATATATTCAACTCTTTGAATGATCATCTCCTTTTCTTATATTATTATGTTCAATTTATAAAATAATTTTCCACGTAAGTCAAGTATACAAAATCTATTAAGTAATATTTCAGATTCTATACAAAACATTATTATTATAAATAGAACAACAATTGTTCTTAAATATAATACCAAAGATTTCATTGTTCAACAATAAAATGGAAATAATGTTTTCAACGAGAACTGGAATACAATAACAACTTATTGACTTAATAGATTTGCCGTAGGCAATGCTAAACTATAAGTTTCTATGGCTAATGTTGCAACCTTTGCTTCATTTCCCACACATAGGATTACTTATATTTGTTTAGCTTTCTACTTGCATTTGGTCCTTTCATAAATCTATATTTATGATAACCAAAGTTGGTATCCAATACCCAAGTAGAACATTGACTTAAAGAAAAATTATTTTAAATCATGAACAAATTTGTATTTGTAACCAAAACTTCACTAAGCTTCTTTGGTTAGCCTCTGCGCAAGATGCTTCTTGCAGTTTCTTTCCAATGTCGGGGCTTATAGCGGTGGGAAGCAACTCCTTTGCTATCCATATCGGTTTTGTTCTTATTATCCTTTGTTTATGCCTTTCTATTTACCTTCTTTGAATCGTTCTTCTTTTCGAGAAGATCCTTTGGCCTCCACCAAGAAGACTTGATCTTTCTTGGTTGAAAGTGACTCTCAACATTTTCAATATATGTTAAGCAAATCGGCGAGGTCGATATCTAGCTTGTTCATATGAAAAATTCACAACAATTGTGAAAGGAGTAGGGAGTGAGTGCAAGATCAAATCTTGGCTCAACTCTCCATCCATGACAAAACTCGTTGTCCTAATTGATCAATCAAATTGATAATGTTAAGGACTTTTATCTGCATCTTTGTAGTGTCATCGGTCATTCTAGATCGGAAGAGCTCCTTAGATATCTGATATCTATCAGTCCTACTTTCCTCACCATCAACTACTTGATGTGCAGGAATATAGTAGGAGTATCCATAGTTTCAGGCTGACGCTGATGCTGAAGCTTATTACTCATGGATACGAGCATGATGCATTGAGCCAACCGTGCATCATCTTGTCACTTTTTAAAAGCAGCAATCTCTTCCTCAGAGGCATTGTCTGCAACCATTGCAGGGATAGGCGTATTAAGGACATAAGATAGCTTTTCAGCCATGAGAACTATTCTCAAATTCCTTAACCAATCCGAGTAATTCGGTTCGATTAATTTAGCATCTAATATGCTCTTTGATGATAGTAATTTAAACATTATAAAATTTCGTAAATGAATTTGTAATTAACAACATTTTAACATACATTCTTTTATTAATTACCAAAATAAATTAGGTCTTGTTTTAAATTGGTATCTCCCACTATTTTCTTCAAACTATATTACCCTCACTTATATAGTTCGGCAAAATCTAATTAAAGATTTGTTAGTGAGAATAAGGATCCCATTTCAAATGTATATAGCCTTGTGGTGACACAACAAACTATATATAAATAAATAGGTAGACAACTTTTGTCAATTACATCAACTATGCAACTCCTTTTCTTTTGCCTCTTAGATTATTTTGGTCAAGTGGTGGCACATCCGAATCAAAATTATCCAAGTTAAGTCCAACCTAGCACTCCATATATTCAAAAAAGAAAAATATCATCCTTGTGGTGACACAACAAAACAATATTGTTCAATTTTCTTTATAAGCATCAAATGTGATAAATTAACATCTTAAATACTTAATACTTGCCTTGTGGTGACACAACAAACTCATATTAAATATTTAATACTCTATTAATTTTATCATGCTAGAAGGCGACGTTCGATATTCCAAATATCTTTGAACGCTTAGGACTTAATATAAAAATTTTGAGGGATTTATTATTAAATGTCTCATTTTGTTTAGCGTACATGCACATATATATATAAAATACACGTCATATTAATTAACATGCGAAGCATATTTGCATAATATATAATATATATAGTATAAGCATGCACATATAGAATACAATATTCTACCCGGATTGATTATGGACTTTTATTCTAGTTTGGTTCACTAGAGCCACCAAGTGAACCAAAAGGTCAAACCCTAGGGGTGCAAGAAATAATATTTAAATATAACTATTACATTTAAACCCGGGCTCCATTACAAACGGATCTTCATGCGCTTCTTGTCCCTTGATCTCCAATTCTTCAAAATAATTCTAACTATTCCTATTACAAAACTATTTAAAATAAATAGAAACCTTGATCAGCAGTCAAGAGAAAGTACATAGGAGAGAGATAGAATTTACATTAAGAAAAATTAGACAAGACGAGGTACGCAGACCCCATTTAATAAAACCCATACATTCATGCATCCAATTAAAATAAAATCCAATCGCATTGGTCAATAGTCCATAATCAATCCCATTTATTATCATACACATCATCATATGCATCAATAAATAATATTCATCTCATGAATAATAAACATTTAATATATATATTGATATCATTTAATGGGCAACTTTAGTTAGTATAAAATCTAATTTTGAATTAAAATAAACTCCTTTATTTTAATCTAAATTTAAATCAAAATAAAACTATTTTATTTTAATTTATCCAATTTTGAATAAAATAAACTATTTTATTTTAATCAAAATCTTTAATCAAAATAAACTCCTTTACTTTAATTAATTATGGAATCCAATTCCATGTAAAAAAAAACTCCTTTATTAAAGGAACCACGGATACTCTTTCCTATTCACAAATAAACTCTTTTATTTTGAATAATATGAAATCTAATTTCATATCTAAATAAACTCCTTTACTTAAGGAAAATCGATTCTTTTTCCTATTCACAAATAAACTCTTTTATTTTGAATAATATGAATTCTTATTTCATATCTAAATAAACTCCTTTATTTAAGGAAAAATAGAATCCAATTTCAACTCCAATTAGTTAGCATGGAATCCAATTCCAACTCTAATTAGTTAGCATGAAATTCTAATTTTAAAATTAAAATAAACCTTTTTATTTTAAGATTAAAATAAAATTTATTTTAATTATAAAATAATTAAGGATAATATATATATATATATATATATATATATATATATATATATGTAACCGTTAATATATATATCATATATATAAATATCCTGACTTTCCTTGGAAAAAAAATAATTCGTGTATGCTACTGATTCATGTAAACTTGCAGGAAACATAATATATATATATAAATAGATTATATAATATATAATAATCTAGCATGAATTTCCTGTAACATCAAAGTGATATTGAAGCAAGCCATGAATCAGCAGTTAAAGCAAGCCGTGAATCAGCAGCTAATACCTCACGAATTGACTACGTACCTTTTTTTTAAAAAATAAATAAATAAATAAATAATAATTTTATACAATAAATTATGTCCAATTAAATTGTTCTAAACACATATCAATATATGTGTCAAATTAAAACAATTAATAATTCGCATAAAGGTTTGGCTCTGATACCACTGTTAGGTTTGTAATATTCAAGAACGCAATCAAATTGCATAAAAGTGAAACGTGTAAAAAATCGAGAGTTTAAAATTTTTACAAACCATATACCCGGATCACCCTTTATGCACAATTATTAATTAAACGAAAAAGAAAGATTAAGTATCATACCCTTGAAGATCCGAGCTTCCTCAGGTACAAGTTCACCTCCAATCCTTTTCGCATTCAACTTGAATCCACCGGGTTTGGTTCCTTCCTTTGATTAACGTTAGCCACCCAAGTGTTTGGTCTCTAGAGGTGATCCACCAAGGAAGAAGAAGAATTCAAGAAGATGGGTGGTTAGCTAAACCCTAGTTTTTCTATCTCTATAGAAAAGGAGCGTACTCTCCAACCATTGGAATTATAACGTAGTAGTCTTGATATCTGATATAAGACTCCTCTTATAACGATATCAAGTAACCCTATTAAAATAAGGTATTATTTAATTAAACCCTTTTAATTAAAGGGGCTCCCTAATCTTATTAGGGATAATTAATTAATCTCCTTTAACTAATTTTCCTTCCTAATCCAATTAGGAATAAATGAGAGTACTTATATTAAATTAATTCTTAAACTATTTTAGAAATTAAAATAATAATAATAATTGTAATAATATTAATAAGACTCCTCTTATTAATTTATATTTAATATTTCTAAAATATTAAATAATAAATATTAAGCTATTTAATTTATTCTATCACCATAGATTAAATTAAATATACATAATATATTATTACGATTATGCCATTAACTTCTTAAATAATTATTCTTCCTTTTATGGTGTGACCCTTTAGGTTCTCCATATTAAACCAGGTTGTGAATAAATCAATTAGAACAATTCTAATCTTATTTAAATAAATAAATTAAATAATTTATTTATTTAAATAAATAATATTTATTCTACAATAGGGATAAGCCTCCCTAGCGATCAACGACTTTTAGGATAATATAGATTTCAACATTAATCATAAAAGAACCTTTGAGTAAATAGTTACCGCACAATTCAATCCTTCCACCATACAATGTCCCATTTAAATATAAGACATGGAATTCTTTGTCAAGTCTTATTTTATTTAATTATATGTATTTCGATCCTTAAATGCACAACACTAAATAATGCAAATTAGAAACTCCTTTCTAATTTCATTCTCGCTTAACGCCAAGGACTACTAGGGTTGTCATTTATCGAATCACATAGAACATTCTCTTCTTTTAATAGAAGTGGTAGATTCTTTATTGATCATACATTATTTCCATGTACAACTTATTATACCCAAGCATACCTTTTGATATACCCTAAGGGTCTTAAGGAATAAGTCAAAGTATAACTCATCATACACAAGATACTATGATGATCTCAAGTCCAAGGATCTTACTACTACTATCACTATAGAATTCCTATCGATGCACAAGTAAAACTCCATTAGGTATTCCTTAGCGAGCCACGTTCAAATGAACTTATTCTCTAATAAGCACCTACATACTTGCTTTAGTGTCTCCACACAAATGATCATGAGATCAATCATCCTCATCCAATGAAAGCAAGCAACGATGTACCAATCTATCCGGATTCACTAATCCCCAATTTAGTAATCCAATGATTGGGAACTATTTTAGTTTTAAGCTTTCTAAGAATTTAGATCTCATTAGAATGATCATCATCATTATTCTAAAAGCATTGCTTAAAACTATGGGTTTATCACATATTATAAAACAGCATCATGTAGATAATTAAAAGCCTTTAATAAATTAATACTTTTTATTAATAAATGAATAAGATTGTTACAAAGTATATGCTTTATCATCAAACATGATTGGCTTGTGTGCATACTACTTTCACTTCCTGTCCACAGTTGTAACAGATGGCCTTCCCATTGAGACAGACTCCTAAATGAGTCTTCCCACGGGTCGTGCAGGCTTCCATTCTCCTCTTTGGGTCTCCTTGCTTCACTCCGGTATTCCCAGAGCTAAACACCTTCCTCTTATGTCCCTCACCGCTACCGCTGGCTCTTTCAACCTTTACTCCCCCATCTACTTTCCCCTTAATCTTCTTGTCCTTGTGGTATTAACTCAGAGCCTCACTACCACCTTCGGCGATTATCGCCTTCTCTAAAATGGTTCCAAATGAAGTACTTTGGAACACCGAAATATGGTTATAGAGCCAGGATTTCAAGCCCTGCTCGAACCAACGCGCCTTCCTAACCTCGGTATCTACTTGATGTGGAGTAAACCTCGCCAGTTCATTAAACTTGGCGCCTTATTGGAGAACCGTCATGTCCCCTTGTTTCAACTCTAGAAACTGCATCTCTATCCTTCCTTGCATGCTCGTGGGAAAGTAGTTCTCGAAGAATATCTCCTTGAACCTCTCCCACGTCAGATTTGCTATCCCGGCCCTAGCCTGATTGGCTTCCCACCAAAAGTTGTCCGCTCCCTTCATCATATAGGTTGCAAAGGCAACCTTTTGGGCCTCGTCGACATTTGTTATCACAAATGCCTTCTCTATTTCCTTCACCCACGTTTGGGCTTCACTAAGGTCCGTAGTTCCTTTGAACTCCAATGGACCCACGCTCTTGAAATCCTTAAAAGGTAGTAGCTCGTGCTACTTCTGGATTTACGGGGATATTAGTCCCCAATCTATTAAAGGCAGCTATTAATAAATTAACAAACTCCTGCATCGGGTTAACCAGACCTCCCTCTGGTTGATTTATATTAGCTCCTTGGTTACGTTGCACTCTTCTCGGCGGCATTTTGCTGATACAATAAACACATTTCATTATTATTCCTTTCTTTATTAGTTATCATTTAATATTTAAACAATAACTTCAACATTCATTACTCATTGTTTTCCATAAAAAAGGCTTATATTCATTCTTTGTAGTATACTACTACATCGATTACATTACACAGCCTAAGCTGATTACATTACTTTCCCGCTATTGCTTCCCAAAAATTGGGATTTACAAAAGACTACCCTTTGTTATACAAAAGAGGGCTTTACGTGACTACTACTTACAAAATATTTACATACTTTAACTACTCTAGCTACTACTAGATTACATATGCCTTAAGGCATTATCAAAATCTGCCTTGGTAAGACCGACAATGATATCACGACTAATAGTATGCCGTGTCTGCCCCACCTCTACAGGATATCCAGCTACCTGCTGCTGGAAATCTGTGTGAGAACTCCTATGTATATAAGACATTCTCCCTATCTTTTGTAGTTTGGTCTTTAGCTCCTCCTTGAGCTCAAAGACCTCATGTTTCAGCTCATGGACCTTGTCCTTGGCGAAAACCCGCTCATCGTGCTCCCACATCGACTCAACATCAGTCTTGTCCTCTATAACAGCTTGGAGCTTTGCCTTCAGCTCCTTGACCTCCTGACAGTAGTGGATATTTTTATCCAATACTGACATGAACAGAGACATCATTAACCCCCCAGGAGCTATCTCTGCTGCTATAACTACTGGATTAAAGGAAACTGCCTCTTCCTCCTCCATCATACCATCGAATACTGACATAAGGTCAGCATCCTCCGAGTCTCCAGACTCAATTACCACTATCTCAGGATCTGCTGCTATGGGGTTCGGTATGACCTCTACTTGGTTCACCAACTCTTCACTAATGGCCTGTCCATTTACATACATTCCATTTACTCCTGACATCTACACAAAACAATTAAGTTGATTAGTACACATCAGTAGAAAATAAAAAAAACACATAACATAATCATAATGCATTTTTATAAGGTTATTTTCTACTTGTACTTCTTTGACTCCTCTTAAGGTTATGATTTAAGGTTTTTAATCCCCCTTTAAGTTTTATAACCAAATGCTCTGATACAAACCTGTGACGCCCCCAAATCCGGGTATCTTTCAACCCGACAGATGGTGCTACACGGTGCTACCATTCACACATGCATTTAATTAAAAAGTATCAAAGGAACGAATATGGCTTCTATATATTCAAAATAATATTACATTTTCCCAAGTTCTTTATAACCCATACATTCATTCTTATCATAATATTCAATATATTACAAAAATTCACCTATACTATTACATAAGTAATCAAAGAGTTCGTGTGAGACCCCAAATTTTATGAATAAAGATTTAAATTTCTCGAAATATTTTTTTAAATATTATGGTGTGGATTTGATATAATGTTATAGTTGTGGGTAATATTTATAAACTTTGCAAAGTATGCAAGTTGTTATAAAATATTCGTTTAGTCAGGGAATATTCTTTTTATCGGGGAATATCCATACGACAGCACAATCATTGGTGGACCCCACAACGGAAGTATTGTCGTAGTTAGAAAACGACATAATTATCTTTTTATAAAAATAACGGTGAAAGTGTTACCATTAAAACTGTTGAATTACCCGGTAGTAAAAGTACAGTAATACGCGTGATTGCATAGTAGCACACGGTATTGATTATTGATGCTTATGTGAGAAATTACTCAGTTATACTAAATTATTGCTACAGTAATTGTTGCATCATATCTCTCATATTATTGATTCAATTATTGTCACAGTATCATCTGCATAATATGATATATTATTAAATTAATAATTGAGACGATAAAGTTATTTATATTATTATTTGCAATATTGACAATGTCTAGAAGTTCTGTCAAGGAGAGGTTTGGTCACCTAATTGCGCACCAATAAGGAGAATTCCTTATCGGAAAGCCCCCCCTTTCCTGGGAACGATCTGGTTGTTAAATATTGTGAGTTATAATATTAATGATGAATAAGTTTGTAACGCCCGAGAAAATCGAACCTTTGTAAATACTTTTAATAATGAATAAAATAATATTATTTATTATTATTAAGTATTCGTAAGATGAATGTCGTTCTATAACCTAGAAACCCCGAAACGTCGTAGTATTTTAACTACGTGAGAGATTTAAAGTGTTTGAATTTCTGAGACGAAAATAAAAGCTTTCCGAGAAATTTTTTGCAAAACACTATTCATCGATTTCTGCTCATGAATTATTTTTGAACTTCCGAGAAATACGTAACATTATAATATCGTGGCAATATTGATTATGTAATAATAATATAAGTATGGAAAATGTAATATTTCGCATGTGGACTTAATTTGGGAACGTTAGGTTTATTAAGCGTTAAAGGATGAAAGTTGTGATCGTATAATGTGTATTCATTATATAAAGGTAATGAATGTAAGTATAATACGACGTATTATACTATTAAGAATAGAGTATGAAATAACGTATATTACGAATTAATATATGAGCTAGCATACGAAGATTATACGTGGTGTATATATGTTAAGTGTTAATTAAATGTAATGGACTTGTAGGATTATTAACCTAATAGTATAAGTCCAATAGAATGTGACAATCAAGCCCGAGTGTTTGATAAGTCATAAGTCCAAACTATGGAAGCACAAGCCCAACAAGAAAGTAGTTAGATTAATTAACAAAGCCCAATGAAAAGCCATGATCCATGGGGCAAACCAAGGGTGAAATGGGTAGACTTGATGGGCAAACATTTTGTTTGGTGCGGAAGTGTTGTGATGAGCAAGAAAGGGAAGTGGCTAGCAAGTTAACTTAGGTGTAAGGTAATGAATAGTAAGGAGGTGGAATGAGGAGGTGGATTAAAGGAGGTGGGATGTTTAAAGTCCATAATGCCCTAGCTTTGGAATGCCTATAAATACAAGCCTCATTTCATAATTGTTGGTTGTTCAATTTCTCCCAACTCCTCTCAAAGATAAGCAACTTATTTGGTAGAAAAAATAAGCCACTTAAACACTTATAAGCCACTTCAACTTTTGCTAGATTTTCCAAAGTAAATTGAAGTCATGGTCTTCAAGGGTAAGACTCATACTTTTTATCTTTATCTCTTCTATGATAGGATTTATAGAGAAGGGGGATTGGTTGTTAAGAACATGTTATAAGTTATTAAGGAATAAACTTAAGCTGAATAAGTTGAATAAGTAACTTGAACTCTAATAAATTTTTGGAATCTTGAAGAACTTGTCATATGTTTGTCATATGATGTTAATATGTTGAATATAGCATGAGAACATTGATTGATGGACTTAAGTTCATAGTAAGTCATAAGCATGAGAATTTTTAGTTCATAAGTTGATTAAGTCATTGACTTATGAGAATAAGTCAAAACCTACTTTGATTATAAGTTGGTGTAGTAAGTAACTTGTAATGATCATATGATGATTGAAATCCATTTAGAATCATTAAGAATGCAGTTTTGCCGGAATTCACACGATTGGACGATTATCGTCGAATTCGTGAAATTCTCGAAATGAAGGTCGTATTTTGTGTTTGAAGTCGGAAACGTTGGTTTTTGATGGAGACAAGTCATATTTGGCATTATAGAGTTGCAGACCCAAAAATACCCAAATTTCGACTTAGAACGAAGGAACGAGCGTTGAACGTTCACTCACGTTTATCATTTTTGTTAAAAATGAAATTATAGGTGAAATTTTAGCAAACAAAGTCAAATAGATAAAATTCTTACATGAACACATAGAGTATGTAATTTGTGAACCGCTGGCTTTTGAACAAGCCAATTCGGACTTATAACGAAGAAGTTATGAGTCCGGAAGTTTCGTAAAATTTTTAAACTTTGCAAATCGTCGAGGCATGAGTCCGCATCATGGGCGCGCTACTCATGACCTTAAAGCTGCGCGCATAATAGCGAGGCTAGAACCGAAAGATATCTTGCTAACTCAAGGCTTCGTCGTCGCGGTAGATAAAGGGTAATGGGTGGAATATGGCCAACCCTAGGCAATGGACAGTGAAGAATTATTACAAGTACAGAATGAAAGGGAACTTTATAGTAATGAACTAAGGTGTTAATATAACATTGTTAAGGCATTGTAAGACAATAATGTATGATGATTAGAGGTTAATAATCAATTGAATGTGAGCGTAATATGAATGACATAATGAAAAGCCTGAAACCATAATAACAGATCTAAGTCAGGATTTAGATTGAGATGAAGGGTAAGATATAGTAGTATACATACTTGATTTTATATAACCTAATGTGGTACGTTATATGATCATGTATTGTAGAAACGTAGAGACTTAAAGTGTACGTGTAAGACCCCAACTTATTATTAATGAAATTTAATTTTCTCTATTTATTATTTTGAAATAGTAAGGGTTGATGTGATTAATGTGGATAGTTAGGGGTAAAATATGCAAATATTTCAAAATAAGCAAGTGGTTATAAAATATTCATTGTTGTCGGGGAATATTCGTTTGGTCGTGGAATATTAACGCATCGTCAGAATATTCGTATATTATTGCCGTTAAATGACCATGTGTGGGCCCCATAACTGAAAGCGATTGGATGAAGAAAACGACAAATATAAGTTGGTTAAAAAAATAACAGGCGTAGTTATTGCAGATTATCTTGTTAAAATACTCGGTGGTTAAAACACAAGAAGATTACAGTATTGCACCAATTATTGATTCTTACGTAAGAAGGCACTATTCAATAATGGTTACGATAATTACTATTCAAAGATTTTATTTTATTGATTCAATAATTCTTTGCGTTGATATTTTATATTGTTGTTGTTTCAATAATTGTCATTACACGGTATTTTTCATTATCGAAGCAATAATTCATATTATCGAATAATATTATTAGATAACATTATTGGCAATGTCTAGAAAGTTCATCTAAGGAGAGGTTTGGTCACCTAATTGCGCTACTAATAAGGAGAAATTCTTATTCGAAAGCCCCTCTTTCTCCCGGAAGCGCTCGGTTGTCAATATTGTGATTACGTAATATTATTTGTGAATAATTAATTATTAATTCATATGATGAGAAAAATATTGATTTTATGTGGTTATAGATGGAGAAAATTTTTAATGTGACAATTGTTGAAAATTGAAATTTTATCTTTTCTCGATAAAATAATTCATTTAAATATATTATTATATTTTAATAATATAATAATGGTGATATTTTTACAACGAATGTGGGATATATGAGTATACGAGGAGGAAGAGTATTTTTGTTGCAATAAATGTTTAAAACATGTTAAACATCTCGGTGGACTCCATTTATTCGAATTGAAATTTGATTATAGCACGTAAAATCGCTTGCGTTTGTGGATTTGGTCAATTTCATTTGGAATTTGGAAAAACTTTCTTACGCAAAGTTGTAGAGAATTGAATTTCCTATAAAAAGCGGCGAGATTCAATTTTCGGATAAAAGGGCTATTTATTGTGAATTATTGAAGTTCAAGCTCAGAAATAATTGATTTTGGAAGTTTTAATTATTTAAATTAAGAAAACGTTTTTAATGTTTTGTCACATGGTGGTGATGTCTTGGACCAAATTAGTGGGCGTAGGAAATTTGAAAAAATAATATTATTAATTTATTAAATTTTACGCTTTGGTGTTCTAAGCATTTTCCTATAAATAGGGTGATTAGGTTAGAATTGAAAATCACACCGTAAATCAAGTTTTCTCTCTATATTATCGGCGTATTCTTGTGAGTATTTTGAGTATAATTTGAGTATTGCTATTCGGTGCAAGTTCAAGTCATAGCCTATATCTGGTGTTTCAGCTAGAAGTACTGATCTTTCGAGCTAAGGGATATTATTATTTTTTCGTAATGATATTATTTCTTCAATATCATTATCTTTGAAATATTGATCTGAAGTTTTATCAAATTTAGAACTTTTGGTGTCTGAGTTACTATTCACGTATAACGGCACTATTCACGATACGACACTATTCACGAATCATTTTAAGACTATTCATCGAAAAATGAAAATTTTTCTTTTCGTCCAAAATATCTATTCTGGATACTAGCTTTGATTGTATCCATGTTTTGATCATTCTTGAATTTTACACCACTGTGATTATTTTTGGAGGTATTTTTGGACGTGGATAAAACAAAGTACGAATCCTTAATCCTTAATCCTTAATCCTTGTCATTTTGTTTCACTGGATTCGTTTCTTTAAAAATATTTTTCATCATCTTCAGTCTTAAATGATGATATTATGGAATATCTTTGGCCTGTAGTGCAAAGATGAATGATTTCTGAAGAATATCTTTGGCCTGTAGTGCAAAGATGAACAGGTGTTTAGATGAACATGACCAACTGATGAATATCTTTGGCCTGTAGTGCAAAGATGAATATGTGATTCGATATATATATTGATTGATGTTACAGGATAAAAGATAGAGCGATGAACTTTTAAATTCATACATGGAAGATAGTAGTTTGCATTCTCTACTTAACTCTTCTAATGAATTATTATTTCCGCTGCGAATATTGATTTAAAATTTGTTATCTATTGCATTCTATTAGATTTTTCCCTGTTGAAGACTAACGGTAATTTGTTGTATATTATCTTAGTCATAATATTCTTTACCGAGCTAGTTGAGATCACCCTTTTCCTTTTTGTTCCATTTTTCTCGGGGAGGCGAGAATATAGCGAAGTATGCAGTCGAGGTATGGAATGAAGGTTCTAGAGAGAGTTGTTTAGTAGTCCTCACCATTTTGTAAAATAATGTATCAATAAATGTGATGAGGATTTATTTGAGTATAGATATTGTGCAGAAGATAATATTTGTATTTAAACTCACAGCTTTTCTTGTTGTAATAATAAAGTTGTAGTTGTTTACGTACCATGTATTGACAACTTTCGAGAATGGGTGATGTATACCTATTTTGGGGCGCCACAAGATGCGTGTGTTAATCGCCAGCGTATCAATGAAGGCAAGTATTCTAACCCTTGTTCAAGTTCAGTCTGGACAAGTTTTGTAATTCATGTATTCTTTCACATAAAGTCTTGAATGATGAAGTCTAAAGCCAACTCTTTCGGCTAGACTTATATTATGATTCTGTCAAGCATGATTTATGTTTACCGAGTTATATTAGTATGGTTTTCAATCGAAGACCAAGTATGCTAAAATGTTTTTGTCGTTTAACGACAGGCACGTGAGGTTGCCACAACTTAAACGTATACACGTTTAATGGATGTAGTGTTGATCAACATAGAGTACTATGGGCTGATCACCCAGAAGTGCTCGTAAACTATGCCAAACTTACGGACTTAGTGTCGAGTTGTCCTTTTCAAAAGAAATTATGAACTGCTCATAGTTTTGAGTCTTAGTTGATATTCTGCTGAATATTGTTGTTGAAAAATGTTTTGAATGAAAAGAAGTGCTATTTTGAATTATCAATAGTACTTCGTAACTATTGTTCAATTACTGAAGATATATGAGTTCTATGTTTCAAGCATGTTGTTTATTAGAATTGTAGTTCTTGTTGAGCTAGTCATGCTCACTCTTGCTTGAACCATATGAACACAGCCAAGATCGAGCGGACCGAAGACTCAGGCAAGGACAAGGGCAAGGCGAAGACGAACCCTTAGATTACTTATGTATCATAATAGTTGAATGTCTGTAATATATTGAATATTATGACAAGAACAAACGAATGGGTTACAAAGAACCTGGGAAATGTAATATTATTTTGGGATATATAGAAGTTATATTAGTCCTTTTGAGACTATTCAATTGAATGAATGAATTAATGGTAGTACCGTGTAGCACCATCTGTCGGGTTGGAAGAGACCTGGATTTGGGGGCGTCACAGGTTGGTATCAAAGCATTAGGTTATAAAACTTAGGGGGGATAAAAAACCTTACGTCATAACCTTAAGAGAAGTCAAAGAAGTAAAAGAAGAAAATAACTTTATAAAAATGCATTATGATTATGTTATGTATTTTTATTATTCTACTGACGTGTACTAATCAACTTAACTATTTTGTGTAGATGTCAGGAGTAAATGGAATGTTTGTAGATGGTCAAGCCATTAGTGAAGAATCGGTGAACCAAGTAGAGGTTATACCGAACTCCATAGCAGCAGAGCCAGATGTGGTGATTATTGAGTCTGGAGACTCAGATGATGTTGACTACATGTTAGTATTCGATGGGATGATAGAGGAGGAAGTAGAGACATTGTCCTTTAATCTAGTGGCTGTAGCAGCAGAGATAGCTCCTGGGGGGTCGATGATGTCTCTTTTCATGTCAGTATTGGATAGAAATATCCATTACTGTCAGGAAGTCAAGGAGCTAAAAGCAGAGCTCCAAATGGTTATAGAGGACAAGACTGATGTCAAGTTTATGTGGGAGCAGGAGAATGATGAACGGATTTTGGCTAAGGACAAAGTCCACGATTTAACGCACGAGGTCTTTAAGCTCAAGGAGGAGCTAAAGACCAAGGTGCAGAAGATAGGGAGGATGTCCTATATCTATAGGAGTTCTCATACAGATTTCCAGCAGCAGGTAGCTGGATATCCTGTGGAGGTTGGGCAAACACGGCATACTATTAGCCGTGATATCATTGCCGGTCTTGCCAAGGTAGATTTCAAGAATGCCTTGAGGTAGATGTAGACTAGTAGTAGTTAGAGTAGTATGTAAATATTTTTTAAGTAGTAGTGATTTAAAGCCCTTTTTGTATAGTAAAGGGTAGTCTTTGGTAAATCCTAATTTTTGGAAAGTGATAGCGGGAAAGTAATGTAATCAGCTTAGGTTGAGTATGTTGGAGTTATTGTTAATATTAATGATAACTAATAAAGGAAGGAATAATAACGAAATGTGTTTATTGTATCAGCAAAATGCTGCCAAGAAGAGTGCAACGTAATCAAGATGCGAGCGTAAATCAACCGGAGGGAGGTCCGGTTAATCCGATGCAGGAGTTTATTAATCTGATAACAGCTGCCTTTAATAGAAGAGGGGCTAATATCCCCATAAATCCAGGAGTAGCACGAGCTACTACCTTTAAGGATTTTAAGAGCGTGGGTCCGCCGAAGTTCAAAGGAACTATGGACCGTATTGAAGCCCAAACGTGGGATAAGGAGATAGAGAAGGCATTTTTAATAGCAAATGTCGATGAGGCCCAAAAGGTTGCCTTTGCGACCTATATGATGAAGGGAGAGGCCAATTTTTGGTGGGAAGCCAATCAGGCTAGGGTTGGGATAGCGAATCTGACGTGGGAGAGGTTCAAGGAGATATTCTTCGAGAACTACTTTCCCACGAACATGCAAGGGAGGATGGAGATGACGTTTCTGGAGTTGAAACAAGGGGACATGACGGTTCCCCAATACGCCGCCAAGTTTAATGAACTGGCAAGGTTCGCTCCACATCAAGTGGATACTGAGGTGAGGAAGGCGGGATGGCTCGAGTAGGGCTTGAAACCTTGGCTCTATAACCGCATATCAGTGTTCCAAAGTACTTCTTTTGGGACCGTTTTAGAGAAGGCGATAATCGCCGAAGGTGGTAGTGAGGCGTTGAGCCAGTACCACAAAGATAAGAAGAGTAAGGGGAAAGTAGACGGGAGAGTAAAGATTGAGGGAGCCAGTGGTAGTAGCGAGGGTCAGAAAAGGAAGGTATTTAGCTCTGGGAATACTGGAGTGAAGCAAGGAGACCCGAAGAGAAGGATGGAGGCTGCAGAAGACTGTGGGAAGACTCACTTATGAGTCATCTCTCAAGGGGGAAGGCCGTCTGTTACAATTAATGGATGGGAGAGGGCATATTGCGCCTAATTGTCTAAGTCCGAAGAAGAACCATGGATGCTTTGTGTGTGGATCAACTGACCACATGGTAAAGAACTACCCGAAGAAGGGGACGGATGGGAATCAGGGCGCTAATAGCAGTAAGTTAGCTATTAGTGGACCAGCACAGCCGGGTAGGCCGATGGGTCGTACCTTTAACATGACAGTCCAAGATGCAGTCGCATCAGGGGACGTCATCGCAGGTATTATTTCGATCAACGATATCAATGCGTATGTGCTGTTTGATTCGAGTGCTACTTGTTCGTTTATAGCATGCGATTTTTCTAGACGATTAGGATTACTTCCCGAAAAGTTGCCTATACCTTTAAATATTAAGGTAGCAAACGAAGAAATAATTCTTGTTGAAGATGTTCATAAGAGTTGTTGTGTAGATATACGGGGTTGTAAATTATCGGTAGATTTGTTACTGATAAAGTTAGGAGAATTCGATGTAATTCTTGGAATGGATTGGTTAGTAAACCATGGGGCAATTATAGATTGTCAAAATAAATGTGTGAACATTAAGACGTTAGAACAACCTCGGGTAGTATTTTACGGTAATAGATCACCGGGACGTTCGTGGTTGTCTAACCATGACACAAACTAGGAAATTCTCGAGAAAGGGATCGTGAGGTTATCTCGTGGTCATGTTGTTGATACCCAGAGAGTGGTAGCAACCATGGAACAAATACCTATAGTGAGAGAAATCGTTGATGCATTTTCGAGTGAATTTCCGGGTCTTCCGCCGGATAGGGAGAAAGAGTTTGTGATAGACATTGTTCCAGGAGTGGCACCAGTTTCTAGGGCACCGTATCGTATGGCGCCAGTGGAGATGAAGGAGTTGATGGTGCGGTTATAAGAAGAATCATAGACGGGGAAGTACATTCAACCGAGTGTTTCGCCGTGGGGAGCAATTGCAGATCTTTGTTTGTCAAGAAGCAGGACGGATCATTAAGACTGTGTATCGACTATCGAGAGTTGAACAAGTTAACGATAAAGAATAAATACCCATTACCCAGAATCGATGATCTCTTTGATCAGTTGAAAGGGGCTAAGTATTTTTGTAAAATAGATTTAAGAACGTGGTATCATCAGTTAAAGGTTAGGAAGGAGGATGTGCCAAAGACAACATTCAGGACTCGTAATGGTCATTACGAGTTCCTGGTGATGTCGTTTGGATTGACAAATGCACCAGTTGCATTCATGGATATGATGAACAAACAATATTTGGACAAGTTCGTCGTGGTGTTTATAGATGATATTCTAGTCTATTCTAAGGCGCCAGAAGATCATGTTGAACACCTTAGATTAGTGTTGGAGACACTAAGAAAGGAGAAGTTGTATGCGAAATTCACTAAGTGTGAATTTTGGTTGGAGAAGGTACAGTTTTTAGGTCATGTCATTGACCATGAGGGGATTTTAGTAGATCCAACGAAGGTGGAAGCCGTGATGAATTGGGAACAACCGAAAACGCCGACTGAGGTGCGAAGTTTCCTAGGGTTAGCGGGTTACTATCGGAGATTCATCCAACATTTTTTGAAGATAGCTACTCTGTTGTCTAACTTTACCAGGAAGACAGCGAAATACGCTTGGACTGACAAGTGCGAGGACAGTTTTCAAGAACTAGAGAAGAGATTAAGTGAAGTGCCTGTTTTGTCATTACCCGGTGACACATGAAATTTTGTAGTTTATAGTGATGCTTTGCATAGAGGACTTGGTTGCATGCTCATGCAGCATGGCAAAGTCATTGCGTATGCATCTAGGCAGTTGAAGGATTATGAGAAAGTTTACCCTACTCATGATCTGGAAATGGCCGCAGTAGTTTTGCTCTAATGATATGGAAACATTATCTTTATGGAGAAAAATGTGAGATATACACGGACCACAAGAGTCTAAAATATATCTTCACATAGAAGGAGTTGAATATGAGGCAGAGGAGATGGCTAGAGTTGATAAAGGATTACGACTATGAAATCCTATATCACCTTGGAAAAGCCAATGTAGTTGTCGACGCCTTAAGTAGGAAGGGTCGGGAAAAGTTTTCTTTGTTGACGACTCAAACTGAGTTGATAACAGAGATGGCTAGGATGGAGTTGGAAGTGAAGCTACCAAGTGAAGGAGGACAAATGTTGTTTATGACAGAGATGCAATCTACCATCGTAGAGAGTGTTAAAGAGGTACAACTTAAAATGGATGAGTGCGACCGAATAAACGAGCAGCTAGCCAATGAAAAAGATACTAAGTACAGTCTTGATAATGAGGGATTGTTGAGATTTGAAGGAAGAATTTGGGTTTCGAATGAGACGGAATTAAAGGAGGAGGTGCTACAAGAGGCTCATAGTTCTAGATTTTCGATTCATCCTGGTAGCACTAAGATGTATCAAGATCTTCGACAGAGTTTCTGGTGGCCGAACATGAATAGGGAAATAGCAGAGTACGTGAGTAGGTGCTTGACTTGTCAGGGAGTTAAGGCCGAACATCAACGACCAAGTGGCTTGCTATAGTCATTAGAAATTCCAGAGTGGAAATGGGAGAATATCACGATGGATTTTGTGGTGGGACTTCCGACTACTCAGAAGGGGTATGATGCGATTTTGGTAATAGTAGACCGATTGACGAAGTTGGCTCACTTTTTACCAATTAGGATTAAGTATAACTTAGATCAGTTAGCTAGACTCTATATTAAGGAAATAATCTCTAGACATGGGGTGCCAGTATCAATTGTGTCAGATCGTGACCCATGATTCACATTGAACTTTTGGAGGAGTCTATAAGAGCAGTTGGGAACACAGTTGAATTTGAGTACAGCGTAACATCCACAAACAGATGGACAGAGCGAGAGGACAATTCAGACGTTAGAAGATATGCTGAGATCTTGCGTTATGGATTTCAAGGGTAGTTGGGATGATCATCTACCATTAGTGGAGTTTGCGTATAACAATAGTTATCATGCAAGCATAGGTATGCCACCTTACGAAGCTTTGTATGGGTGGAAATGCAGAACACCACTATACTAGGATGAGGTAGTAGAATGCCGAATGTTGGGACCAGAATTGCTGCAACAGACAGCGGACATTGTCAAGAAGATACAAATGCGTCTTCTAGCTGCTCAAGACAGACAGAAGAAGTTTACGGATCCGCGTAGAGAGAATCGGGAGTTTGAAGTAGGTTCGTACGTATTCCTAAAAGTATCTCCCTAGAAAGGAAAGATACATTTTGGGAAGAAGGGAAAGTTAAGTCCAAGGTTCATAGGACCTTTTGAGGTATTAAAACGGGTAGGTGAGGTAGCTTATATGATAGCCTTACCTCCAGACCGAGAATGAATTCATAATGTATTTCACGTATCTGTGTTACGTCCTTATAAGTCAGATTATAAGCATGTGATAGAATATGAACCTATTCATGTCGAGAAGGACTTAACGTACGAGGAAACGCCGATTCAAATTATCGATAGAAAAGAACAAGTTCTACGAAATAAAGTCATACCTTCCGTGAAGGTGATATGGAAGAACCACGATGCAGAAAAAGCAACATGGGAGTTAGAAGAAGGGATGAAAAAGAATTACCCTCAATTATTTGTGTAATTTTTTTATATATATAACGAGATTTTGGGGACAGAATCCTTATAAGGGGGAGAGAATGTAACGCCTCAGAAAATCGAACCTTTGTAAATACTTTTAATAATGAATAAAATAATATTATTTATTATTATTAAGTATTCATAAGATGAATGTCGTTCTATAACCTAGAAACCCCAAAACGTCATAGTATTTTAACTACGTGAGAGATTTAAAGTGTTTGAATTTCTGAGACGAAAATAAAAGCTTTCCGAAAATTTTTCCGCAAAACACTATTCATCGATTTCTGCTCAAAAATTATTTTTGAACTTCCGAGAAATATGTAACGTTATAATATCAAGGCGATATTGATTATGTAATAATAATCTAAGTATGGAAAACGTAATATTTCGCATGTGGACTTAATTTGGGAACGTTAGTTTATTAAGCGTTAAAGGATGAAAGTTGTGATCGTATAATATGTATTCATTATATGAAGGTAATGAATGTAAGTATAATACGATGTATTATACTATTAAGAATGGAGAATGAAATAACGTATATTACGAATTAATATACGAGCTAGCATACGAAGATTATACGTGGTGTATATATGTAAAGTGTTAATTAAATGTAATAGACTTGTATGATTATTAACCTAATAGTATAAGACCAATAGAATGTGATAATCAAGCCCAAGTGTTTGATAAGTCATAAGTCCAAACTATGGTAGCACAAGCCCAACAAGAAAGTAGTTAGATTAATTAACAAAGCCTTATGAGAAGCCATAATCCATGGGGCAAACCAAGGGTGAAATGGGTAGACTTGATGGGCAAACATTTTGTTTGGTGCACAAGTGTTATGATGAGCAAGAAAGGGAAGTGGCTAGCAAGTTAACTTAGTTGTAAGGTATTGAATAGTAAGGACGTAGAATGAGGAGGTGGATTAAAGGAGGTGGGATGTTTAAAGTCCATAATGCCCTAGCTTTGGAATCCCTATAAATACAATCCTCATTTCATAATTGTTGGTTGTTCAATTTCTCCCAACGCCTCTCAAAGATAAACAACTTATTTGGTAGAGAGAATAAGCCACTTAAACACTTATAAGCCACTTTAACTTTTGCTAGATTTTCCAAATTGAATTGAAGTCATAGTCTTCAAGGGTAAGACTCGTACTTTTTATCTTTATCTCTTCTATGATAGGATTTATAGAGAAGGGGGATTGGTTGTTAAGAACATGTTATAAGTTATTAAGGAATTAACTTAAGCCGAATAATTTGAATAAGCAACTTGAACTCTAATAAGTTGTTGGAATCTTGAAGAACTTATCATATGTTTGTCATATGATGTTAGTTTGTTGAATATAGAATGAGAACATTGATTGATGGACTTAAGTTCATAGTAAGTCATAAGCATGAGAATTTGTAGTTCATAAGTTAATTAAGTCATTGACTTATGAGAATAATTCAAAACCTACTTTGATTATAAGTTGGTGTAGTAAGTAACTTGTAATGATCATATGTTGGTTGAAATTAATTTAGAACCATTAAGAATGTAGTTTTGCTGGAATTCACATGATTGGACGATTATCGTCGAATTCGTGAAATTCTCGGAATGAAGGTCGTATTTTGTGTTTGCAGTCAAAAACGTTGGTTTTCGATGGAGACAAGTCATATTTGGCATTATAGAGTTGCAGACTCAAAAATGACAGAATTTTGACTTAGAACGAAGAAACGAGCATTGAACGTTCACGGACGTTTATCGTTTTCGTTAAAAATGAAATCATAGGTGAAATTTCAGCAAACGAAGTCAAATAGATAAAATTCTTGCGTGAACACATAGTGTATGTAATTTGTGAACCGTAGGCTTTTGAACGAGCCAATTCAGACTTATAACGAAGTTATGAGTCCGAAAGTTTTGTAAAATTTTCAAACTTTGCAAACTGTCTGAGGCACAAAGTCCGCGCCATGGCGCAACTCACAAAACTTTAAAGCCGTAGCCATGCGAGGCGAGGCTAGAATCGAAAGACATCGCTAACTCGTCTTAAGAAGAAGCGAGATGAAGAACTAATTGTGGCGTCGCAGCGCCATGTCTGGAGGCCAGACACTGCTAACTCACGCCGCAGCGCGAGATAAAGGGTAATGGGTGGCGCCGCAGCGCCAACCCTAGGCAATGGACAATGAAGAATTATTATAAGTACAGAATGAAAGGGAACTTTATAGTAATGAACTAAGGTGCTAATATAACATTTTTAAGGCATTGTAAGACATTTAATATATGATGATTAGAGGTTAATAATCAATTGAATGTGAGCGTAATGTAAATGACATAATGAAAAGCTGGAAACCATAATAACAGATCTAAGTCAAGATTTAGATTGAGATGAAGGGTAAGATATAATAGTATACATACTTGATTATATATGACCTAATGTGGTACGTTATATGATCATGTATTATAGAAATGTAGTGACTTAAAGTGTACGTGTGTTAATCAATAAGCAGACGCTGAAGGTAAGTATTCTAACCCTTGTTCCAGTTCAGTCTGGACAAGTTTTGTAATTTATGTATTCTTTCACATGAAGTCTTGAATGATGAAGTCTAAAGCGAACTCTTTCGGCTAGACTTATATTATGATTCTGTCAAGCATGATTTATGTTTACCGAGTTATATTGGTATGGTTTTCAATCGAAGGCCAAGTATGCTAAAATGTTTTTGTCGTTTAACGACAAGCATGTGAGGTTGCCACAACTTAAACGTATACATGTTTAATGGATGTAGTGTTGATCAACATAGAGTACTATAAAATGATCACCCGAAGTGCTTTCGTATGCTATCTTGGGACTTACGGACTTAGTGCCGGGTTGTCCTTTTCAAAAGAAATTATGAACTACTCATAGTTTTGAGCCTTAGTTGATATTCTGCTGAATATTATTATTGAAAAACGTTTTGAATGAAAAGAAGTGCTATTTTAAATTATCAATAGTACATCGTAACTATTGTTCAGTTACTAAAGATATATGAGTTCTATGTTTCAAGCATGTTGTTTATTAGAATTGTAGTACTTGCTGAGCTAGTCATGCTCATTCTTGCTTGAACCATATGAACACAGCCAAGATCGAGCGGACTGAAGGCTCTGGCAAGGACAAGGGCAAGGCCAAGACGAACCCTTAGATTACTTATGTAATAGAATAGTTGAATGTCTGTAATATATTGAATATTATGACAAAAACAAATGAATGGGTTACAAAGAACTTGGGAAAATGTAATATTATTTTGGGATATATAGAAGTTATATTAGTCCTTTTGAGACTATTCAATTGAATGAATGAATGAATGGTAGTACCGTGTAGCACCATATGTCAGGTTGGAAGAGACCTAGATTTTGGGGCGTCACAAAGTTTGTGTTGATTAATGATGAAATTGTTAGTTCCATTGTGTTCGAATTATTAGTGTTAGTGGCAATCGACATTTATTTCAATAATAATTGATGTCCGAAAGTTATCGGGTAATTAACCGGATAAATGAGAAATTAATTGCTATTGATTCACATGGTTATAACTATTTGTTCACATGTGTGTACTATAGATTCACATTCATTTGCTATTAGGGGAGTTGGTGCAAGATTGATAATACTTGCATGACTAAGTTAAAAATGGAAGTATAGATGGAGGTATTATACTGTAATTAGTATTTCAAATGTCTAGAACTATTGATTCACATGATTTACTATTGATTCACATTATTTACTATTAGGGGAGGTGGTGCAAGTTTGGTAATACTTACAGGAATAAATTAAAAATGAAAGAAAAGTTGGAGGTATTGTACTGTAATATTTTGAGCCCCAAAACGTGCAATTATCAAAACTATATTTTCCTATAAATAGAAGCTCAGTCCATCATTATTTTTCACCAATTCACTAAAGCTATAGAGCAATTATTATAGAGAGAAATTATAGAGAGAAAGAAGAAGAGAAGTCTGCTACCACACTATTCCACTATACAGTCTTCTTTTGAGGTAAGGGGTATTATTTCTTTCATATTCATGAAGAGAGCTATTATTATTCCATTCCTTATTATTTTGTTGGAATAACCTGTATACGCGGACTACCGTATATATGGTGAAATTCTTCTGTTATTCCATTCTTTATTATTATGTTGGAATAACTTGTCTATGCGAAGTACCGCATACATGGTAAAATTCTTCTATTATTCCATTCTTTATTATTCTGTCAAAATATCCTGTTTGTGCGTTTGCGCATGACCTGGTTCCATTATTTATTATTCCATCGGAATATACTGTCTGTGCATTTACGCATGAACTGGTTCCATTATTTATTATTCTGTTGGAATATCCTGTCTGTGCATTTACGCATGACCTGGTACCATTATTTATTATTCTTATGGAATAACCTGTCTGTACGGTATATCGCATGCTTGGTGAATTCTTCTTTTATTCCATTCCTTATTGTTCTGTTGGAATAACCTGTCTGTGTGGATTACTACATGCATGGTGAATGACCTTTCGTATTCATTCTTTATTAAATTGTGGAAATGATCTATTTACGTGGATTACCGCATGGCGGATGAAAATCTATTTGCAGTTTCGTATATTCTATAATACTCATTTCTTTTGTACTCGTCATGAAATATTATTTTATTTAGTATTTTTTGTTACGAGTTACTATTCACGAGTTACTATTCATCCAGTTACTATTCACTCTTGTATTATTCACTCGGGTATTCGGGGCACTTTTCATTCCGAAATACTATTCATGAGTTACTATTCATGGGTTACTATTCACCCAAATTACTATTCACCCGAATATTATTCACTCGGGTATTTGGAGTACTTTTCATGTCGAGGTACTATTCCTGAAGTACTATTCACGACGTACTATTCACGATGAAAAAATTATTCTTTTCTGTCCAAATTATTTTTGGTGCATGAATATTATTCTTGAATTTTACTCTACAAAGCAGTATCATGTTGACAATTTGGACGTTATTGATATCAGGATAAATTAACTTATAAATCTTTAAAATTTATTCTTGAACTTGTTTTATTGAATTATTATGTCATTGTCATCATCCTCATGCATATATTGTGTTGAAGATCATCTTTGGCTTACGTGCATAGATGGACTCGGTATGATTATGACCAGGGATCATTCGGTATAATCATGACCTGTAATGTTATAAATGATGTGGTAAAAGTCCTCAGTGGCCTGTAGTGCATTGATGGACAGTTTTTTTTTATGATTATGACCATGGATTATTCGGTATAGTCATGACCATTGATGATTTAATGAATATCCTTGGTCCGTAGTGCAGGGATGATTCGATGATGTGGTTTATTTATTAAGCTGAGTTTCAGCTATAAAAAAAATTGATGAAAACATTTTAAATCATAGAAGATAGTATATATCATTCTCTACTTGACTCTTCTAATGGATTGCTTATTTCGCTGCAGTTGTTGATCTAAAACTTGTTGTCTATTGTATTCTATCAGTTGTTATACTGTTGAAGGCTAAGGATAATTCATTCTGCATTATCTTAGTCATAATATTTCTTACTGGGCTAGTTGAGCTCACCCTTTCTTTCATTGTTCTCTTCAGGAAATGAGAATATAGCTGGGACGAATCGGGAAATGGAGTGGTGGTCCAGGATAAATGGCTTTAGTAGTCCTTACTATTCTGTGAAATGTATTTGGCGACTCAAGATGGGTGATGTATACCTATTTTGAGGGTGTCACAGTTGGTATCAAAACCTAGGGATATGATCCCTGGCTGAGATGTGAGACAAGAACTAGGAGGGGAGAGACGGGGAATTCCTTTGTTAGTATGACCTACCTAAGTTTATTTGGTATTTAATTGGTCAGTCAGAGTATAGGAATAATATGTGACATGTTAATTAACCCTTGTTTTGTGACAGTGTTTGAAAATGGCATCTGAAAATGTTGAGATCAGCAATGAAGCTCATGAGACCGTTAAGTCACCAACGATCAATACCTAGGATAATGTGCAATAGGAAAACAATAATCCTCAGGTAAATAACAAAATTGATCAGATGATGAACGATGAGATGTTCAGAGGCTTTATACAATTCATGCAACATCAGGCGAGAGAGACTCATGTTCAAAATTTAAGTGGAAACAGTGGCAACTCTCGGATGGTCACTGCTAAGCAGTTCAAGGAGCTAGGACCACCGGAGTTTTTGAGAAAGCCAGAACCACTCAAGGCGGAGACGTGGTTAAAGCAGATCACCAAGATATTTGATGTCTTGGGATGCTCCGTGGAGAAAAAGGTTCCCTTTGCCACCTTTATGTTGTGTGAAGAGGTAGATTACTGGTGGGAATCTATAAAATGTACCCAGCCTGACGTACTCAAGATGTCTTGGGAGAAGTTCCGAGAGCTGTTCAACGACAAGTACTTTCCCGAAAGTATTCGTCACATAAAGGAGGTGGAGTTTATCAAGTTGGAGAAAAATAATATGACCGTGTCGCAATACGAGGCTAAATTTGCGGAGTTATCCCGGTTTGCATCCCATTTGGTCGATAATGAGGAGCGAATGAGGCGAATGTTTCTAAGAGGTTTGAAACCCGATATATGTCAATACCTCATTTCTCACAAATTTTGTTTATATTCAGATGTTGTGAATAGGGCTTAGTTATTGGAGAGCGATAATGAGTTAGCATAAAGAAAAGGCAACGACCAACAACACGATAATAATTGTACCGTTGGCAACGGCCATCGGAACAATGATAACCATCGTGAGGGAAATTATCATGCCAAGAATGGTAACCACTTCGGTGGTAATCATGGCCAAGATCATAGAAGTGGAAAATTCAAGAAGAAAAGATTTAACGATGATGGGAAGACATCGGCAGTAGCACCAATAACCATTTTCAAGGATGGAAAACGACCACCAGTTAGATGCTATGGATGCGGAGAGGAGGGACGCATAAGTCTAAACTGTTCACAGCCTTCCAAGGTATGTTTTAGTTGTGGAAAAGACGGTAACATAACTTGATTTTGTCTTGTAGCGAAATCAAGTCCAGCTGGGACGGTGGCAATAAAGGTGGATACGAACAAAACAAAGTGGGTGGTTTCACGAAGAGCATTTTTTGTGACTTCTCAAAAAGTGAGTAACCGAAACGAAGTTAACATGGGTTAGTTAATTATAAATTCTTGCGAAGTCTATACCTTATTAGATACCGGTTCTACCCATTCTTTTATCTCTCTTGCTTGCACTCAACATTTAAATTTGACTCCAGAGAGATTAAACTTTGACTTATCAGTTGAAACTTCGTTAGTAGAAACCGTTGTTACCTCCATTGTTTATAAATCTTGCTAATTCAAATCGACAATTTCACGTTACCTGTCGATCTTATCTCTTTGAAAATACTTGCCTTTGATGTGATTATAGGAAGCGATTGGTTAACTACTCATCATGCTTTTCATAAGGTTGTTAGCTTTCATATTCCTAACAAACCTATTATGCGAATTCAAGCAACCAAACCACTAAAGTTAATCACTGTTATATCAAGCAATAAGTAAAGAGCCCCAATCCTTTCGTTGTTGACTTCCTTGTGTGGAATGCACCGAAGCCAGACTTTCTATAGGCGACGTCGTGAATGACGATGGCAAGTTGATAGGTATCAATGTGATGTACTATCCAAGTCTTGGATGAGAGTCACAGTTTTGAATGATATTTCTATTGTTAATAAATTTCCTAACATATTCTTGAAGACTTCTTAGCCTAACCCTAGAGTGTGAAATCGAATTTTGTATTGACCCCAGTACAAAACCCATTTCTAAAACCCTTCAATATTTCTTCACCTAGAACGAACGTATTATGCGCCAAAGATGTTAGCTCGAGCTGTTGAAGATTACGATCGTACCATTCAATATCATCGTGGAAGAGCGAACGTGGTAGCTGACGCGTTGAGTAGAAGATCATATACGTTTACTAGTGCGATGTTGTTAACACAAAAACCCATTTCTTATAAATTACAAATGATGAAGATAGAGTTAAAGACTCTAAGGACCCACGTGAAGATAACAAATATACAAGTAGAATCGACTTTAATCGATAAAGTTAAAGCCGTGCAAGCTACATACTCAGAGCTGATGAATTTGAAGAAGAAGGTTCAAGAATGCGTTATTCTAGAAGCAAGAGTCGATGAATAGAGGAAATCTCAACCCTCGATTTAATTGGCCCATTTGAAATCCTCGATCTAGTAGGAACTGTGGCCTATAGACTCGTTTTATTGCTAAGTATATTGCGTGTTCATAATGTTTTTTTACGTATCGATGTTATGTAAATATGTGGATGACCCGAACCACGTTATTAAATTAGAACTAGACGAGATAGCAGAGGATTTAACGTATGAGAAGATACGTGTTAAAATCTTGGATAAGAAGGATTATATTCGACACACAAAGGTTATACCTCAAGAGTTAGAATCTGAAATGAAGTCAAGGTATCCTCACCTCTTCGACATACCAGGTACGTACATAAATTTTGAGGGCGAAATTTCATAAGGAGGGGAGATTGTGAGACCCCAAATTTTATGAATAAAGATTTAAATTTCTCGAAATATTTTTTTAAATATTATGGTGTGGATTTGATATAATGTTATAGTTGTGGTTAATATTTATAAATTTTGCAAAGTATGCAAGTTGTTAAAAAATATTCATTTAGTCGGGGAATATTCTTTTTATCGGGGAATATCCGTACGACGGCACAATCATTGGTGGACCCCACAACAGAAGTATTGTCGTAGTTAGAAAATGACATAATTATCTTTTTATAAAAATAACGACGAAAGTGTTACCGTTAAAACTGTTGAACTACCCGGTAGTAAAAGTACAGTAATACGCGTGGTTGCATAGTAGCACACGGTATTGATTATTGATGCTTACGTGAGAAATTACTCAGTTATACTCAATTATTGCTACAGTAATTGCTGCATCATATCTCTCATATTATTGATTCAATTATTATCACAGTATCATCTGCATAATATGATATATTATTAAATCAATAATTGAGATGGCAAAGTTATTTATATTATTATTTGAAATATTGACAATATCTAGAAGTTCTGTCAAGGAGAGGTTTGGTCACCTAATTGTGCGCCAATAAGGAGAAATCCTTATCGGAAAGCCCCCTCTTTCCTAGGAACGACCTGGTTGTTAAATATTGTGAGTTATAATATTAATGATGAATAAGTTCGTATTGATTAAAGATGAAATTGATAGTTACATTATGTTTGAATTATTAGTGTTAGTGGAAATCGACATTTATTTCTATAATAATTGATGTTTAGAAGTTATCCGGTAATTAACCGGATAAATGAGCAATTAATTGCTATTGATTCACATGATTTTAACTATTTGTTCACATGTGTGTACAATTGATTCATATTCATTTACTATTAGGGAAGTTGGTGCAAGATTGATAATACTTGCATGACTAAGTTAAAAATGGAGGTATAGATGGAGGTACTATACTGTAATTCATAGTTTCACATGTCTAGAACTATTGATTCACATGATTTACTATTGATTCACATTATTTACTATTAGGGGAGGTAGTGCAAGTTTGATAATACTTGCAGGACTAAATTAAAAATGAAAGAAAAGTTGGAGGTATTGTACTGTAATATTTCGAGCCCTAAAACGTGTAATTATCGAAACTATATTTTCCTATAAATAGAAGCTCATTCCTTCATTATTTTTCACCAATTCACTAAAGCTACAGAGCAATTATTATAGAGAAAAATTATAGAGAGAAAGAAGAAGAGAAGTCTGCTACCACACTATTCCACTATCCAGTCTTTTTTTGAGGTAAGGGGTATTATTTCTTTCGTATTCATGAAGAGAGCTATTGTTATTCCATTCCTTATTATTCTGTTGGAATAACTCAGATAATGCGGACTCACAGTATATATGGTGAAATTCTTCATTATTCCATTCTTTATTATTATGTTGAATAACTTTACACATCAATACCGCATACATGGTGAAATTCTTCTATTATTCCATTCTTTATTATTCTGTCGGAATATCCTGTCTGTGCGTTTACGCATGACCTGGTTCTATTTTCCTCTAAATAAAGAAATAAGGTCAGGCAAATCAGCCATTAAAGAGCCATCGGTAAATCGGGCAGTTATTATTCTATCGAAATATCCTGTTTGTGCGTTTACGCATGACCTGGTTCTATTATTTATTATTTTGTTGGAATATCTTGTCTGTGCATTTACGCATGACCTGGTTCCATTATTTATTATTCTGTTGGAATAACCTGTCTGTGCGGCCTATTGCATGCCTGGTAAATTCTTCTGTTATTCCATTCCTTATTGTTCTGTTGGAATAACCTGTCTATGTGGATACCATGTGCATGGTGAATGACCTTTCGTATTCATTCTTTATTATATTGTGGAAATGATCTGTTTACGTGGATTACCGTATGGCGGATGAAATCCATTTGCAGTTTCGTATATTCTATTATACTCGTATGAGATATCATTTCTTTTGTACTCGTCATGAAATATCATTTTATTTGGTATTTTCTGTTACGAGTTACTATTCACGGGTTACTATTCACCCAGTTACTATTCACTCTAGTATTGTTCACTCGGGTATTCGAGGTACTTTTCATGCCGGAATACTATTCATGAGTTACTATTCACCCAAATTACTATTCACCCAAATAATATTCACTCGGGTATTTGGAGTACTTTTCATGTCAGGATACTATTCATGAGGTACTATTCCTGAAGTACTATTCATGGGGTACTATTCACGACAAAAAAATTATTCTTTTATGTCCAAATTATTTTTGGTGCATGAATATTATTCTTGAATTTTACTCTACAAAGCAGTATCATGTTGACAATTTGGACATTATTGATTTCAGGATAAATTAACTTATAAATCTTTAAAATTTATTCTTGAACTTGTTTTATTGAATTATTATGTCATTATCATCATCCTCATGCTTATATTGTGATGAAGGTCATCTTTGGCTTACGTGCATAGATGGACTCAGTATGATTATGACCAGGGATCATTCGGTATAATCATGATTCGTAATGTTATAAATGATGTGGTAAAAGTCCTCGATGGCACATGTAGTGCATTGATGGGATGCTTTTTATGATTATGACCATGGATTATTCGGTATAGTCATGATCATTGATGATTTAATGAATATCCTTGGCTCAGTAGTGCGTGGATGATTCGATGATGTGGTTTATTTATTTGTCGAGTCTCAAATGATAAAAAAAAAATTAATGAAAACATTTTAAATCATAGAAGATAGTAGATATCATGCTCTACTTGACTCTTCTAATGGATTGCTTATTCCGCTGCAGTTGTTGATCTAAAACTTATTGTCTATTGTATTCTATCAGTTGTTATACTGTTGAAGGCTAAGGATAATTCATTCTACATTATCTTAGTCATAATATTTCTTACTGGGCTAGTTGAGCTCACCCTTTCTTTCATTGTTCTCTTTAGGAAATAAGAATATAGCTGGGACGAATCTGGAAATGTAGTGATGGTCCACTATAAATGGCTTTAGTAGTCCTCACTATTCTGTAAAATAGTGTGATAATAATTGTAATGAGGACACCATTGAGTGTGGATATTTTCTAGATGACAATATTCTTGTTTAAACTCTCAGCTATGTTTTGTCGTATTTTACACGTCTGTTGTATAATTAAGTTTGTATTTGATTTATGTACCATGTATTTGGCGACTAAGATGGGTGATGTATACATGTTTTGGGGGCGTCATAGTTCGTCTTCGCCTTGCCCTTATCCTTTCCGGAGCCTTCGGTCCGCTCGATCTTAGCTGTGTCCATATGGTTTAAGCAAGAGTGAGCATGATTAGCTCAACAAGTACTACAATTCTATTAAACAACATGCTTGAAACATAGAACTCGTATATCTTCAATAACTGAACAATAGTTACGAAGTACTATCAATAATTCAAAATAGCACTTCTTTTCATTCAAAACATTTTACAACAACAATATTCAGTAAAACATCAATTACGGTCCAAGACCTTGAGCATTTCATAAGTTCTTTTGAAAAGGACGTCCCAGCACTAAGTCCGTAAGTCCGACATTACTTACGAGCACGTCTAGGTGATCAGCCTATAGTACTCTATGTTGATCATCACTACATTCATTAAACGTGTATACGTTTAAGTTGTGGCAACCTCACATGCCTATCGTTAAACGACAAAAACTTTTTAGCATACTCATTCTTCGTTTGAAAACCAAACCAATATAACTCGATAAACATTAATCATGCTTGATAGAATCATAATATAAGTCTAGCCGAAAGAATTGGCTTTGACTTTATCATACAAGACTTCATGCGAAGGAATACATGAATTTCAAAGCTTGTCCAGACTGAACTGGAATAAGAGTTAGAATACTTGCCTTTACCGTCTACTTACTGTTTATCACACGTACACTTTAAGTCTCTAAGTCTCTACAATACATGATCATATAACGTACCAAATTAGGTCATATATAATCAAGTAGGTATACTACTATATCTTACCCTTCACCTCAATCTAATTCTGTCTTAGATTTGTTATTATTGGTTCCGGCTTTTCGTTACATTGTTTCATTACGTTCATGATTGATTACTTATCTTCAACCTTTAGACAACATAAAGAAGGTTTAACAATACCTTACCATACCTTATTAAGTTCCTCAGTTTATTATTACTGAGTTATTGTTCATGCTATACTTGAAAACCTTCATCACTGTCCAAACCCTAGGGTTGGCGCTGCGTCGCCACCCTTTCCTCTTTAAGTCGCACGACACGAAAGTTAGCGAGATGCAAGTCCGGACTCGGTCTTTGTGGCGCCGAGTCTCCTTTTCTATGGTCAGACTGCAGTGCCGATTAGCGATGTGCCTGTCTTGGCCTCGCGATCATGGGCGGGCCTTAAAGCTACGAGTCGTGGCTGGCATACGGACTCTGTGCCTCAGACAATTTTGCAGATTTTAAAATTTTGCGAAACTCCCGGACGAATAACTTCTTCGTTATAAGTCTGAATTGGCTCGTTCAAAAGCCTACGGTTCAAAAATTACATACTCTATGCGTTCATGCAAGAATTTTATCTATTTGACTTCGTTTGCTAAAATCTCACCTATTAGTTCATTTTTAACAAAAACGATAAACGTTTTGTGAACGTTCAACGCTCGTTTCTTCGTTCTAAGTCAGAATCCGGTCAGTTTTGAGTTTGCAACTCTATAATGCCAAATATGACTTGTCTCCATCGAAAACCAACATTTCTGAGTTCAAACACAAAATACGACTTCTATTCCGAGAATTTCACGAATTCAACGATTATCGTCCAATCGTGTGAATTTCGGCGAAACCTCATTACTAATGATTTGATTATAATTCTAAATGGATTTTAATCATCATATGAACATTTCAAGTTACTTATTATACCAACTTATTAAAAAAGTAAATTTTGACTTATTCTCATAATTCAATGACTTAATCAACTTATAAACTACGAATTCCATTTCTTATGACTTAATATGGACTTAAGTCCATCAATCAATGTTCTCATACCATATTGAACATACTAACATCTTATGACAATCATATGATAAGTTCATCATAAGTTTATTAACTTATTTAGGTTCTAGTTGCTTATTCACAACTTATTCGGCTTAAGTTCAATCATTAATCACTTCTTATATGTTCTTAGCATACAAGTTCATTAAGCTACACTTCTCTATCAAACTTATTATGGTAGAGATAGACTAATAGCATAGGATCATTTACCTTTGATGACTTAAGTCTTCTTCTTCTTCTTGAAAGAAATATGAAAGCCTAACTTAACTTGCTTATTCTTGATTTATTCTCTCTAACACTTAAGCACTTAACTTGCTAGAGGTTTGGAGGAATTTTAATCAAGCAACAAATGAATTAGTGAGCTCTCTATTTATAGGCTTGGCAAAGTGAGGGTAAAATGGTCATTTAGGCCCTCCACCTCCTTAATCCCACCTTCTTACTATTCATTGCTTTGGCTCTAAGTAAACATGTTTATCACTCACTTTTCTTGCTCAACACAACACTTGATCATAACATAAAGTACTTGCCCATCAAGACTACCCATATTAACATGGTTTGCTCCATGGATCATGACTAATCCATTGGGTCATTACATTGGGCTTGCTTAATTAATCTAGCTTATTTCTTGTTGGGCTTGCATTACTTTAATTTGGACTCTTAATTAACAAATACTTGGGCTTGCATATCATTTCCTATTGGACTTCTACCAATATGGTAATAATCCTGTAAGTCCATTCTATTTAATTAAGAACCTTAACATAAATACTATACGTATAATTCTCGTATGCTAGCTCGTATACTAATTCGTAATATATGTTATTCCATTCTCCATACATATTCGTTAATACTTCATATTATACTTGCTTTCAATACCTCATATAATACTTACGTATCATACAATCAATACTTTCTCTTCCTAACGCTTAATATTCCTAATGTTCTCTAATTAAGTCTGCATGCGAAATATTGTGTTTTCCATACTTAGATTATTATTACATGATCCATCTCACCTTAATATTATAACATTATGTATTTCTCGGAAATTCAAAAATAATTCCTGAGCAGAAATCGATGAATAGTGTTTTTTAAAAAAAACTACGACGTTCCGACGTTTCTAGGTTATAGAATGACATTCATCTTATCAACACGCAATAATAATAAATAATATTATTTTAGTCATTATTAAAAGTATTTACAAAATGTTTGATTTTCCGGGGCGTTACAAAAGATTACTCGTAACTGTGGACATATTTTGTGGTCTTATAACCCTCAGATATTTATATTCCATATTTTGATTCCAGTCTTTGGTTATCATTGATAGAGTATTATTCAGTTTTGATGAGCCTCTTTATTGGCAGCTATCATATTCTTGTTTACTCATTGATATATCTAGTGAGCATTTATTTTGCTCATTCTTGCATATTTATACACTCATTGTAGCTAAAGTTGAGAAGGTAGATGAGCCTTCAACTAGCTAAGGAAAGGGGAAAATGTACTAGTGATGCAGACTTGTAATTTTTATTTATTGTGATGGTCATAGACTTTTAATTATTGATGTGATGTAATAATTTTATTTCCGCACTTGAATGATGTTTAAAGGTTAGACAACCTGGGAAGATTTTTATTTAATGATGTAACTCTATTTAAAGGGAGGATTTATGGTTAAATGTTATTTTATTTCGGTAGGCAGATGTAAATGATTGGATAGTGAACACCAAATCTTATGGGAATGAGGTACCTAGATTTGGGGGTGTCACAGGTATGTTGTAGTTTTATGAGTTACGAACCCATAGAATCGAAAATGGACTGATTTGGATGAGTATAACTCATGTTATGAAAATCGGAATGAGATGAGGTCTGTAAAATCATGAAGTGCAGAACTTGAAGGGCCGTTCTACCTCCCAGGGTGCAGCTGCGCTGCCCCCAAGGCCTATTGGGGCGCAGCTTCGCCAGGCTTTAGTGTTGGGTAGACTGCTTTGACCAGTTGTAGTAAATTAGGCATAACATTTTCATACGAACTCCGATTGAGGTGATTCAAGATGATCCAGAACGAGGACGAATAGACCTACAACTTTTGTTCTTTAAGTTTTTCAATTTGAGGTCGTTGGGAAGGGTCAAAACAGTTATCCTTGTGACTGTTACGTAATAGGAGGTGATCGGAGGGCGTCGAATGAGCACATACGCATGGAATATGTTATTCTAAGTGATATAACATGAAAATGCATGATATTATACATGACATATAAGATTACCTTACTTATAAGGAATTACCTTAGCATGATTGAGTATGTTTTTAAAGAAACTTTAGATTTTAAACACAAGTTTAGACGAACTTTAAGTCTTTTGAATTCTGATATTTGTAGCATATGTAAAGGGTTTAGTCATGCATATAAATAGGTATGACACATGGCCTTGAGTACCTTTTGTATACTATGAACTTGTGTACCTCTAATTTTGACCTTGATAACATATATATGAGGTCTAAGTACGCATGATGTAAGATTCAAAGTTGTATCATAGTTGTGTTAGATTTCTTTGATTTCAAAGATAAGCTCATATATCATTTGTAAACAAAGTTTTATAAACATGTAGTGGTTATATTTTGCCCTTGGAAACGTACGTAGAAACATGTACAAACAAGTATGACGTGTGAGTTGAAGTTTTAAAACTAAGAGGGACGAACTTAAAGTAACTTGTGGACTTAAAGTTCTAAATGTAATAACATACATACATGGCTTAGTTAGCTATGAAATGAGAGTTAGAGTTGCACCTAGTTGCTTTAACTTGGCCTAAAATGACTTTTAAAAATGAACTTGAATGCCTTGTGAAACTAAGCTTGTATAAACATGGCTTACATGTGTGCTCATCTAGCTAGACACCGTATAAGTCATGTGAGTATGAATTGTAACAAGTTCTCAAATGATGAACTATACTAATGAGTTGAATAAATACGAGCATACGTGTTATAAGCGATGAAGCGGTTAAGGTAGTTCATTCCTTGTACATGAACCTACTTAGTGAAAATAACTTAATGTAAAACACAAGAGACACCCAATTTGTGCTAAACGTGTGGATAAGTTAGGTGCTAACAGTCATGCATACTAAGAACCTATACAAAAGTAGAAAATAAATACTCAACTTTGGTCTGGCTAGGGGATGGCGCAGCTGCGCCCATCCCAGGCCTAATTGCAGCGCAGCTTCGCCACAGGGCAGTGAAGCCTGACTATTTTAACTTTGATCCGAACCTTAAAGCATGTGTGTAATGAAAGTCTAGAGCTATAATACTTGACATAGATGATGTTTTAAGTATAAGAACAAGTAATGGTTATATAAAACCCAAATTGGTTAAATTTTATTAAAGTTTGTAAAATGTAAGAACAATGTAGATCGCGCATTTATAAACTTTAAATGTGTAACAAACACATATAGAGTCAAGTGTGTGAGAAAGATTTATGAATGTTGATATGAAGCATGTGTAGCTAAGATGTACTTTATATACATAGCTATTCTAAGAGTTTATTAAGAAATCAAAGTGTAGGATTACAAACTTAGTTAGAAAATAATGTAAATTATTATTACATTGAGAATGTATGAATATATGACTAATGGATATGAATCCATGATTATATAACTTTGTAGGAATACACGAAGTGCAGATAAGCTTTAAGCAGTTAAGTCGTAGTTCATAAACTACGAATCAGGCAAGTCTTTCAGTTCTTATTTGTTATATGAATTCGATAACTATTAGTCGAGCTTTATTATGTTATGCAAATGTTGATGTATATATATGAAATGCATATGAGATATGTATGAAATGTGAAAGTTGATCTTTGATGATATGCTTATGTTGGTAAATCTCTATGCCTGTTATGTGTGAAGTAACATGCGTAGTAAATATTAATTGATTATAAATGCATGAACTGAATATGTTATTATATGTTATGTGCTGCATGAAAACTATTAGAATTGCTGGGCTGTCGAGCTCACCCTTGCAAATAACCACTTTTGCAGGTTAAAGATACACGGTAAAGGTTACATGCTACTTGATTGATAAAGTCCAATAGTATTGAAGGAGATTTATTTATTATTTAACTAGATGGTCCTGAACCATGTTTAGATTCTAGTAGATGTACATAATAGTAGTTTATAATGTGTAATACATGTTAAGTTGTACGATGTGATATATAGAGAAATTCGAATCGAGATGTAAATATTTATACGAAAATTGAATAAAGTGAATCATAGAATAATTTGATTCAGGGATTTGTAATTGATTCAAGTTAAGAAATCAATAAAAGATTTTTTTTAAAGGAGATTAAAAAATTTTAAATTATTCCGCATATTTGTATAACATCGAATATGATGTAAAACAGGAATAGTAAATGAACAAGATTAGAAACTTATAAAAGTTTGGGGTCATTACATAGATCCTGGAAATGGAAAGAATTTATATTCTAAATTGTAATAAGTAAAGTTATATTCATTAAGTTATGAATAAAAGATATCAATAGTTTGATGATAGTAGTATCGTGGCAGACTGAATCCGAGGTTCAAAGGGACCTGGATTTGGGGGCGTCACAGTTGTTCCCCCACCTAAGGTTCATAACCTACAGCTCTGATACCAACCTGTGACATCCCCAAACTCGGTACTTCAATTCCGTGGGATTTGGTGTTCACTGTACAAATATCATCTATCTATCTACCCATAATAAATGCAAACCATGCAATAGATAGAAATAAATCTTCCCCTTATGGGGTTACAACATCTGAATAATAATAAATACAATCCCAGGTTAAACTAACCTTAAACATCTGTGCGGAATCATAAACAAATAACAAGTCTTAACAACATCAAGTTTGAAACATAAATACATAATCACATAAACAACAAGTCTTCATCACTTGTTAATCTTGCCCTTGCTCTTACTAGTGGAAGGCTCGTCGGATCTTTCATTCTTAACTGCAATGTTATTATTACGCAAGAGTGAGCACGATTGCCCATAAATATAACAATATTACAATAAAATAATAACATGTAAATGAATCAAAGACTCCTGAAATAGGAAAACTCGGCTTTTGAATCAAGAATGAGTAACAAGAATCAAAAGAACTTCTGAGGGTCATAAGACCTTGAACTATATCCTAAGTTGTCAAGTGTTTATACTTGAAACCTTTAACAGTCATGAGACTATGGACTCTTCTCCTCGTACTTAGGGGGATCAGCCCTTAGTACCATATTGTGCACAATATCTTAACGCTAACGCATAAGTAATCCCCTATACAGGGTTGTTCATCTCAGTTTGACATTAGAGTTCGCACCAAGGGAAGTTTGGTTTGGATAATTCAACAAGGGTTTTGAAATTTAGAATTTTCATCAACTATGGATTAGTCGAATCATTAAGGGTTCGCTAATCTAACAAGGTTCAACCGTAACTGATATTTAAATTGAAATAAAATCTCAAGAGGTATACAATAGAATAAGTATTGTATAACAGCATCATGCTTTGAAAGATTAATAAACTTTAATATAACAAAATAGACTTGATCAATAATAACAAGAATTTGCTCGATGTAAAGAGGTAAATTTATAAACTTATTTCATTATAACAAGTAGGGTTAGGAAACTTGCCTCGTGCGTAGATTACACGTTAATTTATACATGTTCCTTGATTTAATCCTACATACCATTTACATTCACAATACCAGTCAGTTATCACGTATCAAGTCGTCATACGTTCATTCTTTTGTCTAAATTCTGGGTATGACTATACTTAGTCAAATTACAACACTTGTTTTCACATTATACTACACGAATCACAAGCTAACTACGAGTTCGACAATTCATTTAAACACGTAAGTAGATATTAACATGTTAAAAGTCGAAGTTTAACATCACATTATGTGACTAACACATTTTCATGTTCATTAGATTAGGTTACTATTACAGTCAATAAAATAAAACCATTAAAATACACATTCTTTGACAGACTGCAGAGTGACGCTGTGGCGCCAACATAAAGCTTGTGGTTAGCGCTGCGGCCTGGACAATGGTGATGCGGCATGGCTCACGTATTCAATGCCATGGCATGGGTCTTATGCTGCAGCAATGGCCACTGCGCATGTAAGCATACTAAAACCAGAACTACAATTCGCGAAAAATTGCAGAACATGGCCAATTTCTACCAATTTCTTTATCCATACATGAAATTAGACATACCCAGACATTATTTTATACACATAATCATTACTCAACCTTCCTAGCATGATTTTAACAAGTTAAAATATACAATTTCTAGAATCAAAACATGTAATTTTTACTGTTCTTGATGTTCTTGAATGTTTTGAACACAAAACATAAAAAATTAATACCACAAGTTCGTTATAATACCAAATCTGTCCATTCGAAGTTTGATTTCTTCATTTTGACATGCATAATTATATACAAGTGTAAATTTTATGAGACAATATATGTTTGACGTATTAAATTTGTGAGTAAGGGCCATATGGCCATATTTCTATACTCTGTAATATTGCAGCAACAATATACAACATATTTTATGAACTGATGTTATGGAACCATACAATATATAATAAAAACATGCTATGTTAACATATCATCACATATATATCCACATAATCACTTCCCTTTCCAATTACAGAGATTTTTACAAAACTTGAAAGCCATTTTCATGAAACTTTAAATGACGTAAATAAAAACTGGGTTGAAGAGATTACCCAAAGCATAGAGTGTAGATTAGTAAGGAAAACCTTTCTCAGATGCTTCTTCAATCACTCACTCACAATCTCCCTAAACAATTTCTCATTTCTCTCTGTAAATTGTTTTTCTTATTTCTAGACTTAGAAAGTAAAGAAGGAAGAAGACGTATATAATAATTAAGAACTGACGCAGACTTTTTTGAAATAAAAAGCTAGAGCCATTTGAGTCTGGAAGCTATATTGACTGAGGAAAGCATGGGCTAAATCCTCCCAGCTATGAATTTTAGAGTTGTCCAATCTGGTGTACCATGCTTTGGCTTCTCCAGTCAGACTTTTTTGAAATAGCTGCATTCTGAGCTTTTTATTTTTGGCATAAGATCCAAGCTCTCCAATGAATACCTTTAAATGGGTATAAAGATCTCCCAATCCATCATATTTTAAAAAATCGGGAGTCTTGAATTTTTCCAAATAGTGAAACCCGGGGAATATACAAAGGTCTGAATATGAAACACTCATGTGTGCTCCAATCCCCTTGATAGACCGAATGGTCTATTCCATTTGTAGGACTTTCTTCTGAATATCACTGGTGTCTGTATCTTCTTTGAGATGGGTGATTTCAGGGGTTCTTTTTTCCTTCTCGGACTAACTTCAGGTGCTAGAACTTCTTTATCCGGACCCTGGATTCCTCCATGTGCAAAGGGTTCTGTATGTATGGGTATTTTTGGACCCTGAGTTAACTTGTGTAATTCTTTGAGCAGAACAACCAACTCTGTAATTTAATTACTTAATCCATCTAACTCCTTGCGAGAAACAGGAGTAGGATTAGGCTGACCAGATGTAGCCATGTTTGGCTGTAGGCTTAATGCCTTCTTGGACTTTGAACGGGTAACGGGACCAATCGTCTCCCTGCATAAAGACCTATGTAGTTTAGTCTTAGGAAAACGTGAAAAAGTTACATGCTATGTAATTTGTCCATTTTTAGGAGTTTTATCCTACAAAACAGATGTCAGTTTGTTTTAATGACAAGATAACATGACATGTTTTGATATAAAAGGGAATGTATGTTCATATATTCCTTTATTTTTCCATTACATTGAGATTGACATGGAAATAAAATTATAAGTAATTGAAATTACAAGTAATTGAAATTGGAAGGTATGAAGAGACTTCCCTCCGCATTTGGTTTATCAGAGGCTGACCTATCTTAGGTTACTCTCGCGGCTTTTTGGCATGAAGGTTCCCAGATCATCGCAATTTACTCGACGGGAAGTTAATTCGGTCTTTCAACTGGAGTGAATATGGGTGGTGCCTTTCCTAAGCCTCATTGGAATTAGTCTCCCTATGAGTCCAGTAATCAAACACCGACAAGCCTCTTGGTGGAGAGACCACACAACATACATTCACATACATCGTGTCTCACCGTATGGAAATGATGATATGTGCGAAGCACTAATATCACAGGTAGATATGGTGCGGAGCACTAAGTGCAATAACTAAATGCATTAATACACATTCATTTAAATGTAAATGCAACATCCACACACAAGCAGATAAAATGTTTTGAAAAGTTTTGAGTAGCGGCTTAAGCCCTCTTACTGGTGTCCCCAGCAGAGTCGCCACCTGTTGACGTCGAGATTTTTTATTTGTCCCTTTCTGTTCTTGTCTTTTGGCGTTCTCATGTTAGGTGAGATTTGTTTGAAAAAACAAGTTTGAAAAGTTCCGACATGTATATGTCGACGATTTATGTGACACCCCCAAAATAGGTATACAATACCCATTTCGAGTCGCCAAATACATGGTACAGAAATAACTACAACTTTATTAATACAATTGTCGTGTAAAATACGACAATACATAGACTGTGAGTTTAAATACAAATATTGTCATCTAGACAATATCCACACTTAAACAAGTCCTCATTACAATTATTGATACACTATTTTTTAAAATAGTGAGGACTACTAAAACAACTTCTAGAACCATCATTCCACACCCCGACTAGTACTCTACATTCTCGACTCCTGAGAAGAAAAATGGAACAAAAAGGAAAAGGGTGAGCTCAACTAGCCCAGTAAAGAATATTATGACTAAGATAATATAGAACAAATTATCGTTAGTCCTCAATAGAGAAAAATCTGATAGAATATAATAGACAACAAGTTTCAGATCAATATTCGCATCGAAAATAACAATTCATTAGAAGAGTTACATAGAGAATGAAATCTACTATCTTCTATGATTTTAAAAGTTCATCGTCAATATTTTATCCCTGTAACATCAATCAATATACATCTTGAATCAAATATTCATCTTTGCACTACAGGCCAAAGATATTCATCAGTTGGTCATGTTCATCTCAACACCTGTATATCTTTGCTCTACGGGCCAAAGATATTCATCAGAAAATCATTTATCTTTGCACTACAGGCCAAAGATATTCAGTAATATCATCATTTAGGACTGAGGATGATGAAAAATATTTTAAAGAAAACGGATCCAGTGAAACAAAAGAATAAATATTAGGGATTCGTACTTCGGTTTATCCATATTCAAAAATACTCCATAATAAACCATTGTGGAGCAAAATTCAAGAATGAAGTTCAAAACATGGATACAATCAAAGCTAGTAATCATAATAAACAACTTAGACGAAGAAAAGAAAATTTTAATTTTTCTATAAGTAGTGCCGTATACGTGATTAGTGTCGTATACGTGAATAGTAACCCCGACACAAAAAGACAAGAATTTCACAAGATAAATCTTACCAATATTCCAGCATAATGATATTGAGAGAAATAATATCATTTTAAAAAATAATATCCCTTACCTCGAAAAGATAGTACTTCTGACTAGAATACTAGATATAGTGCTGAAGAAACTTGCACCGTATAGTTACACTCAAAGTATCAAAATACTCACAAAAATACGCTCGACATTATATAGAGAGAAAACTTTAGTTTCTGGTGTGATTTTCAATTCTAACCTAAGCACCCTATTTATAGAAAAATGCTTAGAACACCAAAGCAGAAAATTTAATAAAATAATAATTTGTTTTTCTTCAACTCCCTACGCACACCAACTTAGTCCAAACATCATCCACACCTCAACAAAAACCACAAAAATGTTTTTCTCAAATAAATCATTTAAAACTCCAAAAAAATCAACTATTTCAGAACTTTAATAATTCATAATAAATAGCCATTTTATCAAAAAAATTCGAATCTTATGTCCATTCCATAGGAAATTTAATTTTCTACAACTTTGTTAGTTTAAGTTTTTCCAAATTCCAAACAGAAATTGACCGAAATCCACATACGGACGATTTTACAGGCTATAATCAAATTTTAGTCAAGATATGTGGTCCACAAAAATGAAAAAGTGTTTTAAATATTATTATTTTTTGTAACAAAAATACTCTTCCTCCTCATTTATTCATATATCCCACATTCATTATAAAAATATCACTATTATTATATTATTAAAATATAATAATATATTTAAATGAATTATTTTATCAGAAAAGATAAAATATCAATTTTCAACAATTGTCACATTAAAAATTTTCTCCATCTATATCCACATAAAATGAATATTTTCCTTATCATATAAATTAATAATTAATTATTCACAAATAATATTACAGAATCACAACATTGACAACCAGGCCGTTCCCAGGAAAGAGAGGGCTTTCCAATAAGTATTTCTCCTTACTGGCGCGCAATTAGGTGACCAAACCTCTCCTTAGACAGAACTTTCTAGATATGGCCAATAATGCTGTCAAATAATATTATTCAAATAATATGAATTATTGATCTGATAATGAAAAATACTGTGTAGTGACAATTATTGAAACAATAATAATATAGAATATCAACGTAGCAATTATTGAATCAATAAAATAAAATATTGAACAGTAATTACTATAAGAATTAATAAGTAGTGCCTTATTACGTAAGAATCAATAATTAGTGCAATACCGTGTGCTACTGTATTTTAACCACTGTGTATTTCAACAAGATAATAAAGAATAACTACGCCAGTTATTTATAAACAACTTATACTTGTCGTTTTCTTCATCCAATCGCTTTCAGTTATGGGGCCCATTAAATTTGCTTGGCCGTATAAATCGAATATTCCCAAACAACAAGAATATTCCACGACCAAACAAATATTTCCCGACAACAATGAATATTTTATAACCACTTGCTTATTTGAAATATTTGCGCATTTTACCCATAACTAACCACATTAATTAAATCAACCCTTACTATTTCAAAATAATAAATAAAGGAAATTTAATTTCATTTATAATAAGTTGGGGTCTTACAACCTCCCCTCGTTATGAAATTTCGTCCTCAAAATTGACGTACGTACCTGACATTTCGAACAGATGAGGATACCTCGCTTTCATTTCCGTTTCCAACTCTCAGGTCATTTCCTCAATAGCATGGTTCCTCCACAAAAATTTTACTTGTGGTATGACCTTTGTGCATAGGACATGCTCCTTCCTATCCATGATCTTGACAGGTACCTCCTCGTACGTTAAGTCTTCAGCAATCTCGTCTGGTTCTAGCTCAATAACAGTGTTCGGGTCTTTCACATATTTACGAAGCACAGATATGTGAAAAACATTATGAACACGAGACATACTTGGAGGTAATGCGAGTCTATAGGCCACATTTCCTACTCGGTCAAGAATCTGAAATGGACCAATAAATCATGGATTGAGCTTTCCTATTTTCCCAAATCTTGTAACTCCCTTCCATGGAGCAACACACAACAATACATGATCCCTAATACTAAATTCCACATCCTTTCGATGAAGATCCGCATAACTCTTTTGTCGATCCTGTGCCATTTGTATACGTTGTCGAATCATTTGGATCTTTTCTGTAGTCATACGTACCAACTCTGGTCCCAACAATGTTGCTTCACCAACCTCATCCCAACATACTGGAGAGTATAATGCTTCGAATGGAGCCACACCTATACTTGACTGATAACTATTGTTGTAGGAGAATTCCACCAATGGTAAATACTTATCCCAACTCCCTTTGAAGTCTAGAACACAGAGTCTTAATAGATCTTTAAGAGTTTGAATAGTCCTCTCTGATTGTCCGTCTGTTTGAGGATGGTATGCCGAACTGAATCGTAAATCCGTGCCCATAGCTTTTTTGCAAGCTAACCCAAAATCATGAAGTGAATCTTAGGTCACGATCCGAAACTATGGATACTAGCATTCCATGCAATCTCAAAATCTCATTTACATACATACGAGCAAGACGTTCAAGGGAATAAATCTCCCGTATCGGCAAGAAATGAGCTGACTTAGTTAATCTATCAACAATAACCCAAATCGTATCTATGCCTTGAGAAACCGTGGGAAGACCCGTAAAAAAATCCATGGTAATGTGTTCCCACTTCCATTTCGGAATCTCAAGTGATTGCAATAGACCCTTAGGCACTTGAGGCTCCGCTTTTACATGTTGACAAGTTAAACATGTCAAGATAAACTTCGCGATCTCTCTCTTCATATTGTTCCACCAAAATGTATGTCGAAGATCACAATACATTTTGGTACTTCCAAGATGGATTGCAAACGGTGTATTGTGTGCCTCCATCATGATCTTGTATTTCAAATCAAAGTCGTTAGGAACACAAAGTTTGGAAGTGGACTCGAAGTATTCCTTCTTCATCAATTCTTGCTTCTGGAATAGCACCTTCTTATACTTTCTTCTTCATACGCATCAGCTCTGGGTTTGTGGCTTGAGCAACTTTAACTTTTTTGATTAAAGTCAGTTCTATGCGTATACTTGACATCATCGCATGGGTCCCTGAAGTCTTGAATTCTATCTTCATCTTTTGTAAATCACACAAAATAGGCCTTTGTGTTAACAACATTGCACTCGTTCTTGCATATGATCTTCTACTCAACGCGTCAGCTACCACGTTCACTTTTCCAGGATGGTATTGAATAGTGTGGTCGTAATCTTTCAACAGCTCGAGCCAACGTCGTTGCCGCATGTTGAATTCCTTTTAAGTGAAGAAATATTTAAGGCCCCCAAAATAGGTATACAACACAAATTCTGAGTCGCCGAATACATGGTACAAAAACAACTACAACTTTATTAATATAATTGTCGTGCAAAATACGACGACACATAAACTGTGAGTTTAAATATAAATATTGTCATCTAAACAATATCAACACTCAAATAAGTCCTCATTACAATTATTGATACACTATTTTACAAAATATTGAGCACTACTAAAACAACTTCTAGAACCATCATTCCACACCCCGACTAGTATTCGCTACATTCTCGCCTCCTGAGAAGAAAAATAGAACAAAAAGGAAAAGGGTGAGCTCAACTAGCCCAGTAAAGAATATTAAGACTAAGATAACATAGAACAAATTATTGTTAGTCCTCAACAGGGAAAAATCTGATAGAATATAATAGACAACAAGATTTAGATCCATATTCGCAGCGGAAATAATAATTCATTAGAAGAGATACGTAGGGAATGAAATCTACTATCTTCTATGATTTGAAAAGTTCATCATCAATATTTTATCCCTGTAACATCAATTAATACACATCTTGAATCAAATATTCATCTTTGCACTACAGGCCAAAGATATTCATCAGTTGGTCATGTTCATCTCAACACCTGTATATCTTTTCTCTACGGGCCAAAGATATTCATCAGAAAATCATTTATCTTTGCACTACATGCCAAAGATATTCAATAATATCATCATTTAGGACTGAGGATGATGAAAAATATTTTAAAGAAAAAGAAACCTGTAAAACCAAAGAATAAATATTAGGGATTCGTACTTCGGTTTATCCATGTTCAAAAATACTCCATAATAAACCATTGTGGATCAAAATTCAAGAATGAAGTTCAAAACATGGATACAATCAAAGCTAGTAATCATAATAAACAACTTAGACGAAGAAAAGAAAATTTTAATTTTTCTGTGAATAGTGTCGTATACGTGAATAGTGCCGTATACGTGAATAGTAACCCCGACACAAAAAGACAAGAATTTCACAAGAAAAATCTTACCAATATTCCAGCATAATGATATTGAGAGAAATAATATCATTTTAAAAAATAATATCCCTTACCTCGAAAAGACAGTACTTCTGACTGGAATACTGGATATAGTGCTGAAGGAACTTGTACCGTATAGCAACACTCAAAGTATCAAAATACTCACAAAAATACGCTCGATATTATAGAGAGAGAAAACTTTAGTTTCTGGTGTGATTTTTAATTCTAACCTAAGCACCTAATTTATAGGAAAATGCTTAGAACACCAAAGCAGAAAATTTAATAAAATAATAATTTTTTTTCTTAAACTTCCTACACACACCAACTTAGTCCAAACATCATCCACACCTCAACAAAAGCCACAAAAAAGTTTTTCTCAAATAAATCATTTAAAACTCCAAAAAAATCAATTATTCCGGAACTTCAATAATTCATAATAAATAGCCCTTTTATCAGAAAAATTTATGTCTTATGTCCATTCCATAGGAAATTCAATTCTCTACAACTTTGTAAGTTTAAGTTTTTCCAAATTCCAAATAGAAATTGACCGAAATCTACATACAGACGATTTTATAAGATATAATCAAATTTTTGTCAAGAAATGGAGTCCACAAACATGAAAAACATGTTTTAAATATTATTATTTTTTTGTAACAAAAATACACTTCCTCATTTATTCATATATCCTACATTCATTATAAAAATATCACCATTATTATATTATTAAAATATAATAATATAATTAAATGAATTATTTTATCAAAAAAGATAAAATATCAATTTTCAACAATTGTTACATTAAAAATTTTCTCCATCTATATCCACATAAAATGAATATTTTTCTTATCATATATATCAATAATTAATTATTCACAAATAATATTACAGAATCACAATACTGACAACTAAGTCGTTCCCAGGAAAGAGGGGGCTTTCCAATAAGGATTTTTCCTTACTGGCGCGTAATTAGGTGACCAAACCTCTCCTTAGACAGAACTTTCTAGACATGGCCAATAATGCTATCTAATAATATTATTCAAATAATATGAATTATTGATCTGATAATGGAAAATACTGTGTAGTGACAATTATTGAAACAATAATAATATAGAATATCAACGTAGCAATTATTGAATCAATAAAATAAAGTATTGAACAGTAATTATTGTAACAATTATTAAGTAGTGCCTTCTTACGTAAGAATCAATAATTGGTGCAATACTGTGTGCTACTGTGTTTTAACCGACATAAGGCTGAGCCGTCGTACGAATATTCCCCGACAGCAAGAATATTCCACGACTAAACGAATATTCCCCGACAACAATGAATATTTTATAACCACTTGCTTATTTAAAATATTTGCGCATTTTACCCATAACTAACCACATTAATTAAATCAACCTTTACTATTTCAAAATAATAAATAAAGGAAATTTAATTTAATTTATAATAAGTTGAGGTCTTAAAATTTAGTATTTTTAAATGGTTGCACCAACTCAACTGAGAAATAGTTTGCACATAGACCTAGTGATGTGACACTGTATAACGGGTCTGCAAAACCGAGATTTATTAGGGTCCGGGGGCTTGATTATGCGGAGGGAATGTGTTAGGCACCCCTCGACATCTGTGATAACACGGTTACTGTCACTTTTTAATTTAAATTTTTATCTGAATGTGTGTGTGTGTGTGTGTAGGTCTACGTGCAGTTGTCTGAAAGTAGTGATATACCTCGTTTGCACCTATATACAAAGGGTTTGACTTTTGTATAAAAGATCAATTTTAACGAGATATGGCAGTGATGTAAGACCCCAACTTTTATGAATAAAGATGAATTTTCTATAATTCTCATTTTTGAATATTATGGAATGAATTTGATATAATGTTATAGTTGTGGGTAATAGTTATAAATTTTGCAAAGTACGCAAGTTGTTATATAATATTCGATTGGTCGGGGAATATTCGTTTTAACAGTAATATTAAATGCGACGGCAAGACAATCATTAGTGGACCCTATTAACGGAATTATTGTCGGATTGAGAAAACGACAAAAATATTTTATGAAAATAACGGGGGAAGTTTTATCATTAACTGTTCAAACACCCGGTGTTAAAAGTACAGGAATAGGCGTGGTTGCATAGTAGCACGTGGTATTGATTATTGATGCTTACGTGAGAAGTCACTCAGTTTTGTTCAATTATTGCTTCGGTAATTGTTGCATAGTATCTCACGTTAATTGATTCAATTATTGTCAATATTTTATATATTATTAAATCAATAATTGAGACGACGAAGCTATTAATATTATTATTTGTAATATTAACGATGTCTAGAAGTTCTGCCAATGAGAGGTTTGGTCACCTAATTGCGCGCCAATAGTGAGAAATCCTTATTGGAAAGCCCCCTCTTTCCTGGGAACGACTTGGTCGATTAATAGTGTGAATTATAATAATGATGATGAAGCTTTTTTTATTAGTATTATTAATGTAATAAAACAGAAAAGGCTTTTATATAAAACAGAATACTTTTATAAAGTTATTCGTTTTATTAGACTATAAATAGAATATATTATATTCTATTATGCATAGTGTTTTGCATAGTAAAATCTTTTTATATAAAACAGAATACTTTTATAAAGTTATTCGTTTTATTAGACTATAAATAGAATATATTATATTTTATTATTACATAGTGTTTTACATAGTAAAATCTTTTTATATAAAACATAATACTTTTATAAAGTTATTCGTTTTATTAGATTATAAATAAAATATATTATATTTTATTTAAAAGATTTTGTTTTATTAGAATATTTTATAGTAAACCAATATGGACCGTCCGTTTAAAAGTAAATCAATCTGGGCCATTCAGGAATTAGTTACTATTCAGTCCATTCTCCTATAAATAGAAGCTCATTCCTTCATTATTTCTTTAATTCTTTGAAACTCTGAGAGAGAAACTATAGAGAGAAAGAAGAAAAGTATTCTCGCTACTTCACTACTCCTATATCCGCTTTGTTCTAAGGTAAGGGTATTATTTCTTTCAGTATTCATGAAGAGAACTTCGTTATTCTATTCTTTATTATTATATTGGAATAACTTTATCTACGCCAAGTACCGCATACATGGTCAAATTCTTTCGTTATTTCATTCTTTATTATTATGTTGGAATAACTCATCTCATATAAGCACCGCATACATGGTGAAATTTGTTGTTATTTTATTCTTTATTATTCTCTTTCGAATAACTCTGCCTACATCAAATACCGCATATATGGTGAAATTATGTTGTTATTCCATTCTTTATTATTCATTGGAACATCTTGCGCATGCGTTTACGCATGACCGTTCCGTTATTTATTATTCATTGCTGAATATCTCGCTTGCGCGCGTTCGCGCGTGACCTAGTTTCGTTATTTATTATTACGTTAGAATAACTCATGCATGCGATCTATCGCATGCATGGTGATTTCTTTCGTTATTCCATTCTTTATTATTACATTGGAATAACACATCTATGTGGATTATCACATGCATGGTGAATGATCCTTTGTATTCATTCCTTATTAATTTGTGGAAATGATCTGTCTAAGTGGATTACCGCATGGCGGACGAAAATCCATTTGCAGTTTCATATATTCTCTTATACTCAGTTGGTTAAAGCTTTGACTTCTATACTCCATAAAATTAGTGGAATATCCTTGATATTTGCGCTTCATCCAATATCTTTTCATAGAAATATTCTTCTGAGCATTCTTGAATTTTACTCCACAAAGATGTATCATGTTGACAATTTGAACGTTATTGGTTCCTAGATAAATTAATTCTTGAACTTGATTTATTGTTGCACAGTAGCACACGGTATTGCACAGTATTTTTGAATTATTGTTTTTACGTAAGAAGGCATTACTCAATAATTATTACAGTAATTACTATTCAATATTTTATTTTATTGATTCAATAATTGATGCGTTGATATTTTATAATATTGTTGTTTCAATAATTGTCATTGCACAGTATTTCCCATTATCAGATCAATAATTCATATTATTTGAATAATATTATTAAATAGCATTATTGGCAATGTCTAGAAAGTTCTGTCAAGGAGAGGTTTGGTCACCTAATTGCGAGCCAGTAAGGAGAAATCCTTATCGGAAAGCCCCCTCTTTCCTGGGAACGACATGGTTGTCATTATTGTGATTCTATAATATTATTTGTGAATAATTATTTATTGATTTATATGATAAGGAAATATTTATTTTATGTGGATATAAATGATGGATATATTTTATGTGGTTGTAAATGAAGGAATTAGTATTGAGGTGTTTTATCAGTATTTTGTCGGAATGGAGGCAATAAAAATCAAATCAATGTTCTTATAGCTCTATTGCGTGAGTTATAATTTTAATCCGACCGTTGGATCATTGTGATTTTTGGATATGTTATACGTATATAAGTTGAGTATATGTCCACAAAATTTGAACCGTTCAAAATCAACGTATGATTTGTTATGAAATTTATGAGGTATTGAAAATCGTCCGTTTCTGGATTTCAGATATTTTTTGTCTGGAATTTGGAAAAATGTAAAGATAGAAAGTTGTAGAGATTTTGATTTCCTATGGAATGGACATATAATTCGTATTTTTCTAATAAAAGGGCTATTTATTATGAATTATTAAAGTTTCTGATTATTGTTTAAATGATAAAATATTTTGGAAAATTCTAGAATTGGTGGGCCCCACTTTGGTTGGTGAGAAATGTGCTCAAATTTATTTCAAATGTGGTGGGTGGCAATAGTAGCAGGTAAAGCCATCAGGTAGAATGTCAAGTCTGCTTCGGCGTTCTAACATTTTCCTATAAATAGGGTGCTTAGTTAGAATTGAAAATCACACCAGAAACATAAACTGTCTATATATATATTTATATATATATATATATATTATCAAGCGTATTTTATGAGTATTTAGATACTTTGAGAGTTGCTATTCAGTGCAAGTTTCCTTCAGCTTTACATCTGATATTCCACTCAGAAATACTGCTCTTTTGAGGTAAAAGATATTGTCATTATTATTGTAAGGGATTGTAAAGGGTTGTAAGGAATGTTATTTTCTTCGTAAATGATATTATTTTCTTCAATATCATTATGCTGAAATATTGATATGAACTTTATTGTGGAATTTCTACCTTTTTGTGTCGGAGTTACTATTTACATATACGACACTATTCACGTATACGGTACTATTCATGTATATGGCACTATTTACGTATATGATATTATTTATGTATACGGTACTATGTACAAATATAGAGTACTATTCATGAGTTACTATTTACGAGTTACTATTCATGAGTTACTAGTCATGAGTTACTATTCATGAGTTACTATTCACGGGGTACTATTCACAACAAAATTGGTTTCTTTTTTTCTGACGAAATTATTGTTCATTTATAAATCTTACTCTTGAAATTAAATGCAGTTGTTGATCATATTATTTTTATTATCATATATAACATTTTTATAACCCTAATGATGATATTTCTCTTTGACTTGAGTGTAAAGATGGGTAGATTATTGGTATGATCGTGACTATAGGTTCTCTTTGGCCAGTAGTGTAAAATCCCAAATTTTACGAATAATGATTTAAATTTCTCAATTTTTTTTTTATTATGGTGTGGATTTAATATAATGTTATAGTTGTGGTTAATATTTATAAATTTTGCAAAGTATGCAAGTTGTTATATAATATTCGATTGGTCGGGAAATATTCTTTTTGTCGGGGAATATCTGTACGACGGTGCAATCATTGGTGGACCCCACAATAGAATTATTGTCGGATTGAGAAAATGACAAAAATATTTTATTAAAAATAACGACGAAAGTTTTACCGTTAATACTATTGAACTACTCGGTAGTAAAAGTACAATAATATGCGTGGTTGCATAGTAGCACACGGTATTGATTATTGATGATTACGTGAGAAGTCACTCAGTTTTGTTCAATTATTGCTACAGTAATTGCTACATAGTATCTCACGTTATTTTATTCAATTATTGTCAATATTTTATATATTATAAATTAATAATTGAGACGATGAAGTTATTAACATTATTATTTGCAATATTAATGATGTCTAGAAGTTCTGCCAAGGAGAGGTTTGGTCACCAAATTACGCGCCAATAGGGAGAAATCCTTATTGGGAAGCCCCCTCTTTCCTTGGAACGACCTGGTCAATTAATAGTGTGAATTATAATAATGATGATGAAGTTTGTTTTATTAGTATTATTAATATAATAAGACAAGAAAAGCTTTTTATATAAAACAAAATACTTTTATAAAGTTATTTGTTTTATTAGATAATAATTAGAATATATTATATTTTATTATACATAGTATTTTGTATAGTAAAATCTTTTTATATAAAATGAATACTTTTATAAAATTATTTATTTTATTATACAATAATTAGAATATATTATAGTTTATTATGCATAGTGTTTGCATAGTGCCTGCATAGTGTTTGCATAGTAAAATCTTCTTATATAAAACAAAATACTTTTATAAAGTTATTCGTTTTATTAGATTATACATAATATATTATATTTTATTTAAAAATATTTTGTTTTATTAGAATATTTTATTAAATCAATCTGGACCGTCCGTTTAAAAGTGAATCAATCTGGACCGTTCATGAATTAGTTACTATTCAATCTATTCTCCTATAAATAGAAGCTCATTCCTTCATTATTTCTTACGAATTCACTGAAACTCTAGAGAGAGAAACTGTAGAGAGAATTCTTCTTCTATAATCTTAAGCGTGTTACTTTAGAGTTTAAGAAAGCTTTGAGCATAGTGCAAGTTTTGTTCAAGTATATCCCCGCCCTACCCGTCGGAGTACTCTTCTATATAAGGTAAGGGATATTATTTGTTGTACCGTAAGAGGTATTATTTCTTTCGTATTCATGAAGAAAACTTCATTATTCCATTTTTATTATTTTGTTGGAATAACTTTGTGCATGGGGACTACCCTATACTTGGTGAAATTCTTCATTATTCCATTTCTTATTATTCATTGGAATAACTTGTATATCACAAGCACTGCATACATGGTGAAATTCTTCTATTATTCATTTCTTTATTATTCGCCGGAATATCCTCGCTTTAATGCGTTTATGCATTGACTGGTTCCATTATTTTTATTCATTGAAATAACTCGTCTGCAAGCGATTATCGCATGTATGGTGAATTCGTTGTTATTCCATTATTTATTATTTCGTCGAATATATCTTATGCAGACGTTTACGCATTGACTGGTTCCATTCTTTATTATTCATTGGGAATAACATGTATGCATGTGATCTATCGCATGCGGATGGTGAATCCTTACATTATTCCATTCATTATTATTACATTGGAATAACCTTTATATGTGGATTACCACATGCATGGTGAATAATCCTTTATATTCATTTCTTATTAAATTGGGGAAATTATCTGTTTACGTGGATTATGATGAAAGTCATAATATAAGCATTGGACTGTTGATTATGATGAAAGTCATAATAAAAGCATTGGACTGATAAAAATCACGGGTATATGTAGTATTAGTAAGTGTTATGATAAGTTATGTTGGTTATTATGTGAAAACATGAAAGTTTCTTAGAAATCACAAAGGATTGAAAATTAGATTTGGGTGAAAATGGAATATGAAATTCAATTGACCATATCTCCTATTCTATTTCGAATTTTTGAGTGTGGTTAAGTCTTAGAGTTAGATCTATGAGTTTTCTAACTTATCCAAGTGGAATCACTGGAAAAGGTGTAGTAAATTTTCGTGTGGACTGATTTTAGTAAAGGAGTCAAAAACTAAAAATTTCCAAAAAGGCTACTGCCCAGAAGTTTAAAAGGGCTGTTTCGGACACTTAATTTGTGAGAAAAATTTTGGTCTTTTGGGACATAAAAATATATGGTATAAAGTACCTCCTGTCCAAAAATGAGCTCATTCCGACTTAAAATGAGCAAGTTATGACCATTTCAATATTTAGGTTTTTTCGACGAAAAACACTATAATCGGAGTTCTATAACTCCGATGACCATGAAATTTAAACTGGAAGATCACGTTAACATGTATAAGATCCTGTCAAGATTTGGGAATTTCTGGAGTTAAACTTGAGGTAGCTAATTTCTTAAGGAATTAATTAGAAATTGATTTTTGAAAAATAGTAAATGAATTTTAAAAATTCCGAGAAAAATATATGTTCAATATGGGACTATATTCTGTTAAATCTCAGAAAAGAAATATTTTTGGGAATGATTTGATATTTTTCATGAAAATGAACTAGTTATGAGTAAATGAATTAAATATGTTATATGAAGTAACAAAATTGGTAAATAGGATTTTATGGCTTGGGAATCCTATATAGGGTATATGCAGATTTTTGATAAGAGATTTGATAATTGGTGATGACATCTTATGATTATGGCATTTTTGAATGATTAAATGCATTATTTGGTAAAGTGTAAGCAATTGAAATAAATTGTTTATAAGTTTAAGAAGTGATTAAAATATTATTATAATATTAATAATATTAGATTATGAGTTTATTAAGTGATTGATAATATTTGGATAAATTTAAAGTCTTTAAATATTTATCCTTGTTTTCGTTTGATTAATGCTTATATCATTGTCATCATTCTCATGTTTATATTGTGATAAAAGTCATCTTTGGCTTACGTGCATAGATGGACTTCGTGTGATTATGACCAAGGATTATTCGGTATAGTCATGAATTAGTAATGTGATGAATGATGTGGTAAAAATCCTCGATTGGCTCTGTAGAATGCGTTGATGGGACGATTTTTGGTATGATTATGACCGAGGATTATTCGGTATAGTCATGACCATTGATGATTTAATGAATATCCTTGGCCCGTAGTGCAGGAATGATTCGATGATGTGGTTTATTTATTAAGCTGAGTCTCAGCGATAAAGAAATTGATGAAAACATTTTAAATCATAAAAGATATTAGATTTTATTCTCTACTTGGCTTTTCTAATGGATTGCTTGTTCCGCTGCAGTTAAACTTGATGTCTATTGTATTTTATTAGTTTAACATTTTTGAAGGCTAATGATAACTTATTCTGCATTATCTTAGTCATAATATTTCTTACTGGGCTAGTTGAGCTCACCCTTTTTGCTTTCATTGTTCTCTTCAAGAAATGAGAATATAGCTGGGACGAGTCGGGGAATGGATTGACAGTCCAGATGATAGCATTAGTATTCCTCACTATTCTATGAAATAGTGTGATAATAAATGTAATGGAAACTGAATTTGAGTTTGTATACTGTCTATGAGGACTCCATTGAGAGTGGATATTGTCTAGAAGGCAATATTCTTATTTAAACTCTCAGTTTATGTTTTGTCGTACTTTACACGACAGTTGTATAATTAAGTTGTATTTGATTTATGTACCATGTATTTGGCGACTCAAGATGGGTGATGTATTCCTATTTTTGGGGGCGTCACAGTTGGTATCAAAGCCTAGGGATATGATCCCTGCCTGAGATGTGAGATGAGAACTAGGAGGGGAGAGATGGAGAATTCCTTCGCTAGTATGGGGTACCTAAGTTTATTTGGTATTTAATTGGTCGGTCATAGTATAGGAATAATATGTAATATGTTAATTAACTCTTGTTTTGTGGCAGTGTTTGAAAATGGCAGCTAAAAATATTAACAATGGAGTGAATGAGACCATTGAGACACCTTTAATCACTAACCAGGTTAATGTGATGTCAGACCAAGAAGAAATTAGAGATATCTACGTGGTAAGTGAAGAACTAATTGTCGACGTCGGGATTTTTGAGTGTCCTTTTTCGTTACTTGTTCTTCGGTGTTCTCATGTTAATGTGAGATTTGTTTGAAAAAAATAAGTGAAAAAGGTCTGACATGTATAATGTCGACAATTTGACTTTAAGAGTCGCTAGTTGGTGTATTTATTTTTGGTTGCACCAACGCGAATCAAAAAAGTGTGCACATTAACTTGATAATTTGACAATCGCTAGGCAGGTCTGTGAAACCGAGATTCATTTTGGATCCGGGGCTTGATTATCTGAGAGGAAGATGTTAGGCACCCCAGCACATCCGTGTTACTACGGTGACCGCCACTCTTCAAAGAAATTATTATATGAATGTATGTGTTTGTGTGTGTGTGTGGATCAATGTGCAGTTATTTGAAAGTAGTGCGAGGCCTCGTTCGCACCTATATACAAAGGGTTTGAATTTATAGAAAAATTCAGTTTTAACCACGATATATCAATGACGTTTGGTAAAAGAGGTTTTTTAAACCCTGTGCTCAATAGGAATTGAGACCTTTTCATACTTCCATTTTATTACTAAATGTTCGGCTTATTTGCTTTTATTTTCGAGATGCGAAGCATTCTCGAGAAAATAATATACAGCAGTGTCGAACTCCTCATGGGCATGGCAGCCATCCAAGGAAATTCAGACACTGTAAAATAATGTACAGGCTGCTTACAACTCAAAAATGTCCATCATGGGAACCGAATCTAGATTCAAGAACCGAACTGTGATCACATGATTCTAAGCTCATATAATCTGCAATTTGTATGGAAAGCGATTATATATATATATATATATATATAAATGCTGTAAATATATATATATAAACATGGTCAACCGCCACAAAGTAAACTCTAGGCGGGACAAAATGTAAATAAAGCTATAAAAGCGATCAACTGCCACGAAGTAAACTCTAAAGAGATGAGAATGTAAATAAAAGCAGTAAAAGGCCACGAAGTGAACTCGGAGGTACGAAATATAAATATATATATATATATATATATATATATATATATATATATATATATAAATAAATATATAAACGATGTGAATCCAGGCTCATCGGATATGTTCGACAACAATTATATATATATATATATACAAAAGCGATTAAACACACTGGATTTAAATCCAGTCTCATCAGATATGTCTGACAATAGTTATATATATATATAAAAAAGTAATTAAATGCTCCAGACCGAAGTCTAGGCTCAATCGAGGCATAACTTGATAATGTTAGTCCATATATAAAATATATACATAGATAAGTATATATATAGACAGAAATGAAAACCACGGACCGAAGTCTGGGCAAACGCACACAACACGACTCTTAATGTGTATAACAGCGTGCGCTAATATGAGAAGAAGGCTTTATAGAATATAAGAAGGCTTACAGTGGGCTGCCAAAGTAGACTTCTATGACTTTAAATGGATAAACACTCAGCCCCTGCAGGATAAAAGATAGCTATATGTGAGCTAACTAGTGTTTAAAAATGAGGAAACACTCAAAAGATGTGTATGCAGAGTAAAATGGACAGGGCTTCCTCGCCTTTTTCCCTCCCTCTTCCTCTCAAATGGCTGACCCCAAGGCTTGTATATATAGACGGATGGCCGCAGGTACACCTGCGGTTGGCCGTGATGCATCCGAGCCTCACGGGTCCTGTCGTCTCGTAGTACGTGCACTCATGCACTGTAATGTCCGCTCGAACTTGCAGAACTTCAATCCGAGCATCCGAACGAGGTATATCTGACCTTCTTCGGACCGCTTGTGTCGAGAGTTAAGCAATGACATGGATTAGAGGTTGTACGAAGTCAGGAAGAGGGATCTATGCCCATGGTCTTCAAGCTTTAAATTTTATCCAAAGTACTGTCACACGTAATAGTCACTGAGGATTGTCAATCCTTGGTTCTTGTGGGACATTGTTGGATGTATATATGTATGAAGTGTTGAGACGACGTGTCATTGTCGAAGGAACAAGATGATGTTTGACTCCTTGCCGAGGTTATCGCCGGTTTGAGTTGAAAGTAGACGTTGCTCAGGGTTACAGCTGAGATTGAACTACTTGTTGGTATGCTGCGATATCATATTGTTGAGATGGTAAGATGACGTTGTGACTCCTCACCGGGGTTATCGCCGGTTTAAGCGAAAAGCAGATGTTGCTCAGGGTTACATCTGGGATTGGACTATTTCTTGTTTGTATATCTCATTATCATCTGTAGGTGTTCCTGTCTGCCCGTTTGTTAACTCCGGGTCTTAGGTGTGTCTGCCTTGATAGGATGTCTGGGGTTGAAGTTGATTGCATATGTTTAAAACAAGCATTTCCGGGGTTATCGCCAGAACTGCAATGGCATCTCTTGGGGCTATCACCAAGGATGGGGTTGCTACTCCCAGTGTTGTCTCTAGGACTGGAATTGAGCGTCGTGGTGTTATTATTAGAGATAGAATCTGTCCTCTCGGTCTTTATTTCTTGGGTCTTTTCATCTCGTATCTATCTGGGGTTATCTTCGAGATTGGAAATGACATTCCTGGTGTGTGTTCCGGGGTTTGAACTGATGTTCCCAGTTTGTGTTCTGAGTTGGAACTGATGTTCCCAGTTTGTGCTCTGGGTTGGAACTGAACTTCCGGTAGTATCCGGAATGGATGTAAACTGTCTTCCAGGGTTATCTCCAAAAGACGAATCTACCCTCCTGCAATGTTAGTAATAGGAGCACAGAAAATTTCAAGTGTCTACAAATGCCCCTCTTTATCATATTCATGCAATGCAAGGCATGGATAAGATAAAGAATACTAGACACTTGAAATGCAAGCAGGATAAACATGATGCTATATGCAGCAACATGATGCAATGCATGTAGAATGCATGAATGATTGTCAAGTAATCCTGTTGGGATGACAATCAGTGATGGCTTGGACATGCGATCCAAGTCTCCAAGGATGTTGACATTGGAGCTATCACTAAAGTCTTGAATCCTAGACACTGGCTTATATTCCATAGAGGTACCTCTTGTGTGTAAGAGATCTGTGGGGATAAAGCTTTGTCTATTTGAGGATGTGTATAACGTATTCCCTCACTCTGTCGGAGTTACTACCAATAGTTTGTTGTTATCAGGGTTGCCTGATCTTCGTTTATGTGTGTATCACTGGATAAATCCCTGCTGGGTGCATTGTCAAGGCTGCTTGACCTTCATTGATGTATGTGTCAATGGTAGCATTGCGTTGTGACCCCCACCACAGAAGGTTGCTTCGATGGGTTTACTTGCCATTGGCTAACATGACGTCAAGGCTGTTTGACCTTCATTGATGTGTGTGTCAATGGTTGCATTGCGTTGTAATCCCCATCGGGGACATGCAGAAGTTTGAAGGATGTGCGTTGTGGCCCCCGCCGAGGATACGTAGATGTTGATAACTTTGGCGTTGTAACCCCTGCCGGGGAGGTTTGATATATCATGGTTTTGCGTTGTAACCCCAGCCGGGGAGGTTTAGTATATTGTGGTTTTGCGTTGTAACCCCCGCCGGGGAGGTTTAGGGTTATCACCCTGCAAATGATGGCATCAGACCTTTGTGGGGTATTGCCGAGCATGATTTGTGAAAGCTGAGCTCTTTGGTATAGTATACCCTATATTCAGGCGAATACCTTTGAGACGACGGGAGTTTAACTTTGACAGACGAGAAACCAGGATTTCAGGCTATTCCGCTCAATCGCGTAGCATTTTTATTATTGATTTGGCCTTTTCACCTTGTAAGACCTCCTTTGCAACTCTAACTGGAGCAAGCCGGAGGTGTGGGGCCCATGGAGGGGTACCGCAGGTGTACCTGCAGGAGCCGCAGGTTAGCCTGCGGCCAACCGTGCCTATGTATAGGCGGCTGGTTGCTTTCATAAGTCATTTTCAAGTTGCGTAGCGAAGGAAATTCGAGAGCTCTTCTTCATATCTGCTGAGTTCGGGAAACTTTCTGCATATTCTGCCATCGTACAAGTGTTCTTCACTGTCCTGGTAACACATGCATGTATTTTTTTCCAATTTCTGTCCGTTGGAAAATGACTTATCGCATGAAATGCATTTAAACACATAGTAGTGAATATGCATGCTGATATGACTTGATAGAAAATATTCAACATAGTAAATGTTAGTATTAATCCATGCTGAACATAATGATGTGAAAAAAATTTGACTTTTGAAACAGTCAAATTAGCCCATTTTACTGTCATTTCTTATCCTATCTGAGGACAAATGAGTAAAGGTAGACAAGCAAAATAATTCTGGTAATTAGACTACACTTATGGATTTTTTACTTCGCAATGTATTAATGCATATAGGATGTATATGGATGTGTGTGCTGTGGTGTGCTCTTGAATGGCCACCTAGTCATGCCTATGTGCATGTGGATAGTCCCATTTACAAAGGGGGCTATGGCAAAATTTTCCCAAAATGTAGGTATTGGGTAGTCATGCATTTTTAACTCTACTGTAGATGTATGTCAAAACAATGCATGCATGCATGTAATCATAGAATGCATTTTGAAAAGACTCCAGGTAAGAAATTACCACACCCTTTTCGAGGTGATTTAGAGACTTGTTGTCCGGATATCATGGATCCGGATCGGTAGAAGTAGTTCCGCAGGACCACTTACGGTGTACGGAGGAGGGCTTTTGAAGATCCTCGGTAGATTACGTTAGATAGCCTCATCATTTGGCGGAGGCGGTGATACGTCCTATTCGGGTTGAAGTGCCAAATGTCAAGGACGAGGAGGAGGATGCACCAATCGAGGTTCCTGCTCCTACTGTATGTGTTCCCCGTAGAGAATTTCCAGGTATTCAAGTGGTGAACCCAGACCTTCTGGGTGACTTGAGTAGGCATCCTTTAGTATACCTGCACACAAACGAGGTATGAAGTTAGATCTTTAATCTTCCTTATTTCCTATTGATGAGGAGTTAACGAGTCTGATGTTGATCTGCATTTGATGTAGGTTCCCAGCTTCACACAGCCTCGAGGGAACTGGTTTAACATCCACTCTATGTATCAGGCCTTGCATGATGACTATAGAGCGATCGTCCATGGCTGGGGATTCGGGAGGTTCTTCTCCATTCTACTTCGTCGGTGTCCCTGGGGTTACCTCAGGGCATTGTCTGAGTGGTGGTTCCACCAGACTCAGTTACTCCATTTGCTGGACTCTGAGGTGATGATGACGCCGATGGATTGGCGGTTTATCACATGTATGGAGTTTGGAGGGCAACCGGTGCCTTGAACGTCGGATATTACCCCTACTGTCGTCAGATCCTTGTTGGGAGTTCCGGCGAAAGCACTCAAGGGCAGGACTATTCGTACAGGTCCTTTGAGCATAGATGCTATGAGCGGGCTGTTGAGTGAGCCCATACCCGATGATGTGAGAGTCAGGGATTGCATTCTCCGGCGATTGTTCCTGATGATTATTAGCTGCTTTATAGCAGATAACTCTTCTACGGTGTCCTTCGCTTAAATCAGTGCCACTCGACACGTGGACCGTATAGGAGAGTATGATTGGGGTTCTTACACCTTTGCCTACTTCCTCAGGGGAATGCACATGCGATCGCAGGGCTTGACCGAGGCGTGGTTAGGATTCTACCCATTTCTGTTGATGAGTGTTTCTCTTATCTTTTCCCATGTATAGGTTAAGAGTGTTGACTGACAGCAGATGTTTACCTTTGTGTTGGTAGTTTTAGGCCTATGAGAGGCTTCCTTGTTTGTGTCCTGTGAGCGTGTTAGGTTTAGATACCTATCCACGAGGACGGAGATGGCATTATTCCATACTGGCGGAGGTCCCTATTGCTGAGGGTTTCACTCATTGTCGCCTATAGCTGGAGCTATTGAAAGCCGATGTCATCACATGGAGTCCCTACTCTGGAGAGCATTTGGGAGTTGGTTTTGAGGATGGGTACCCGACTGGAGTAGAGTACGTCATTTCCACACGCAGGATTCCTCTCTTTACAGATGTAGGATGGGAGCTCTATTTAGGAGAGCGTGCTATTAGGAGCACTACAGGAGAGATTCGTATGCCGATCTTGCCTCCTGCCAGGTGTTATTGGCCTATTTCACAGTCGCCCATAATTGACATCCCATTGATGGGGATTAACGGCTTTACATTGTCAGAGGGCCCCTGTTCTCAGGAGATGTTCCAGCATTGGTGGATCCCTCGTACTATTGGAGCTCAGACCTGTGCCACACAGTTTATTGGGGATGTGGCTCCAAGATCCGTGATGATGACAGATTGGCTAGCATATATCAGAGATCCGACTCATGTGACCTGATTAATGATTGATTTCGGCAATTTGGACCGATCCACATCTTTTCATTTGTCATTTGGTAGGAGATCCCTGCAGAGGTAGATACTTTTGATCCTTCCGACTTTCAATTTGGTCCCTCAGGTGACCCATATGGTTTTGCCGGTGCAGATCCTCCTTTGTATCGGCCTGACATCCCTGTAGATAGAGATCCAGTGACTCAGGAGGAGTTACATTAGGTGGACAGTATCGATGATGTAGACATCGACACTTTTGACTTCTTCTAATGTATTTCTCGCTATCTCTTTTGATAGGCCTCTGTTGTATGTTGAGTAGCTTCGCCCCATTTCCCTGTATTTTAGCTGTACAGAGATGTATTAGATGATGATATACTTAGGAATATATGCACAGTTTTCCATTCCCTATATCATATTGCCATCTATTGTATCATGCATGTTATTATGTTATGCATATGTATGTATGTCCACAGATATTCAGCATTGACCCCTGGATGGTCTTATGACATGGCCCGTACAGATGTCTTCTTCGACAGTTAGTGTGGTGGCAGCTGGTATGCGCTTATGGTATGATAGTATATCACCATTAGATATGGTGATCGTAGATGATTTTCTACATCATACTATGACCCTGTTGATGTTTCAGGTTCCCACAGGATTTGTAGAGGGTACGCTAGAGCATTGGGTATCGGAGAGGCAGGTTTTCCGATTTGGGACCCAGGAGTTGACTACTACTTTGGAGGACTATGAACGGTTGACGATGCTGCCGCTGGATAGACCTTGCATGCATATGGCTATTGGAGACATGAGTAGACAATTCATGACCCTCACCGGATTGAGACGTAGAGTTGTCCAGGACGAGATTACATCCGGCCACGTGATATCCCAGTGTTTCCTGTTTGACAGGTTTGGCTCTGAAAACAGCTATGCACGGCATTCCGGGGATTTCACCACACCGGAGGATCATTGGCGTTCAGCCAGAGTAGATGTACTGCTTCTATGCGTATTGTCATACGTCTTCATGCTGCGGTACATGGATGAGCTGGATATCAGCGTCATTATAGCAGTGAGAGCTCTCAGGGAGGGTCGTACCATTGTACCAATGATTATCGCAGAGACACTGAGGTCAGCTAAATACTGCTGCACTTATCCGGCGGGAGTGTTTACAGGTAGCTCGGTCATGCTGTACATGTGGTTTATGTCACACTTGAGACCGATTGGCACATTTAGACGGCAGGGGTTTTGTTTCACCCATAATATAGCCAGGTCGTACTCCTTTCAGCATGTGGAGTGTACAGATGCTGAATCGTGGTCAGTTTTTCTGTCAGGGATTAGGGATTCGTTTGCCATATTGCCATGTTCAAGGCTTAGTTCACCCTATAGCTTCATTACTCATGATCCGGACATGGATTATCTCCCTCTGGCTGGATTGAGGGGCATGATCACTTACCACCCATTGGCCGTGATGTGTCAGTTTGACCAGTTTCATGATTTTCATCCGTATAAGGGGGTAGTGACTCAGCGCTTCACGTCACACCGTTTATCAGTGGAGGACAGATCCAGGTTGTATGCCTGTTGGGATCAGCGAGAGTTGGCTGAGTTTTCTGTCAGTCATCCAGGTTGTTCTGCAGAGTATTAGTATGGATGGAGATAGAGATCGCGATCGATTGCAGCGGTATCCACAGTGTGAGGATTGATTACGATGATGAGGAGCCTATAGAGGAGGTTGTTATTCCCATCGATGATTTGACTATTTGGTCGCGGCATTTGTGATGGATTCTCCCATCCGAAGTGCCACTATTATTACTCGATTTGCACGGCATTTGGAGCAGAGCTTACATCTGATGACCTATGATAGAGATTAGGCTAGGTCCGCGATGTTGACAGCTCTTAATGAGAGAGATACTGCTCTGTTAGAGAGGGATGAGGCTTGATCAGCTAGGGATGCATTGATTGCGGAGCGGGATGCCACCTTATCTGCTAGGGATGTGGCCATTGCAGACAGCACTTCAGTGAGATCCCAGATGACTGTTAGTCTTGCCGACATGAGTGCTTACATTGATGAGCATTATGCCACCATGCAGTTAGCCTCTGATCTGCTAGCTCATGTAGATACCCTTGGGCAGGAGCTTGTAGTGCTACCTCCATCTTCAGAGAGGGATGCTATGTTAGATCTGATAGTCCGCATACACACAGATCTGTAGATAGCTTTGTATTTTCCTGCACAGACTAGTTAGCCATTTTGTCATGTACAACACAGATGTATATATATCAAATAGTATTATATATGGCAGGGAAATATATTTTGATTCACTTCACATTAAGTTATGCCTTGATACTTTCTTGATATTTGCCTGTTTCTTCAGGGCCATGTGATCTTGATGCATTCTGAACTTATCCTTGATAGATTGACATTGAGATGTCACAAGATCTCTCAGAACGGATCATTGATTTCTGTAAATCCTTACCATCTTTGGTGTCTTGGGACTGGTATCTGTATGAAGAAGTGGAGAGGAGGGTAGTTTCATCGTCTCTGAGATTGACCGCACCACAGATGGTCGCCAGTACTTTTATTTATGAGAAGCCTAGTTAATTCCATCTCTTATGGGTTGGTGTTTCTCTTCGAGGCATGATCGCAGCTTAGATGGTCTCTGAATCTTCTATTTGTGAGAAGAGGTTGGATAATTCCATCCCTTTGATCTGAAACCGATGAAATGGGGCAAATTGAAGGTAGATCCCAGTACCGTGTGACAAGTATGTTGTTCTGGTAGGGGTTAGACTGCACCATGAATGGCTGCCTACGTACTCCTATTGAAGAGGAGATCAAGTCTGCATAGTTTGAACCTGGTATAAGAGGTTCAACGCTGAATGCGGAAGGCAGATGGGTATAGAAGTATTTTTGTTGTTTTTGTTGTTTTGTAGAGAAAGGGCATAAATGGTTTTGTTGTTTTTCTTTATTGCAACCGGGCCATAGAGAATATGGTTGCCTACGTACCCCCGGGTATCAGGGAGATCAGGTCGACGTAGTTTACCCCTCAGGACGAATTGAAGGCAATGAGAAGTGTGAATCCCATGTGTAGGCTATACTGCGGGGAGAAGAAAGTTTGATCCCATAATGGGGACAAACTGTAGGTGTGAAAAAGTTTGATCCCGTCCTCAGGATAAACTGCAAGCGTAGAAAAGTTTAATCCCGTCTTCAGGATAAACTGCAGGCGTATAAAAGTTTAATCTCGTCTTCAGGATAAACTGCAAGTGTAGAAAAGTTTAATCCCGTCTTCAGGATAAACTGCAAGTGTGAAAGGTTCAATCCCATCTTCAGGATAACCGAAATTATGAAAGGTTTGAAATGAAATGATACCAGGTTGCTGGTTTGAAGTGTATGTTTCCCTGAGGTGCAGAAGAGTATTCAAAAAGGAAAGGGTTCAAAACTGGAATGACCGGTGATTTGATGATCAAAACCAGGGTGTTTGTTTGATGGTAACTTCAGACATAGTATCGTTTCATGGTGTCTGAGTTGATAAGCTGTGGAAATTCGTCGCCATCCATTTCCTGCAATCTGAGAGCACCTCATGTCAATACTTCCTTGACAACAAATGGGCCTTCCCAGTTAGGAGCGAATTTTCCCTTAGATTGATCTTGGTTGTCAATGATCTTCTTCAAAACCAAGTCATGTTGTTTGAACTGCCGTAGTCGAACTTTTCTATTGTAGGATCGTGTGATCCTTTGCTGATATAACTGACCATGGAAGATAGTCGTGGATCGCCTTTCGTTTATTAGAGACAATTGGTGATACCTGTCTTGTACCCATTGGTCTTCATCCAACTGAGCATCCACCAATACTCTGAGGGATTCCATTTCCACTTCTATGGGGAGCACCACTTCCATCCCATAGACTAGTGAGTAGGGGGTTGCGCCAGTGGAAGCATGCATAGAAGTTCTGTATGCTAATAAAGTCAAAGGCAAGAGGTCAGGCCATCCTTTATGATTGGCAGACATTTTCTGCATGATCTTTTTGATATTTTTATTAGTCACTTCAACAGCACCATTCATCTTTGGATGGTAGATGACGGAGTTGAGATGTTTGATGTGGAATTTTCTGCAAAACTCCTCCATCATTTTGTTGTTGAGGTTCTTAGCATTGTCTGACACAATGACCTCTGCTTGTCCATATCGACAGATGACATTGTTTCTGATGAAAACAATGATAACTTCTTTAGTAACCATGGGGAAGGATGCTACTTCTACCCATTTGGTGAAGTAGTCGATCATGGTGAATATGAATCAATGTCCATTACTGGCTTTGGGCTCGATGGGCCCGATCACGTCTACTCCCCACATTGAGAAGGGCCATGGCGAACTCATATTGTGGAGTTCCCTTGGAGGGGTGTGGATAACATTCCCATGAATCTGGCATTGATAGCACCTCTTGACGTGATCATCACAGTCAGCTTTGAGTGTAAGCAAATAATGCCCTGTTCTGAGGATCTTCTTGACAAGTAGGGGTCCTCTCATGTGAGGGCCACATACTCCACCATGGATCTCATCCATGAGTCTCTGAGCTTGGTCTTTGTCAAGACATCTGAGGAGACCTAATCCTGCATCTCTTTTGTAAAGTGCATCTCCGCTCATGTAGAATTTCATAGCAAGTCGATGAATTCGCCTCTTCTCAGTTAGGCTCGCCTCAGCGGGTGTAGATCCATCTCGTAGATACTCCTTGATGTGCTGATACCAAGGGTTGTGGATGGGAGGTAGCTCATCCAATACTTCTCCAATGTAATTCTTATATACTGGGGCTTTTTGCAGAGCAAACGTGATGTTTGGCACGTTTTCCTTGTTAGGTATGTAAACTAAGGAGGCTAACGTTGCTAATGCATCTGCAAAATCATTCCTACTATGAGGAATGTGTAGAAAGGAGATTTCTTCGAACTCCAAAGCCATCTGTAAAACTTGCCGATGGTAAGGCAGTAAATATAATTCTTTGGTTTGATAGACTCCTGTGGATTGCTTGATTACCAATTCGGAATCCCCAAAGATAGTTAACCGTCTGATGCCCATTGAGCAGGCAAGTTTTAGCCCCATGATCTGACCTTCATACTCGGTTTGTGTTGTTCTTTGGCGACAAACTACAATTTGACGACGACGGGATACTTCTCCCCCATACCGAATATTAAAATTGCTCCAGCTCCAGAGCCTTCTGAATTAATAACTCCATCAAAATACATTCTCCACGTACGGCATGTATCGTACTGATGTTGTACCTGAATTGTCATTACTCCTTCGTCAGGAAAGTATGTTTCTAAGGGTTTGTAATCCCTATAGGTGCGGCGGCCAGTTGATCCTCAATTCCTTGACCTTTGACAGACTTTGCATCACATAGACGATATCAAATTGTTATAGGATCAACAGCCATCTAGTCAGTCGACAATTCAGTATGGGCTTATTGAACACATACTTGAGAGGATCCATTCGGGATATGAGATGGGTTGTATGACCATGGAGGTAATGTTGTAACCTTATGGAAGACCATGCTAAAGCACAACAAGTCTTCTCAATCAGAGTGTACTTGTGTTCACTGATGCTGAATCTTTTGCTGAGGTAATAGATAGCTCGTTCTTGGCCTCTATTATCTTTTTGCCTCAGCATGCAGCCCATGGCATTGTCATTTATAGACAGGTACATGAACAGGGGAACATCATCCTTGGGTGGTACCAAAACAGGAGCGTTAATCACTTGCTCTTTGATTGTGAGGAAGGCTTTTTGACACTCATCATTCCATTTCATGGAGGAGTTCTTCCTTAACAACTTGAAGATTGGCTCACAGGTTGCTGTGAGTTGAGAAATAAATTTTCTAATGAAGTTGATCCTTCCCAAAAATCCCCGTATTTCCTTCTTTGTCTGAGGAATGGGCATTTCCTTGATGGCCTGGATTTTGGTAAGATCCAGTTTAATCCCTTTGTGGCTGACTAGGAAACCTAGCAACTTGCCTGACTTAACACCAAAGGCCCACTTGGCGGGATTCAACTTCAAGTTGTACTTACGCAACTTGTTGAAAAGTTTTGTGAGATGGTCTAAGTGGTCATCCTCCTTCCGGGATTTGACAATGATGTCATCCACGTAGATCTCTATCTCCTTGTGCATTAAATCGTGGAAAAGAGCCATCATAGCTCGCTAATAGGTTGCCCCGGCGTTGATGAGGCCGAATGACAACCGTCTGTAGCAAAAGGTTCCCCAAGGCTTGATGAAAGCAATTTTATCACGATCTTCCTCAGCGACCATAATTTGATGGTACCCCGTAAAGTAATCAGCAAAGGAGTACATGTCGTATTGAGCAGTATTATCAATAAGAATGTGGATAAATGGAACGGGAAAGCTATCTTTAAGGTAAGCTTTGTTCAAATCCCGATAGTCCACGCAGACTCGCACCTTTCCTCCTGGTTTAGGCACGGGAACAATGTTGGATATCCACTTCGGATATGTAGACACCATTATGATGCCAGCTTGAAATTATTTCATAATTTCTTCTTTAACCTTTAAACTCCACTCAGGTTTCAATCGTCTGAGTTTTATCCTAACTGACTTGAATCCTTCTTTACTGGGAAGGCGATGAAGAACAATGTCAGTGGACAAACCCACCATGTCTTCATGAGACCATGCAAACACATCCTGGAATTGGGTTAACAGTGCAACCATGTCATTCCATTGATTTGTGGAAAGGTCTGAACCAATCTGGATTAGCTTAGGGTTGTCTAAGGTTCCGAGATTGAAAGGAGTGGTTTGATCAAGATTGGGTTTGGGTTTGTCTACGACCCATTCCTTAATCTCTTGAGGTGTCTCAATGTCCTCTTGGATGTCCATCAAGTCTGAGTCCAACTTTGCATCAAAGTTACAGCCCTTATGGAGAGAAGTCACATTATCAGCAAGTACATGCACATCTAAATTCAGAGTCTTGAAACAAAAGATGCTTTCACTTAAAATATGCAACTGTTTGATCATACAAAAGTGTTAGCATGTACTTGATAAAATAACTGCTAGTGCTGTAAAGGAAAGCAAGCAATTAAAGTTATCTACAGGGGAGAGGGATTTTCTGCCCATTTTACCCTCGTCGACCAATGCATGGAGTGCTGCTCCAATTGTCGAGGGAAAAGTCCTGATAGACTGCAGTGATGGAAGGATTATCATTTTCCTCCTTCTCCCGAATGATAACCATAACATCTGGGCAATCATCATCTGGGGTGTATCTGTTTGTATGTTCATCATGAACAATGACGCGAATACCTGCCATCATCAACGCAAGGTCATGTTTACATTTTCGTTCCTTTTCTTCCGCCTCGGGATCAGGAATCAGCACCTCTTTTGCTTTGATTGGCACTGGTTTCAGAAACAGCATAGCCACAACATGGGCTAGAACCTTTACTGGAGATTGCATTAACTCATGAGGTAAAGGTATACAAAATTGTCGTGCGGCGGAAGCTTGAGGAACCTGCTTGTGCTTATGAGGAATCATGTGACTGAAACTGGTAGAATAGCCTAGTCCGACTATTCTGATTTGACTGGACATTTGGATAGGGTGCTTAATACCCTGCTTATCTTTACCAAGCCCTTGTCCAGGTTGATGACCCAATAACATCATTTCTTCAGTGGCCGACATAACCTCGGCAGAAATATTGGGTATGGGAAGTGACGCTCCAATAGAATGGTATTGCGTGTTACTCATGTGACGCCCCCAAAATAGGTATACATCACCCATTCTGAGTCGTCAATAACATGGTATAGAAATAACTACAACTTTATTAATACAACCCATAAACTATGAGTTTAAATACAAATATTATCATCTAGACAATATATATACCCAACTAAGTCCTCATTACAATTATTGATACAATACTTTACAAAAATGATGAGGACTACTAAAACAACTTCCTAGAACCTTCATTCCATACCCCGACTAGTACTCGCTACATTCTCACCTCCTGAGAAGAAAAATGGAACAAAAAGGAAAAGGGTGAGCTCAACTAGCCCATTAAAGAATATTATGACTAAGATAATATAGAACAAATTATCGTTAGTCTTCAACAGAGAAAAATCTGATAAAATACAATAGACAACAAGTTTCAGATCAATATTTATAGCAGAAATAATAATTCATTGAAGAGTTACGTAGAGAATGAAATCTACTACTATATACGGATTTAAAATTCCATCATCAATATTTTATCCCTGTAACATCAATCAATATACATCTTGAATCAAATATTCATCATTGCACTACAGGCCAAAGATATTCATCAGCCGGTCATGTTCATCTCAACACCTGTTCATCTCTGCACTACGGGCCAAAGATATTCATTATAAAATTATTTATCTTTGCACTACAGGCCAAAGATATTCAATAATATCATCATTTAGGGTGAGGATGATGAAAAATATTTTAAAGGAAAGCGAATCCGGTGAAACAAAGAATAAATATCAAGGATTCAGATATTTCCGGTTATTTCATGTCCAAAAATACCTCATAAATAATCATAGTGAAGTAAAATTCAAGAATTATCAAAACATGGATACAATCAAAGCTAGTATCCATAATAGATATTTTAGACGAAAAGAAAAAATTCATTTTCGATGAATAGTGTCAGTGATTCGTGAATAAAGTAGTCGATACGTGAATAGTAACCCCGACACAAAAAGTTCCAAATTTGATTAAAAGTTCAAACCAATATTTTTGGCATAATGATATTGAAGAAAATAATATCATTTAAAAAGAAAATAACATCCCTTACCTCGAAAAGACGGTACTCCTGACTAGAATACTAGATATAGTGCTGAATGGAACTTGCACCGTATAGAAACACTCAAGGTATCAAAATACTCACAAGAATACGCTCAATATATCGAGAGAGAAATTGAGAGAAAACTTCAGTTTCTGGTGTGATTTTCAATTCTAACCTAAGCAGCCTATTTATAGGAAAATGCTTAGAACACCAAAGTAGAAAATTTAATATAATATTAATATATTTATCAAATTTTCCTTAGCCCACCTCTAGACATCTGATTTTAGCATTTTGCACATGTTAATGATGTCCACAAAATATAAAAAACTTTTTTTATCAAAAAAATAAATAAAACTTCCAAAAATCAATTATTTCAAAACTTCGAAACTTCAATAATTCATAATAAATAGCCCTTTTATCAGAAAAATTCAAACCACATGTCCTTTCCATAGGAAATTTCATTCTCTACAACTTTGCAGAAGAAAGTTTTTCCAAATTCCAAACAAAAATTGACCGAAATCCACAAACGGACAATTTTACAAGCTATAATCAAATTTCGGTCAAGAATTGGGGTCTACCGACACACAAAACATGTGTTAATCATTTAATGCAACAAAAATACTCTTCCTCCTCATATACTCATATATCCCACATTTATTGTAAAAATATCACCATTATTATATTATTAAAATAATATATTTAAATGAATTATTTTATCAAAAAAAGATAAAATATTAATTTTCAACAATTGTCACATTAAAAATTTTCTCCATCTATATCCACATAAAATCAATATTTTCCTCATCATATAAATCAATAATTAATTATTCACAAATAATATTACAGAATCACAATACTGACAACCAGGCAGTTCCCAGGAAAGAGGGGGCTTTCCAATAAGGATCTCTCCTTACTGGCGCGCAATTAGATGACCAAACCTCTCCTTAGACAGAACTTTCTAGACATTGCCAATAATGTTATCTAATAATATTATTCAGATAATATGAATTATTGCTCCGATAATAGAAAATACTGTGTAATGACAATTATTAAAACAACAGTAATATAAAATATCAACGCAGCAATTATTGAATCAATAAAATAAAATACTGAAAAGTAATTACTGTAATAATTATTGAGTAGTGCCTTCTTACGTAAGAAACAATAATTGGTGTAATATCGTGTGCTACTATGTTTTAAACACCGGGTATTCCAACAGTATTAACGGTAACAACTACGCCGTTATTTATAACCAACTTATTCTTGTCGTTTTCTTCATCCAATCACTTTCCGTTATGGGGCCCACACAAGGCTGCGCCGTCGTACGAATATTCCCCGACAGTAAAAATATTCTACGACCAAACGAATATTCCCCGTCAACAATGAATATTTTAAAACCATTTGCTTGTTTGAAATAATTGAGCATTTTACCCATAACTTACCACATTAATCAAATCAACCCTTACTATTTCAAGATAATAAATAGAGGAAATTTAATTTCATTAAATAATAAGTTGGGGTCTTACAACCTACCCTCCTTATGAAATTTTGTCCTCAAAATTGACGTACGTATCTGGTGTTTTGAAAAGGTGAGGATACCTCGCTTTCATTTCCATTTCCAACTCCCAGGTCATTTCCTCTATAGCATAGTTTCTCCACAAAACTTTAACTTGTGGTATGACATTCGTGCGTAGGACATGCTCCTTCCTATCCAAGATCTTGACAGGTACCTCCTCGTATGTTAAGTCTTCAGCTATCTCGTCCGGTTCTAACTCAATAACGCGGTTCGGGTCTTTCACATATTTACGAAGTATAGATATGTGAAATATATTATGACTACGAGACATACTCGGAGGTAACGCAAGTCTATAGGCTACATTACCTACACGGTCAAGAATTTGAAATGGACCAATAAACCGTGGATTGAGCTTTCCTCTCTTCTCGAATCTTGTAACTCCCTTCCATAGGGCAACACACAACAATACATGATCCCCAATACTAAATTCCACGTCCTTTCGATGAAGATCCGCATAACTCTTTTGTCAATCTTGTGCGTTGTCGAATCATTTGGATCTTTTTCGTAGTCATACGTACCAACTCGGGTCCCAACAATGTTGCTTCACCCACCTCGTCCCAACATACTGGATAGCGACACTTTCGTCCATACAATGCTTCAAATGGGGCCACACCAATGCTTGTATGATAACTGTTGTTATAAGAGAATTCCACCAATGGTAAATACTTATCCCAACTCCCTTTAAAGTCTAGAACACAGAGTCTTAATAAATCTTCAAGAGTTTGAATAGTCCTCTCTGATTGTCCGTCCGTTTGAGGATGGTATGCCGAACTAAATCGTAAATCTGTGCCCGTAGCTTTTTGCAAGCTAACCCAAAATCTTGAAGTAAATCTTGGGTCACGATCCGAAACTATGGATACTGGCATGCCATGCAATCTCACAATCTCATTTACATACATATGAGCAAGACGTTCAAGGGAATAAGTCTCCCGTATCGGTAAGAAATGTGTAGACTTGGTTAATCAATCAATAATAACCCAAATAGCATCGATGCCTTGAGAAATCGTAGGAAGACCCGTAACAAAATCTATGGTAATGTGTTCCCACTTCCATTTCGGAATCTCAAGTGGTTTCAATGGACCCTTAGGTACTTGATGCTCCGCCTATACACGTTGACAAGTTAAACACGTCGAGATAAACTATGTAATCTCTCTCTTCATATTGTTCCACCAAAATGTATGTCAAAGATCACGATACATTTTGGTACTTCCGGGATGGATCGCAAATGGTGTATTGTGTGCCTCCATCATAATCTTGTACTTCAAATCAGAGTCGTTAGGAACACAAAGTCTGGAGTGGACTCGAAGTATTCCTTCTTCATTGATTCTTGCTTCCGGAATAGCTCCTTCTTGTACTTTCTTCTTCATACGCATCAGCTCCGGGTCAGTGGCTTGATCAACCTTAACTTTTTCTATTAAAGTTGGCTCTATGCATATACTTGACATCATTGCACTTGTTCCTGCATATGATCTTCTACTCAACGCGTCAGCTATCACGTTCGCTTTTCCAGGATGGTATTGAATAGTGTGGTCATAATCTTTCAACAACTCGAGCCAACGTCGTTGCCGCATGTTGAGTTCCTTTTGAGTGAAGAAATATTTGAGGCTTTTATGGTTTGAATATATCTCCACTTTCTCCCCATATAGATAGTGCCTCCAGATCTTTAGCGCGAAGATGACTGCTGCCAACTCTAGATCATGAGTAGGATAATTCCTCTCATATTCTTTAGTTGTCGCGAGGCATAGGCTATGACTTTCCCACGTTGCATGAGAACACATCCTAACCCTTTTTGCGAAGCATCATTTGTAGATAACAAATCCATCCGAACCAGATGGTATTGTTAGAACAGGTGCCGAAATAAGTCTCCTCTTAAGTTCTTGGAAACTCTTCTCGCATTCCTCGCTCCAAATGAATTTTGTATCCTTTCGAGTTAGCGGAGTTAATGGAGTAGCGATTCGAGAAAACCCTTCCACGAATCTCCGATAATAACCAGCTAGGCCCAGAAAGCTACGTACTTCGGTCACCGACTTCGGTTGCTCCCAACTTTGTATTGCTTCAATATTCGCCGGGTCAACAGATACTCAATGTTTTGACATCACGTGCCCAAGGAATGCTACTTCCTCAAGCCAGAACTCCTATTTCTTCAACTTGGCATATAGCTTGTTTTCACGAAGCCTTTGGAGTACCAACTTCAAATGGTGCTCATGATCTTCACGACTTTTGGAATATATGAGGATGTCATTAATAAAGACAACAACGAACCGATCCAAATAATCCTTGAATACTCGGATCATCATATCCATGAAAACCACAAGAGCATTAGTTAATCTAAAAGACATGACTAATAATTCATAATGCCCGTATCGAGTTCTAAAGGCAGTCTTTGGAATATCCTCAGTTCTAATCTTCAACTGATGATATCCAGAACGAAGATCGATCTTTGAAAAGAATTGTGCTCCTTGCAATTGGTCAAACAGGTCATCAATACGAGGTAGCGGATACCTATTCTTGATGGTAACATGGTTCAATTCCCGATAGTCAATACAAAGTCGCATACTCCCGTCTTTCTTCTTTACAAATAAAACATGAGCACCCCAAAGAGATGTACTAGGACGAATGAAACCAATGTCCAACAACTCCTGTAGTTGGACCTTTAGCTCCTAAAGTTCAATAGGAGCCATTCGATATGGCGTTTTAGAAATGGGCTTTGTACCAGGCTCAAGATCAATAAAGAATTAAACTTCACATTCTAGGGGTAGACCGGGAAGTTCTTCAGGAAACATGTCAGGAAATTTACTAACAACATGAATATTATTCAAATCTGACGTGTCTTTATTCAAATCCATAACATGGGCTAAGAAAGCTTGACATCCGTTTTTTAATAAACGAATAGCTTTATGACTAGATATGACAGTGATTGATTTTAATGGTTTAGTTGCTTGAATTCATACAACAGGTTGGTTAGGAATATGAAAACTAACAACCTTACGAAAGCAATCAATTTTGGCATGATGAGTAGTTAACTAATCAATCCCTAAAATCACATCAAAAGCAAGTATCTTTAAAGAGATAAGGTCAACAGGTAATGTGATGGTGCCAACTTCGATCAAACAAGATTTATAAACAGTGGATGTGATGAAAGTTTCTCCTAATGGAGTCTCCACAGATAAATCAAAGTCTAATTTCTCCGGAGTCAAGTTTAAACGTTGAGTACAAGTAGGAGAGATAAATGAATGGGTAGCACCGGTATCAAGTATGGTATAAACTTCGCAAGAATTAATGATTAGCTTACCCGTTATCACCTCGTTTGGGTTCCTCGCATTTTGACCAGTCACAACAAACGCTCTTCCAGGAACCGTTAACTTTGACTTTTACGGGATGACCTTTTGAGTCACCGTCCCCCACGGACTTGATTTCGCATTCTGCGTACAATCTCGGCGATATGTCCTTCCTTTCCACAATTATAACATACCTTGAAGCTGTTGTGGGACAGTTTGATCGATATGTCCCTCTTTCTCGCATTTGTAGCATACGACCGGTGGTCGTTCTCCTCCCTTAGAACCAGTTGCTGCTGGCGCTGTCATCTTCACATGGTCATTGTTGAATCTCCTCTTTTTAAAATCTCCTCCCGACTAGCTTCTTCTATTCTCATGGTCATGACTACCACCAGAGTGGTTACCATTTATGTTAAATCTTTTTTCTTTCTCCATTTGGTTATCATTATTACATTGATCGCTATCTCCAGTATGATCCTGGTTGTGATCCCTCGGTTGACCGTACTCGTTATCTCGCTCTAACAATTGAGCCATGTTGACAACATCTAAATAGAGAGAAAATTTATGAGAAATGAGATACTGACGTATGCCAGGTTTCAAACCTCTCAGTAACATCCGCGTCATACGTTCCTCATTCTCCACCAAATGAGGTGCAAACCTGGACAACTCTGCAAACTTTGCCTCGTACTGGGACACCGTCATGTTATTTTGTTCCAGTCTAATAACTCCACTTCCTTCATATGACGAATACTTTCAGGAAAGTACTTGTAATTGAACAGTTTCTGAAGCGTCTCCCAAGACATCTTTGAGTGCGGTTTGGAGGGTACGCTTACTGATTCCCACACGATAATTTGCCTCATTACGGAACATAAAAGTAGCGAATGGAACCTTCTGTTCTTCCGTGCATTCCAAGACATCGAATATCTTGGTAATTTATTTGACCCGCGTCTCCACCTTAATCGGATCCGGCTTTCCCCAGAATTCTGGTGGTCCCAACTCTTTGAACTGCTTGGCCGTGAAAAATCGTGCGTTGTTATCATTTCCACCTGTATTTTGTGCATGAGTCTCCCTCGTCTGATTTTGCATGAACTGCAAAAAACTTCTAAACATCCCGCTGTTCATCATCGCTTTCAAATTGGCGTTGTTCACGGGAGGAACACCGCCAACTCGGCTTTGACGTTCTCCTCATTGGTGAGTACTGAGCGTCTCCATGGTCTCATTTACTCCAATCGCTAACATTCTCAAATCGACATTCTCAAATCACGCCATAAAACAAGGGTTAATTAAAGAAATCAACATATCACATAATATCCCTATATACTAACCAACTAACAAATAAGCTTAGGTAGGACACACTAGCGAAGGATTTACTCGTCTCTCCCCTCCTAGTTCTATTCCCCGATCTACGCCAGAGATCATATCCCTAAGCTCTGATACCAACTGTGATGCCCCCCAAAATAGGTATACATCACCAATTCTGAGTCGTCAATAACATGGTACAGAAACAACTACAACTTTATTAATACAACCAATAAACTGTGAGTTTAAATACAAATATTGCCATCTAGATAATATACATACCCAACTAAGTCCTCATTACAATTATTGATACAATACTTTACAAAAATGGTGAGGACTACTAAAACAACTTCCTAGAACCTTCATTCCGTACCCCGACTAGTACTCGCTACATTCTCACCTTCTGAGAAGAAAAATGGAGCAAAAAGGAAAAGGGTGAGCTCAACTAGCCCAATAAAGAATATTATGACTAAGATAATATAGAACAAATTATCGTTAGTCTTCAACAGGGAAAAATCTGATAAAATACAATAGACAACAAGTTTCAGATCAATATTCGCAGCGAAAATAATAATTCATAGAAGAGTTACGTAGAGAATAAAATCTACTACCATCTATGAATTTAAAAGTCCATCATCAATATTTTATCCCTGTAACATCAATCAATATACATCTTGAATTTAATATTCATCATTGCACTACAGGCCAAAGATATTCATCAGTCGGTCATGTTCATCTCAACACTTGTTCATCTTTGCACTACGGGCCAAAGATATTCATTATAAAATTATTTATCCTTGCACTACAGGCCAAAGATATTCAATAATATCAACATTTAGGACTGAGGATGATGAAAAATATTTTAAAGGAAACGAATCCAGTGAAACAAAAGAATAAATATCAAGGATTCGTATTTCAGCTATTTCATGTCCAAAAATACCTCATAAATAATCATAGTGAAGTAAAATTCAAGAATTATCAAAACATGGATACAATCAAAGCTAGTATCCATAATAGATATTTTGGACGAAAAGAAAAAAAAATCATTTTTCAATGAATAGTGCCGTATTCGTGAATAGTGTAAATTGATTCGTGAATAATTATAAGTAGTACGTCAATAGTAACCCCGACACACAAAAGTTCCAAATTTGATTAAAATTCAAACCAATATTTTGGCATAATGATATTGAAGAAAATAATATCATTTAAAAGAAAATAACATCCCTTACCTCTAAAAAGAGGCGGTACTCGATTGGAATACTAGATATAGTCTTTGAAAGGAACTTGCACCAGTATAGCAACACTCAAGGTATCAAAATACTCACAAGAATACGCTCAATATATCGAGAGAGAAATTGAGAGAAAACTTCAGTTTCTGGTGTGATTTTCAATTCTAACCTAAGCACCCTATTTATAGGAAAATGCATAGAACACCAAAACAGAAAATTTAATATAATATTAATATATTTATCAAATTTTCCTTAGCCCACCTCTAGAAATCTGATTTTAGCACTTTTCACATGTTAATGATGTCCACAAAATACAAAAAAACATTTTTTATCAAAAAAAAAAATAAAACTTTCAAAAATCAATTATTTCGGAACTTCAGAACTTCAATAATTCATAATAAATATCCCTTTTATCAGAAAAATTCAAACCACAAGTCCTGTCCATAGGAAATTTCATTCTCTACAACTTTGCAGAAGAAAGTTTTTCCAAATTCCAAACAGAAATTGACCGAAATTCACAAACGGGCAATTTTACAAGCTATAATCAAATTTCGGTCAAGAATTGGGGTCTACCGACACACAAAACATGTGTTAATCATTTAATGCAACAAAAATACTCTTCCTCCTCATATACTCATATATCCCACATTTATTGTAAAAATATCACCATTATTATATTATTAAAATAATATATTTAAATAAATTATTTTATCAGAAAAAGATAAAATATTAATTTTCAACAATTGTCACATTAAAAATATTCTCCATGTGACGCCCCCAAAATAGGTATACATCACCCATTCTGAGTTGTCAATACATGGTACAGAAACAACTACAACTTTTATTATTACAACAGTAAAACTGTGAGTTTGAATACAAATATTATCTTCTAGACAATATCTATACTCAAATAAATCCTCATCACATTTATTGATATATTATTTTACAAAATGGTGAGGACTACTAAACAACTCTCTCTATAACCTTCATTCCAAAAACCCAGGCTGCGTACTCGCTTATATTCTCGCCTCACGAGAAGAAAAATGGAACAAAAAGGAAAAGGGTGAGCTCAACTATCCCGGTAAAGAATATTATGACTAAGATAATATACAACAAATTATCATTAGTCTTCAAACAGGAAAAATCTAATAGAATACAATAGACAACAAATTTTAAATCAATATTCGCAGTGAAATAATAATTCATTAAAAGAGTTAAGTAGAGAATGCAAACTACTATCTTCTATGTATGAATTTAAAAGTTCATCATCTATCTTTTATCCCTGTAACATCAATCGATATATATACGGAATCAAATATTCATCTTTGCACTACGAGCCAAAGATATTCATCGATTGGTCATGTTCATCTAAACACTGTTCATCTTTTGCACTACTGGGCCAAAGATATTCTTCAGAAATCATTCATCTTTTACTACGGGCCAAAGATATTCAATAATATCATCATTTAAGGCGAGGATGATGAAAATATTTTAAAGAAAGCGAATCCGGTGAAACAAAATGACAAGGATTAAGGATTAAGGATTCGTACTTTATTTTATCCATGTTCAAAAATACCTCAAAAATAATCATAGTGGTGTAAAATTCAAGAATGATCAAAACATGGATACAATCAAAGCTAGTATCCAGAATAGATATTTTGGACAAAAAGAAGAAATTTCATTTTTCGGTGAATAGTGTCGTATACGTGAATAGTAACTCCGACACCAAAAGATAGAAATTTCCCAAAAAAACATCTTTATGCTTCATGAATAGTACTCGTGAATAGTAACTCGTGAATAGTAACTCATGAATAGTAACTCATGAATAGTAACCCCGACATGAAAAAGTTCCAAATTTGATAAAAAGTTTCAACCAATATTTCAACATAATGATATTGAAGAAATAATATCATTTGAGATGAAAATAACATCCCTTACCTCGAAAGATTAGTACTTTTATTTGGAATCTGGGTATAGTCTTTGAAGGAACTTGCACCGAATCTAACAATACTCAAAGTATACTCAAAATACTCACAAGAATACGCTCGATAATATAGAGAGAAAACTTTGAGTTTTGGTGTGATTTTCAATTCTAACCTAAGCACCCTATTTATAGGAAAATGCTTAGAACACCAAAGCGTAAAATTTAATATAATATTATTATTTATAATAAAATTTCCTACGCCTAACCTTCCAAGAACTGAATTCAGCTCATTCAACCCACACGTGTAACACACCATAATGAAAAAAACGTTTTCTAATTTTAAATATTTTAAACTTCCAAAAATCAATTATTTCTGAGCTTTGGAACTTCAATAATTCATAATAAATAGCCCTTTCATCAAAAAATTCGAATCACGCGAGTTTTTATAGGAAATTCAATTCTCTACAACTTTACAGAAGAAAGTTTTTCCAAATTCCAAATAGAAATTGACCAAAATCCACAAAGCAGGCGATTTTACTGTGCTATAATCAAATTTCGATTAATAAATGGGGTCCACCAACATGTTTAACATGTTTTAAACATTTATTACAACAAAAATACTCTTCCTCCTCGTATACTCATATATCCCACATTCGTTGTAAAAATATCACCATTATTATATTATTAAAATATAATAATATATTTAAATGAATTATTTTATCGAGAAAAGATAAAATTTCAATTTTCAACAATTGTCACATTAAAATTTTTCTCCATCTATATCCACATAAAATCAATATTTTCCTCATCATATAAATCAATAATTAATTATTCACAAATAATATTACGAGAATCACAATATTAACCAACAAGCGGTTCAGGAAAAGAGGGGCTTTCAATAAGAATTCTCTCCTTCTTGGTGCGCATGATTAGGTGACCAAACCTCTCCTTAGAGCAGAACTTTCTAGACATTGCCAATAATGTTATCTAATAATATTATTCGAGATAATATGAATTATTGCTTGATAATGAAAAATATTGGGTAATGACAATTATTGAAACAACAATGAATATAAAATATCAACGCAGACAATTATTGAATCAATAAAATAAAATATTGAGCAGTAATTACGTAACCATTATTGAGTAGTGCCTTTTACGTAAGAATCAATAATTGGTGCAATACTGAAGGTATGCTACGTGTTTTAACCCAACCGAGTATTTTAACAGTATTAACGGTAATAACTACGTCGTTATTTTTAAACCACTTATATTTGTCGTTTTCTTCATCCAATCGCTTTCCGTTATGGGGCCCACACATGGTCGCTTGTGGTTATACGAATATTCCCACAACGATCACGAATATTCCACGACCAAACGAATATTCCCAAACAACAATGAATATTTTATAACCACTTGCTTATTTTGAAATATTTGCGTATTTTACCCCTAACTATCCACATTAATCACATCAACCCTTACTATTTCAAAATAATAAATAGAGAAAATTAAATTTCATTAATAATAAGTTGGGGTCTTACAACCTCCCTCCTTATGAAATTTTCGTCCTCGAAATTGACGTCACGATACTGGTGTTTGAAAAGGTGAGGATACCTCGCTTTCATTTTCGTTTCAATTCCCAGTCATTTCCTCTATAAGCATGATTCCTCCACAAAACTTTAACTTGTGGTATGACCTTTCTTGGCGTAGGACATGCTCCTTCCTATCCAAGATCTTGATAGGTACCTCCTCATACGTTAAGTCTTGGCTATTTCGTAGGTTCTAATTCTATAACGTGGTTTGGGTCTTTCACATATTTCTGAAGTACGGATATATGAAACACATTATGAACACGAGAGACATACTCGGAAGTAACGCGAGTCTATAGGCTACATTTCCTACTCGGTCAAGAATTTGAAATGGACCGATAAATCATGGATTGAGCTTTCCTCTCTTCCCAAATCTTGTAACTCCCTTCCATGGAGCAACTCGCAATAATACATGATCCCCTACACTAAATTCCACGTCCTTTCGATGAAGATCCGCATAACTCTTTTGTCGATCTTGTGCCGCTTTTGTATCGTTGTCGAATCATTTGGATCTTTTCCGTAGTCATACGTACAACTCGGGTCCCAACGGTGTTGCTTCACCCACCTCGTCCCAACATCTCTTGGAGAGCGACACTTTAGTCCATATAATGCTTCAAATGGAGCTACACCTATACTTGCACGATAAGCTGTTGTTGTAGGAGAATTCCACCAATGGTAAATACTTATCCCAATTGCCCTTGAAGTCAGGACCACGAGTCTTAATAAATCTTCAAGAGTTTGAATAATCCTTTTCGATTGTCTCAGTCCATTTGAGGATGGTATGCCGGCCCAATCGTAAATCCGTGCCCATAGCTTTTTGCAAGCTAACCCAAAATCTTGAAGTGAATCTTGGGTCACGATCCGAAACTATAGATACTGGGCATGCCATGCAACCTCACAATCTCATTCACATACATACTAGCAAGGCGTTCAAGTGAATAAGTCTCCGTATTGGCAAGAAATGAGCGAGACTTGGTTAATCTATCAACAATAACCCAAATAGCATTGATGCCACGAGAAACCAGTAGGAAGACCCATACTTGAAATCCATGGTAATGTGTTCCCACTTCCATTTCGGAATCTCAAGTGGTTGCAACGGACCCTTAGGTACTAGATGCTCCACCTTTACACGTTGACAAGTTAAACACATTGAGATAAACTTTGCAATCTCTCTCTTCAAATTGTTCCACCAAAATGTATGTCGAAGATCACGATACATTTTGGTACTTCCAGGATGGATTGCAAATGGTGTATTATGTGCCTCCATCATAATCTTATACTTCAAATCAGAGTCGTTAGGGACACAAAGTCTAGAGTGGACTCGAAGTATTCCTTCTTCATCTATTCTCGCTTCTGGAATAGCTCCTTCTTGTACTTTCTTCTTCATACGCATCATTTCTCGATTCGGTGGCAAGCAACCTTAACTTTTTCTATTAAAGTTTGCTCTGTCGTATACTTGACATCATCGCACTTTTCGTTCCGCATATGATCATCTACTCAACGCGTCGGCTACCACATTCGCTTTTCGGGATGGTATTGAATAGTGTGGTCGTAGTCTTTCAATAGCTCGAGCCAACGTCGCTGTCGCATGTTGAGTTCTTTTTTAGTGAAGAAATATTTAAGGCTTTTATGGTTTAAATATATCTCCACTTTCTCCCTATATAGATAGTGCCTCCATATCTTTAACGTGAAAATGACTGCTGCCAACTCTAGATCATGAGTAGGATAATTCCTCTCATACTCTTTAAGTTGTCACGAGGCATAGGCTATGACTTTCCCACGTTGCATGAGCACACATCCTAACCCTTTGTTTGAAGCATCGTAGATAACAAATCCATCAAGAACGGATGGTATTGTTAGAAGCAGTGCGAAATAAGTCTCCTCTTAAGCTCTTGGAAACTTTTCTCGCATTCTTCGCTCCAAACAAATTTTGTATCCTTCCGAAGTTAGGTGAGTTAATGGAGTAGCGATTCGAGAAAACCCTTCCATGAATCTCGATAATAACCGGCTAAGCCCAAAAAGCTACGTGCTTGGTCCACCGACGGTTGCTCAACTTTGTATTGCTTCAATCTTGGCGGTTCCACGGATACTCCATGTTTCGACACCACATGCCCAAGGAATGCTACTTCCTCAACCCGAACTTCGCATTTCTTCAATTTGGCATATAGTTTGTTTTCACGAAGCCTTTGGAGTACCGACTTCAAATGGTGCTCATGATCTTCACGACTTTTGGAATATATAAGGATGTCATCAATAAAGACAACAACAAAACCGATCCAAATATTCCTTGAATACTCGGTTCATCATATCCATGAAAGCGCGAGGAGCATTAGTCGGTCCGAAAGACATGACTAAGAATTCATAATGCGAGCAGAGTTCTAAAAGCGGTCTTTGGAATATCCTCGATTCTAATCTTGGTGATGATATCTAGAAGCGAAGATCGATTTTGAAAAGAATTGCCCCCTTTGAATGGTCAAACAAGTCATCAATACGAGGTAGAGGATACCTATTCTTGATGGTGACATGGTTCAATTCCAGATAGTCAATACAAAGTCGCATACTCCGTCTTTCTTCTTTACAAATAAAATAGGAGCACCCCGAGGAGATGTCTTAGGGCGAGATGAAACCGATGTCCAACAATTCACGTAGTTGGACCTTTAACTCTGAAGTTCAATAGGAGCAATTCGATATGGGGTTTTAGAAATGGGCTTTGTACCGGGTTCAAGATCAATAAAGAATTCAACTTCACGTTACGGGGTAGTAGGCAGGGAAGTTCTTCAGAAATCGTCGGGAAAGTCGATAACAACAGAATATTATTCAAATTTGGCGTGTCTTTATTCAAATCCATAACATGGGCTAAAAAAGCTTGACATCCAGTTTTTCAATAAGCGAATAGCTTTATGATTAGATATAGCGGTGATTGATTTTAATGGTTTAGTTGCTTGAATTAAATGCAACGGGTTGGTTAGGAATATGAAAACTAACAACCTTACGAAAACAATCAATTTTGGCATGATGAGTAGTTAACCAATCAATCCCTAAAATCACATTAAAAGCAAGTATCTTTAAAGAGATAAGGTCAACGGGTAAGGTGATGGTGCCAACTTGAATCAAACAAGATTTATAAATAGTGGATGTGATGAAAGTTTCTCTAACGGAGTTTCCACAGATAGGTCAAAGTCTAATTTCTCGAGTCAAGTTTAAGCGTTGAGCACATGCGGGGAGAGATAAATGAATGGGTAGCACCCGGTATCAAGTAAGGTATAAACTTTGAGAATTTATAAATAGCTTACCCGTGATCACCTCGTTTGGGTTCCTCGCATTATGACCGATCCACAACAAACGCTCTTCCGGAATCGTTGACTTTGACTTTTACGGGACGATCTTTTGAGTCACCGTCCCCATTGAACTAGGTTTTGCTCTTTGTACAATCTCGGCGATATGTCCTTCCTTTCCACAATTATAGCATACCTTGAAGCTGTTGTGGGCGGTTTGGTGATATGTCCCTCTTTTCGCATTTGTAGCATATAATGGGTGGTCGTTCTCCTCCCTTAGAACCGATTCTTTCTTAAACCTTTGTCGTCTTCACATGGTCATTGTTAAATCTCCTCTTTTAAAATCTCTTCGACTCGCTTCTTCTATTTTCATGGCCATGATTACCACCGGAGTGGTTACCATTTTTGTCTATCTGTTTCTTTCTTATTTGGTTATCATTATTACATTGTTGCTTTATCTCTCCGAGTACGATCCACGGTTATGGTCCCTCGGTTGAACATACTCGTTATCTCGCTCTAACAATTGAGCCCTATTAACAACATCCGAATAGAGAGAAAATTTATGAGAAATGAGATATTGTCGTATCTTAGGGTTTCAAACCTCTCGAAACATCGCGTCATCGTTCCTCATTCTCCACCAAATGAGGTACAAACACGGATAACTCTACAAACTTTGCCTCATCTTGAGACACCATCATGTTGTTTTGTTCTAATCGATGAACTCCACTTCCTTCATATAGCCGAACACTTTCGGGAAAGTATTTGTCATTAAATAGTTCTGAAAGCGTCTCCCCAGAGACATCTTGATGCTTGCAATTTGGATGGGTACGCTTTATAGACTCCCACCGGTGAGTCCTGCCTTTCGCCACGGAACATAAAGGTGGCGAATGGAACCTTCTGTTTCTCCGTGCATCCCAAGACATCGAATATCTTGGTAATTTGCTTGACCCATGTTTCCGCCATGATCGGATCGGCTTTCCTTTAAATTACGGTGGTCCCGACTCTTTGAAGCGCTTGCATTTGTGACAACCATTGAATTGCTATCATTTCCTCCTCGTATTTTGAACACAAGTCTCCCTCGTCGATTTTGCATGAAGCTGCAAAAAACTTCTAAACATCCCCTCGTTCATCATCGCTTTCGATTGGTGTTATTCACGGGAGGAACATTGCTAGCTTTGTTGCACGTTCTCCTCGTTGGTGAGTATAAGGCGTCTCCACGGTCTCATTTCCATTGTTAATATTCTCGATTCGACATTCTCAAATACGTCATAAAACAAGGGTTAATTAAGGAAATCAATATATCACATAATATCCTATATTCTTGACCAACTAACAAATAAGCTTAGGTAGGACATACTAGCGAAGGATTTACTCGTCTCTCCCCTCTAGTTCAATTCCCGATCTCCGCCGGAGATCATATCCCTAAGCTACGATACCAACCGTGGCGCCCCCAAAATAGGTATACATCACCCATTACGAGTTGTCAATACATAGTACGAAACAACTACAACTTTTATTATTACAACAAGAAAAGCGTGAGTTTGAATACAAATATTATCATCTAGACAATATCTATACTCAAATAAATCCTCATCACATTTATTGATACATTATTTTACAAAAATGGTGAGGACTACTAAACAACTCTCTCTATAACCTTCAATCCAAACCCCGACTCGTACTCGCTATATTCTCGCCTCCTGAGAAGAAAAATGTAACAAAAAGGAAAAGGGTGAGCTCAACTAGCCCAGTAAAGAATATTATGACTAAGATAATATACAACAAATTATCATTAGTCTTCAAGCAGGAAAAATCTAATAGAATACAATAGACAACAAATTTTAAATCAATATTCGCGGGTGAAATAATAATTCATTAGAAGAGTTAAGTAGAGAATGCAAACTACTATCTTACATGTATGAATTTAAAAGTTCATCGTCTATCTTTTTATCTCTGTAACATCAATCAATATATATCTAGAATCAAATATTCATCTTTGCACTCTGAGGCCAAAGATATTCATCGATTAAGTCGTGTTCATCTAAACACCTGTTCATCTTTGCACTACAGGCCAAAGATATTCTTCAGAAATCATTCATCTTTGCACTACAGGCCAAAGATATTCAATAATATCATCATTTAAGATTGAGGATGATGAAAAATATTTTTAAAGAAATGAATCCAGTGAAACAAAATGACAAGGATTAAGGATTAAGGATTCGTACTTTGTTTTATCCATGTTCAAAAAATACCTCAAAAATAATCATAGTGGTGTAAAATTCAAGAATGATCAAAACATGGATACAATCAAAGCTAGTATCCAGAATAGATATTTTGGATAAAAAGAAGAAATTTCATTTTTTGGTGAATAGTGCCGTATACGTGAATAGTAACTCCGACACCAAAAGATAGAAATTTCCCAAAAAACATCTTCACGCTTCATGAATAGTACTCGTGAATAGTAACTCGTGAATAGTAACTCATGAATAGTAACTCGTGAATAGTAACTCATGAATAGTAACCCCGACATGAAAAAGTTCTAAATTTGATAAAAAGTTCCAACCAATATTTCAGCATAATGATATTGAAGAAATAATATCATTTGAGAAGAAAATAACATCCCTTACCTCGAAAGATTAGTACTTCTAAATTTGGAATCACAAGGGTATAGTCTTTGAAGGAACTTGCAAATCTAACAATACTCAAAGTATACTCAAAATACTCACAAGAATACGCTCGATAATATAGAGAGAGAAAACTTCAGTTTCTGGTGTGATTTTCAATTCTAACCTAAGCACCCTATTTATAGGAAAATGCTTAGAACACCAAAGCAGAAAATTTAATATAATATTATTATTTATAATAAAATTTCCTCGCCAACATTCCAAGAACTGAATTCAGCTCATTCAACCCACATGTGTAACACACCATAATGAAAAAAACGTTTTTCTAATTTTAAATATTTTAAACTTTCAAAAATCAATTATTTCAGAGCTTCGGAACTTCAATAATTCATAATAAATAGCCCTTTCATCGAGAAAATTGAATCACGCTTGAGTTTTTATAGGAAATTCAATTCTATACAACTTTGCGGAAGAAAGATTTTCCAAATTCCAAATAGAAATTGACCAAAATCCATAAGCAGGCGATTTTACATTTATAATCAAATTTGATCGATAAATGGGGTCCACCAACATGTTTAACATGTTTTAAACATTTATTGCAACAAAAAATACTCTTCCTCCTCGTGTACTCATATATCCCACATTCGTTGTAAAATATAACAATTATTATATTATTAAAATATAATAATATATTTAAATGAATTATTTTATCGAGAAAAAGATAAAATTTCAATTTTCAACAATTGTCACATTAAAATTTTTCTCCATCTATATCCACATAAAATCAATATTTTCCTCATCATATAAATCAATAATTAATTATTCACAAATAATATTACGAGAATCACAATATTGACAACGAGGCGGTTCCCGAAAGAGGGGCTTTCGATAAGAATTTCTCCTTCTTGGTAGCATGATTAGGTGACCAAACCTCTCCTTAGGCAGAACTTTCTAGACATTGCCAATAATGTTATCTAATAATATTATTGAGATAATATGAATTATTAGCCGATAATAAAAATATTGGGTAATGACAATTATTAAAACAACATCGATATAAAATATCAACGCTTGACAATTATTGAATCAATAAAATAAAAAGCTGAGCGATAATTCTTTGTAACCATTATTGAGTAGTGCCTTCTTACGTAAGAATCAATAATTGGTGCAATACCGTATCTTCTTGTGTTTTAACCAGAGTATTTTAACGGTATTACTTGGTAACAACTTCTGTAGATTATTTTTAAACCACTTATATTTGTCGTTTTCTTCATCCAATCGCTTTCCAGTTATGGGGCCCACACATGGTCGCACTTGCCGTAAATACGAATATTCCCGAAGCGATCTGATATTCCACGATCAAACGAATATTCCCCGACAACAATGAATATTTTATAACCACTTGCTTATTTTAAAATATTTGCGTATTTTACCCCTAACTATCCACATTAATCACATCAACCCTTACTATTTCAAAATAATAAATAGAGAAAATTAAATTTCATTAATAATAAGTAGGGGTCTTACACTCCATCTATATCCACATAAAATCAATATTTTCCTCATTATATAAATCAATAATTAATTATTCACAAATATTATTACAAAATCACAATACTGACAACCAAGCAGTTCCAAGGAAAGAGGGGGCTTTCCAATAAGGATCTCTCCTTACTGGCGTGCAATTAGATGACCAAACCTCTTCTTAGACAGAACTTTCTAGACATTGCCAATAATGTTATCTAATAATATTATTCAGATAATATGAATTATTGCTCAGATAATAGAAAATCGTGTAATGACAATTATTAAAACAAGCTGTAATATAAAATATCAAGCGAGAATTATTGAATCAATAAAATAAAATCTTGAGCGATATCTGTAACAATTATTGAGTAGTGCCTTCTTACGTAAGAATCAATAATTGGTGTAATCATAGATGTCTTCTTGTGTTTTAACCATAGGGTATTCCAACAAGATAACTTGTGAATAACTGCCAATTATTTATAACCAACTTATTCTTGTCATTTTCTTTTTCCAATCACTTTTCGTTATGGGGCCCACACAAGGCTGCGCTGTCGTACGAATATTCCCCGACAGTAAAAATATTCCACGACCAAACGAATATTCCCCGTCAACAAATAATATTTTAAAACCACTTGCTTGTTTAAAATAATTGCGCATTTTACCCATAACTTACCACATTAATCAAATCAACCCTTACTATTTCAAGATAATAAATAGAGGAAATTTAATTTCATTAAATAATAAGTTGGGGTCTTACAACTCACATCCAGAGTATGGAAACTGGCCGGTTCAACTTTTGAATTGAAGCTGATAATTAGTAGAGCTCATTGTTCAGGACAATCCGGCTTAGCGTTGACGGTGACTAGACTGTTGTTGATAATGTATTTGAGTTGTTGATGTAAGGTGGAGGAAACAGCTCTAGCCATGTGTATCCATTGTCTCCCCAAGAGCAGGTTGTATCCTCTTTCTATCTTGAGGACGTGGAAAGGTACATTAAATGTATTGGGACTAATCTCAATTGGCAATTCAATCTTTCCAACAGAATTTCGCCGGGATCCATCAAAAGCTCTGATGACCATATGGCTGCTTTGGATCCGCTTAAGATTGATATTCATCTTTACCAAGGTGGCATAAGGACTGATATTTAGAGATGAGCCTCCATCTATCAATACTCCTGCTAGCATGTACCCGGAAGAAAAAATTGCAATATGCAAAGGCTTGCAATGACCGGTCCCTTCGGGAGGTATGTCGTCATTAGTGAAGGATATCACATTGTTGTTGAAAATGTGATCAACCAAATGTTGAAATTTTTCCACATCCACTGATTTTGGCAAGTAGGCTTCTTTTAAAACCTTCAATAAGATCTTTCGATGATCCTTGGAAGAGAACCAAATCCAGCGTCGAAATCTGGTGTGGAGCTTCTCGTAAGCTTAAAACCACTTTGGCTTCATTGTGGCCCACAGTACGGAGGAATTTTTCAATCTTCTCCACGGGCAACTTCCCATTTGCTTTGGAAGTAGGTTTGACAACCCATTGAGGAAGGTACAATGGATTTTCCTTCAACACTGTAGCAGTAGTAAGAAACGTGGATCCTTCAGCTTCTCCATAATTCCATGAAACTTTGTGTAAGCTGACAATAGGATGTTGTGGTCTGAAAGGTAAAGGAATTGGCTCTAGTGCGGCCATTTTCAAAGGATTGTTAGCTCCTTTGAGTTGAATTGGTTGTATGGGAAATACTTTGACAGTCTCATCATCCACTTCGAATATAACTACTACTGATCCCTTCTATTTGGTAGGACATGCATTCCCACCTTTGAGTTGCACAGTGTAATCATCTGCTATTTGCAGGACACCGCTATCAATAAGATTCTGAATGAGATGGCGGAGTGCCCAACATTCTTCTGTGTTGTGACCGCGAGAATGTGAATGATATTGACACATTTCATCAGAATTGAACCGCCCTAAGCGGGGATTGATGGGAGGGAGAAGGAATGCAATTCTTCTTTCGTTGATCAACATTTGTAGTATCTCCTCCATAGATTGGCCCAAATAGGTGAATTCCCTCGGATTGGAAAAATCCCGATGGGCTTTAGCTATTGCTCGCTTTGCAACCTTATCCTCCATAGCTTCACTTTCTGAAGGTGTTGAGGAGGCATTCATAACAAAAGGAAGGAGATAGGCATGCTCCTGCCTGATTAATTGGCGTGTGACTTGATGCTGGTGGGTCACCAGTTCTGCCAATTGCTCAATTTGTTTGCAAAGAGCTTTCATTTTTCATTTCATGGTAAACTAGAACTTTGTATAATCCCATTTGTCAACACCGTCTATGGTGGGTTGGGAAGATTCACCATTAGAATTGGAACCTTGTACAGTGCTCCAACTGATCATGTTGACCTCTTCTTCTTTGTGTTGAGGAATAGGGTTGTCTTGCACATGAGGTTGATCTGGTTTAGTGACCATGATCTCACCGTTGTCTATTAGATCTTGAATCTTATGTTTCAAGGCCCAACAATCTTGAGTATCATGTCCAGGTGCCCTGGCATGATAAGCACACTTTCGAGTAGCATTCAAACCCCTTCCATTAGGGTTGGCTGGTGGAAGAAGCTGTGTAATTTTCTTCTGAGCAATTAGAAGAGCAAGAATATTTTCGAGTGAGTCCCCTAAGGGTGTGAACATTCGAGGTCACTTTACTTCTCCACTTTTAGGCAATGAAGGGTTTGAAGATTGTGCTAGAAAAGGGGAGTAGTTTTTCCTCTGTATAGGCATGCTTTGATTGTCTTTTTGTCCTTGTAGTATTAAGGAAACATCCACCTCTTTCTTTTTATGGACCCTCCGGGGGTTGTTTCCATAAGATCCGGACTTGATGTGCTCAGCAACAGCTTTAAGAGCGGCTAGGTCTTGAATTTTACCAGACTTCAATCCCATTTTAGCCATCTCGTCATGTTTGATCATTTCAAATAATGGTTTGCCAATACCAGTTAGAACTCTTTCATAGAAAGGAGCTTCCTGTACATCTATGAAGGTCATGACCATTTCTGATTCTGTCATGGAAGAAATAACTTGAGCAGCAAGGTGCCTCCACCTTTGAGCGTACTATCTAAATAACTCATTAGACTGTTTCTTGACCTTGGTAATTTGGTACCGGTCAAGAGCCATCTGAGATTGAAAACTGTATTGAGTGAGGAAGGCGTGAGCCAGCTATTCCCAACTATGGATCTTTAAGTTATCTAATCTGGTGTACCATACACGGGCTTCTCCAGTTAGACTTTTCTAAAATAGCTGCATTCGGAGCTTTTCATTTTCTGCGTAAGACCCAAGTTCTCCAATGAACACTTTTAAATGTGTATAAGGATCCCCTAATCCGTCATATTTCTCAAAATCAGGGGTCTTGAATTTCTCTGGATATTGAACAGTAGGGAATATGCAAAGGTCTGTATATGAAACATTGCCATGTGTTCCAATCCCTTTGAGAACGCGGATGGTGTCCTCCATTTGGAGGACCTTCTTCCTGATATCACCGGTGTCTGGATCTCCTTTGAGATGGGTGTTTTCAGGGTCTTTGTTGGCCGTATCCAACTGAGGTTTTGGAATTATTTTTTCTAGCCCTTGAACTCCTCTTTGTGTAGAGGATTCTGTATGTGTAGGTATCTTTGTACCCTAAGTGGACTGGTGCAATTCTTTTAGCAGAACGGCCAAGTCTGTAATTTGTTTACTCAATCCGTCAAATTCTTCTCGGGAAACAGCATTAGACTGGTCAGAAGAAGACATGATTAGCTATAGGCCTGTGGACTTTTTGGACTTTGAGCAGGTAACAGGCCCAATTACTTCCCTACAAAAGACTTACGTAGTTTAGTCTTAGGGTAATGTAAATGTTATCATAACATGTCCGTTTAGGAATTTTATCCTGCAAAACCGGTTGTTAATTGATAACATGTTATGCGTGCACAATTATTCTTCATATTTTCCATTACATATGGATGAACATGGAATAAATTTACAAGTAAATGCGTTTACAAGTAATTGAAAATGGAAAGTATGAAGAGACTTTCCTCCGCATTTGGTTTATCAGAGGTTAACTTATCTTAGGGTTTCTCTCGCGGCTTTTTGGCATAAAGGTTCCCAGATCATCGCAATTTACTCGACGGGAAGTTAATCCGGTCTTTCAACTAGAGCAAATCTGGGTGGTGCCTTTCCTGAGCCCCATGGAATTATTCTTCCCACGAGTCCGATAATCAAACAAGCAGGATAGCCTCCTGATGGAGGAACCACACAACATACATTCACATACAATGTGTCTCACCGTTTATGCAAAATGATGACATGTGCGAAGCACTAATATCACAGATAGATATTTATCAGTGTAGTAAATAAGGATGTATTCGTACACATTCATCAGAAATGTAAATGAAACATTCACACACAAGTATATAACAATTTTGAAAAGCTTGTAATAGCTGCTTAAGCCCTATTACTGGAGTCCCCAGCAGAGTCTCCACCTGTCGACGTCGGGATTTTTGAGTGTCTCTTTCAGTTACTTGTTCTTTGGTGTTCTCATGTTAATGTGAGATTTGTTTTAAAAAAACAAGTGAAAAAGGTTCGACATGTATAATGTCGACGATTTAAATTTAATAGTCGCCAATGGGTGTATTTAACAGGTTGAACCAACGCAACCGAAAAAGGTTTGCACATTAACCAAGTGATTTGACACTGTTAGACGGGTCTGTGAAACCGAGATTCATTTTGGGTCAGGGGGCTTGATTATGCGGAGAAAAGGTGTTAGGCACCCCCCGACATCCGTGTTACCACGGTGACCGCCACTCTTCAAAGAAATTGTTATATGAATGTGTGTGTTTGTGTGTGTGTGTGTGGATCAATGTGCAGTTATTTGAAAGTAGTGTGAGGCCTCATTCACACCTATATACAAAGGGTTTGAATTTATAGAAAAATTCAGTTTTAACCATGATATAGCAATGACGTTTTATAAAAGAGGTTTTTCAAACCCTGTGCTCAATAAGAATTGAGACCTTTTCATACTTCCATTTTATTATTAAATGTTCGGCTTGTTTGCTTTTATTTTGAGATCGAAGCATTCTCGAGAAAATAATATCTGACGATCTTTGAACTCCTCATGGGCATAATGACCATCCAAGGAAATTTTAACCTTTGTAAAATAAATGCGAGTACGCTACGGTGAAAAATGTCCATCATGGGAACCGAATCTAGATTGAAAGAACCGAACCTATGATCACATGATTCCTAGGCTCACATAATCTTGCAATTTGTATGAAAGCGATGGCGATTATATATATATATGTAAAAATTTGTAAATATATATATAAACATGGTCAACCGCCATGAAGTAAACTCAAAGGGACAAAATGTAAATAAAAGTCAAAGCGATCAAGCGCCACGAAATAAACTTGAGCGAGATGAGAATATAAATAAAGCTAGTAAAAGGCCACGAAGTGAACTCTAAGTGACAAAAATGTGAATATATATATATATATATATATATATATATAAAAGCAAAAAAACCTTTGGATGTGAATCTGGGCTCATCGGATATGTCCAAATGACAATATATATATGTATATATATATATATATATATATATATATATATATATATATATATAAAAGCGATTAAACTCATTTGGATATAAATCCGGGCTCATCGAATATATACGACAATGAGTTATATATATATATATATATATATATATAAGTAATTATATATAAAAGCGATTATATATAAAAGCGATTAAACTCATTTGGATATAAATCCGGGCTCATCGGATATATAATAAACAATGATTATATATATATATATATATATATATATATATATATAAGTAATTAAAGCATAGGATATAAAATCCGGGCTCATCGACAAAATCGACCACGTTTATATATATAAGTATATATATATATATATATAAAGGAATTAAACGCTCAGGGCAGGAAGTGCAGGCTCAATCGAGGCATAACTCGATAATGTTAGTCCATATATAAAATATATACATATATAAGTATTTATATCTGAGCAGAAATGAAAACCACGGACTAAAAGTCAGGGGCAAACGCACTACAACACGACTCTCGATGTGTATAACGGTGTGTGCTAATATGAGAAGAAGGCTTTATAGAATATAAGAAGGCTACGGTGAATTATGCGAAAGTAGACTTCTATGACTTTAAATGGATAAACACTCAGCTCCCGCCAGATAAAAGATAGCTATATGTGAGCTAACTAGTGTTTAAAATGAGGAAACACTAAAAAGATGTATATGTAGAGTAAAATGGATAGGGCTTCCTCGCCTTTTTCCCTCCCTCTTCTTCTCAAATGGCTGACCCCAAGGCTTGTATATAGAGACGGATGGTCGTAGGTACACCTGCGGCATCCGCAGTTGTACCTGCGGCTGGTCGTGATGAATCCTAGTCTCGCGGGTCCCGTCGTCTCATAATACGTGCACTTATGCATTGTAATATCCGTTCGAACTTGCAGAACTTCAATCCGAGCATCCGAACGAGGTATATCTGACCTTCTTCAGACCGCTTGTGTCGAGAGTTACGCAATGACATGGATTAGAGGTTTATACGAAGTCGGGGAAGAGGGTCTATGCCCATGGTCTTCAAGCTTCAAATTTTATCCAAAGTACTGTCACACGTAATAGTCACTCGAGATTGTCAATCCTTGGTTCTTGTGGGACATTGTTGGATGTATGTATGTATGAAGTGTTGAGACGACGTGCCATTGTCGAAAGAACAAGATGATGTTTGACTCCTCGACGGGGTTATCACCAGTTTTAGTTGAAAGTAGACGTTGCTTAGGGTTACAGCTAAAATTGTACTACTTGTTGGTATGCCGCGATATCATCTTGTTAAGATGGTAAGATGACGTTGTGACTCCTCACCGGGGTTATCGCCGGTTTAAGCGGAAAGCAGACGTTGCTCAGGGTTACATCTGAGATTGGCCTACTACTTGTTTGTATATCTCACTATAATCTGTGGGTGTTCACATGCGCCCGTTTGTTAACTCAGTGCGAGGTGTGTGTGCCTTGTGGGATATGCAGGATTGAAGCTGATTGCATATGTTTGAAACAAGCATTTTTAGGGTTATCGCCGGAACTGCAATGGCATCTCTTGGGGCTATCACCAAGGATGGGGTTGCTACTCCCAGAGTTGTCTCTGGGACTGGAATTGAGCGTCGCGGTGTTATTTCTGAGATAGAACTGTCCTCTCCGGTGTTGTTGCCGGTCTTTTGATCTGCATATCTCGAGGTTATCTCCGAGATTGGAAATGACATTCCCGGTGTGTGTTAGGAGTTTGAAGCGATGTTCGGTTTGTGTTTAGGGTTGGGCCGATGTTCCGGTTTGTGTTAGAGTTGGGCCCGAACTTCCGGTAGTATCCGGGATGGATGTAAGCTGTCTTCCAAGGTTATCTCCAAAAGACAAATCTACCCTCCTGCAATGTTAGTAATAGGAGCGTAGAAAATTTTGATTGTCTACACTAATAGTTGCACCTGAGCTAGTTGCAGAGGTAGCAGCTGAGAGTGAGGAAGAAGAGGAACCTGAGGAGAATTGGTTAGAAGAATTTTATGATCAAAATTTAGAATTACAAAATCGTATTCATGAGTTGGAAGAGCAGGATGAAGAACAGCAGGCGGTTGTGGAGCAAAGAGATACAACAATTCAAAATTGGGTTACCCGATGTGCGATGCTTGAACAGAAGCACTCTTTGGCAGAATATAAGATATTAGAGCTGGAATTTGCGAATGCTATGATCAAAGTACTGGTGAAAGAAGAAGCAAATGAACGAATGAGAATAGATGATGAATGGGTAAAAGCTGCACGACGCGTTGATATTGTAGAAAAAGACGTCGGATATAATAAGGCCAAAATAGATGAAATGGATTTCACTTTTTGGACAGCAATTGGGAGAATCCAACATCGAGTTTGGAATTACCCTGTGCAGAGCGGTCAACCCCAATTCGACATGGATCAGAGAATAATGATTCGAATCATGGATCAGGAATGTGACGAAGCAATTAAGGGTGGAATGTACTCTACAGCAAAGTTAAGTCCAACTGGGATGTCCCAGACAAGTCAAAAGCCGGTAGTTTAAGTGAGAGCGTTTATCGAGGAACCCGAACAAAGTTATCACGGGTAAACTAATCATAAACTATAGCAAAGTTTATACTTTATTTGATACTAGTTCTACCCACTCTTTCATTTCTACTACTTGCGCTCAATGTTTAAATTTTACTCCGGAGAAATTAGACTTTGACTTATCTGTTGAAACTCCGTTGGGAGAAACCTTCATTACATCCACTATTTATAAGTCTTGTTTGATTCAAATCGGTAACTGCACGTTACCTGTCGATCTTATTTCTTTGAAAATACTTGCATTTGATGTAATTTTAGGGATTGATTGGTTAACTACTCATCATGCTAAAATCGATTATTTTCATAAGGTTGTTAGCTTTCATATTCCTAACCAACCTATTATGCGAATTCAAGCAACCAAACCACTAAAATCAATCACTGTCATCTCAAGCCATAAAGCTATTCGTTTATTGAAAAACGGATGTCAAGCTTTCTTAGCTCATGTCACGGATTTAAATAAAAATACGTCAGATTTGAATGATATTTCTATTGTTAATAAATTTCCTGACGTATTCTTGAAGACTTCTTAGCCTACCCTAGAGCGTGAAATCGAATTTTGTATTGACCCCAATACAAAACCCATTTCGTATAACTTACAAATGATAAAGAAAGAGTTAAAGACTCTAGGGACCCACGTGAAGATAACGAATATATGAGTAGAATCGACTTTAATCGATAAAGTTAAAGCCGCTCAAACTACACACCTGGAGCTGATGAATGTGAAGAAGAAGGTTCAAGAAGGCGTTATCTCAACCCTCAATTTTATTGGCCCATTTGAAATCCTTGATCAAGTAGGAACTGTGGCCTATAGACTCGTTTTACCGCCAAATATGTTGTGTGTTCATAACGTTTATCACGTATCGATGTTACGTAAATATGTGGACGACCCGAACCACATTATTGATTTAGAACCGAACAAGATAACGGAAGATTTAACGTATGAGGAAATACCTGTTAAAAGCTTGGATAAGAAGGAACATGTTATACGCTAAAAGGTTATTTAGAAATCTGATGAGGTATCCTCATCATTGACTTTATCAGTACATCGTAAATTTCGGGGAGTAAATTTCATAAGGAGGGGAGATTGTAAAATCCCAAATTTTACGAATAAAGATTTAAATTTCTCGAAATATTTTTTTTTATTATGGTGTGGATTTAATATAATGTTATAGTTGTGGTTAATATTTTTAAATTTTACAAAGTATGCAAATTATTATATAATATTCTATTGGTCGGGAAATATTATTTTTTTTGTGGAATATCTGTACGACGGTACAATCATTGGTGGACCCCACAACGAAATTATTGTCAGATTGAGAAAACGACAAAAATATTTTATTAAAAATAATGGCGGAAGTTTTACAATTATCTTGTTGAACTACTCGGTAGTAAAAAATACGATGTCTGGCGTGGTTGCATAGTAGCACACGGTATTGATTATTGATGCTTACGTGAGAAGTCACTTAGTTTTGTTCAATTATTGCTACAATAATTATTGCATAGTATCTCACGTTATTTGATTCAATTATTGTCAATATTTTATATATTATTAAATCAATAATTGAGATGATGAAGTTATTAACATTATTATTTGCAATATTAACGATGTCTAGAAGTTCTTCCAAGGAGAGGTTTGGTCACCTAATTAATTGCGCATGATAGGGAGAAATCCTTATTGGGAAACCCCTCTTTCACAGAGCGACACGGGTCGATTAATAGTGTGAATTATAATAATGATGATGAAGTTTGTTTTATTAGTATTATTAATATAATAAAACAGAAAAGCTTTTTATATAAAACCGAATACTTTTATAAAGTTATTTGTTTTATTAGACAATAATTAGAATATATTATATTTTATTATGCATCTTGTTTTGCATAGTAAAATCTTTTTATACAAAATAGAATACTTTTATAAAGTTATTTGTTTTATTAGACTATAATTAGAATATATTATATTTTATTATGTATAGTGTTTGCATAGTAAAATCTTTTTATATAAAATAAAATACTTTTATAAAGTTATTCATTTTATTAGATTATAAATAGAATATATTATATTTTATTTAAAAAGATTTTGTTTTATTAGAATATTTTATTAAATCAATCTGGACCGTCCGTTTAAAAGTGAATTAATCTAGACCGTTCATGAATTAGTTACTATTTAATCTATTCTCCTATAAATAGAAACTCATTCCTTCATTATTTCTTACGAATTCACTGAAACTCTAGAGAGAAACTGTAGAGAGAATTATTCTTCTATAATCTTGAGCGTATTTCTTTAGAGTTTAAGAAAGTTTTGAGCGTAGTGCAAGTTTTCTTCAAGTATATCCTCGCCCTACCCGTCGGAGTACCCTTCTTTATAAGGCAAGGGATATTATTTGTTGTACCTTAAGAGGTATTATTTCTTTCGTATTCATGAAGAGAACTTCTTTTATTCCATTCTTTATTTTTTGTTGGAATAATCTGTATACGGGGACTACCCTATACTTGGTGAAATTCTTCTGTTATTCCATTCCTTATTATTCTGTTGAAATAACCTGTATATGCAAATTACCGCATACATGGTGAAATTCTTCTATTATTCCGTTCTTTATTATTACATAGGAATATCGCTTATTATGCGTTTACGCGTGACACGGATTCCATTATTTATCATTCTGTTGGAATAACCTATCTGTGCGGTCTATCGCATTTGTGGTGAATTCTATTGTTATTCCATTATTTATTATTATGTCAGAATATCTTGTCGGTGCGTTTACGCATGACCTGGTTCCATTATTTATTATTCTGTCGGAATATCCTGTCTGTGCGTTTACGCATTACATGGTTCCATTATTTATTATTCTTTTGGAATAATCTGTCTGTGTGATCTATCGCATGCATGGTGAATTCTTCTGTTATTCCATTCTTTATTATTTTGTTGGAATAACCTGTTTATGTGGATTACCACATGCATAGTGAATAATCCTTTATATTCATTTCTTATTAAATTGGGGAAATGATCTATTTACGTGGATTATGATGAAAGTCATAATATAAGCATTGGACAGTTGATTATGATGAAAGTCATAATAAAAGCATTGGACTGATGAAAATCATGGGTATATGTAGTATTAGTAAGTGTTATGATAAGTTATGTTGGTTATTATTTGAAAACATGAAAGTTTCTTAGAAATCACAAAAGATTGAAAATCAGATTTTGGTAAAAATGGAATATGAAATTCAATTGACCATATCTGCTATTCTATTTCGAAATTTTGACTGTGGTCAAGTCCTAGAGTTAGATATATGAGTTTTCTAACTTATCCAAGTGGAATCACTGGAAAAGGTGTTGTAGATTTTTGTGTGGACTGATTTTAGCAAAGGAGTCAAAAACTGCAAAGTACCAAAAGCTACTGCCCAGAAATTTAAAAGGGCACTTTCAGCCACTTAATTTATGAGAAAAATTCTGGCCTTGTGGGATATGAAAATATATGGTATAAAGTACCTCCTGTCCAAAAATGAGCTCATTCCGACTTAAAATGAGCAAGTTATGACCATTTCAATATTTAGGTTTTTCCGACAAAAAAGCTATAACTAACTCAGATGAGCATGAAATTTAAACTGGAAGATCACGTTAACATGTATAAGATCTTGCCAAGATTTGGGAATTTTTGGATTTAAACTTGAAGTAGATAATTTCGTAAGGAATTAATTAGAAATTGATTTTTGAAAAATAGTAAATGAATTTTAAAAATTAAGAGAAAATATATATTCAATATGGGACTATATTACATTAAATTCGAGAAAAAAAAAATATTTTTGGGACCTGATTTGGTATTTTTCATGAAAATAAACTAGTTATGAGTAAATGAATTAAATATGTTATGTGAAGTAACAAAATTGGTAAATAGGATTTTATGGCTTGGGAATCCTATATAGGGTATATCTGATTTTTTATAAGGGATTTGATCATTGGTGATGAAATCTTATGAGTATGGTATTTTTGAATGATTAAATGCATTATTTGGTAAAGTGTAAACAATTGAAATAAATTGTTTATAATTTTAAGAAGTGATTAAAATATTGTTATAATATTAATAATATTAGATTTTGAGTTTATTAAGTGATTGATAATATTTGGATAAATTTAAAGTCTTTAAATATTTATCCTTGTTTTCGTTTGATTAATGTTTATATCATTGTCATCATTCTCATGTTTATATTGTGATAAAAGTCATCTTTGGCTTACGTGCATAGATGGACTTGGTGTGATTATGACCAGGGATTATTCGGTATAGTCATGACTGTAATGTGACGAATGATGTGGTAAAAATCCTCGATGGCTTTGTAGTGCGTTGATGGGACAGTTTTGGTATGATTATGACCAAGGATTATTCGGTATAGTCATGACCATTGATGATTTAATGAATATCCTTGGCCCGTAGTGCAGGGATGATTCGATGATATGGTTTATTTATTAAGCCGAGTCTCAGCGATAAAGAAATTGATGAAAACATTTTAAATCATAGAAGATAGTAGATTTTATTCTCTACTTGACTTTTCTAATGGATTGCTTGTTTCGCTGCAGTTAAACTTGATGTCTATTGTATTTTATCAGTTTAAAATTGTTGAAGGTTAATGATAACTTATTTTGCATTATCTTAGTCATAATATTTCTTACTGGACTAGTTGAGCTCACCCTTTTTGCTTTCATTGTTCTCTTCAGGAAATGAGAATATAGCTGGGACGAGTTAGGGAACGGATTGATAGTCCAGATGATAGCATTAGTAGTCCTCACTATTGTATGAAATAGTGTGATAATAAATATAATGAGGACTGAATTTGAGTTTGTATACTGTCTATGAGGACTCCATTGAGAGTGGATTTTGTCTAGAAGGCAATATTCTTGTTTAAACTCTCAGTTTATGTTTTGTCGTATTTTACACGACAGTTATATAATTAAGTTGAATTTGATTTATGTACCATGTATTTGGCGACTCAAGATGGGTGATGTATACCTATTTTTGGGGGCGTCACAAGGAGTGCAAAGATGAATTATTGACTGGTATGATCATAACCATTGAATTTATAATTGAATATCTTTAGCTTAAGGCAAAGGTGAATTGATCAACATTGTTATAATTATTGTTTATATAAATTTTGAAATGATTATATATTTCTTTGAGATATTAATATCTTTGGCCCGTAGTGCAAAGATGACATGTTGTTGAATATCTTTGGCCTGTAGTGCAAAGATGAATTCTTGATGAAATTTAAATCTTTATTAGTAAAATTTGGGATTTTACACCCGTAGTGCAAAGATGACCTATTGTTGAATATCTTTGACCCGTAGTGCAAAGATGACCTGTTGCTGAATATCTTTGGCATGTAGTGCAAAGATGAACTGTTAATGAATATCTTTGGCTGTAGTGCAAAGATGAATTTATTGGTATGATTATGAAATAGGAAGTGTAATTTGGTATAACCATAATCTTTGATGTTTTAGGTAAAGATATATGATGAAAATTATCTTCGTCCTATATGAAAAGAGGAATTTAGAACTACAATTATGATTATGAGTTATTCACATGATTGTGGACATGAACTATTGATTGATGTTACAGGGATAAAACATTTTTGGTGGACTTTTAACATGGAGAAGATAATAGACTTTATGGTCTATTTGACTCTTCTAATGGATTGCTCGTTCCGCTACAACTATGGTTGAAAAGTTTTATCATCTACCATATGTTCTAAATCTCTGATTTATTACTGACGAAAGCTATTGACAATTTAATTATCTTTAGTTATGATATTCTTTACTGGGCTATTTGTGCTTACCATTTTGCTCCACAATTCCTTTAAGGTAATAAGAGTGTAGTTGGGTCGAGCGAGGATAATAGGGGAATAGTTTGATGGTTCGAGACTGTCAAAGTTTCTCAACACATTATAAAAAGGCATGACATACAATATATAATTGTATTGAGGACCTAAGATGTGTGTGTCGTATATTATACGTCACTTAATAATTGATTTTGGTGAACAACAATAGGTTGAGGTGAACCCAACTTTGGAAGGGTGTTTTGCCACTATCATACAAGATATCTAATGACCTAAAACTTCATGTTATCATAAGACAAGGTTGTGCACATCCACTTGCTGAGTATATCTACGAGCACTACCTATATGATCTTGGAGTTTAGTTGAAATATAATTTTCAATTGCAGACAGTGGAGATAGTTATATGTCAAGAGAAGACTCACCATTGGAAAGAACATGATAGTAATCTTCTCATTTTTCTTTGGGGTCTATTGGGTTAACCAAGGATAATTCTGTGGGCATATGATATCTATCATAACCTAGACGCATGGCCTCCCATGTACGAAGGTTTCGTTGAGCACTTCTCAAAGATTTTAATTTCTAAAATAGTTATTGATTGTACCTTTATGTAATGTATCAATGTGAGGTGCTGACACAAGTTGGTGTCTAGAGTCATAGTTGGCATTTAAACTCACAGTATGTGTGTTATCATATTTTGCATGACAATTATAATAATAAAGTTGTAGTTATTTTCTGTACCATGTATTTGGCGACTCAAAATGGGTTGGATGGATTGGACCTATTTTGGGGGCATCACAGTTGGTATCAGAGCTTAGGGATATGGTCTCTGGCGGAGATTGTGGAATAGAACTAGTAGGGGAGAGACGAGTAAATCCTTCGCTAATGTGTCCTACCTAAGCTTATTTGTTGGTCGATCATAATATAGGGATATTATGTGATATGTTAATTTATTCAATTAACCCTTGTTTTGAATCTGTATTCTAGAATGATATCTGAAATACACGAGATGAGCAATAGAGAAATCATGATGACATGGAAGATTGAATCTGAAATGAAAGCAAGGTATTCTCAACTCTTCGAATTACCAGGTACGTAAATTTCAGGGATAAAATTTCATAAGGAGGGGAGATTATAAGACCCCGAATTTTATGAAATAAAAGTATTCAATTTTTTATAAGTATTATTCAGTAAATGGTTAAATTGATAAAAAGTTAAAGTTAAGGGTGATATATGTAAAGTTTACAAAATACGCAAGTGGTTATAAAATACTCATTGTTGTTGGAGAATATTCGTTTGCTCGTGGAATATTCTTGTTATCGGGGAATATTCGTACGACGGCGCAGTTATTTTTGGGCCCCATAACAGAATAACTGTCGGATGAAGAAAATGACAAGTTTGAGTTTTTATAAATAACGACGTAGTTATTCTTAATTAACACAGTTGGAATACACGGTGGTTAAAATCTGATGAATGGCGTTATTGCACAAAGAGTGGCCTGGTATTGCATAATATTTTTGAATTATTAATTCTTACGTAAGAAGGCACTACTCAATAATTATTACAGTAATTACTGTTCAATATTTTATTTTATTATTTCAATAATTGTTGCGCTGATACTTTATATTATTGTTGTTTCAATAATTGTCATTCCACAGTATTTCTCATTATCAGATCAATAATTCATATTATTTGAATAATATTATTAGATAGCATTATTGGCAATGTCTAGAAAGTTCTATCAAGGAGAGGTTTGGTCACCTAATTGCGCGCCAGTAAGGAGAAATCCTTATCTAAAAGCCCCCTCTTTCATGGGAATGGTCTGGTTGTCATTATTGTGATTCTATAATATTATTTATGAATAATTATTTATTGATTTATATGATAAGGAAATATTTATTTTATGTAGATATAAATGATGGAAATATTTTATGTGGTTGTAAATGAAGGAATTAGTGTTGAGGTATTTTATCAGTATTTTGTCGGAATGGAGGCAATAAAAATCAAATCAGTGTTCTTAAAGCTCTATTGTGTGAGTTATAATTTTAATCCGACCGTTGGATCGTTGTGATTTTTGGATATGTTATACGTATATAAGTTAAGTATATGTCCACAAATTTTGAACCGTTAAAAATTAACGTATGATTTATTATGAATTTTATGAGGTATTGAAAATCGTTCATTTGCGGATTTCAGATATTTTATGCCTGGAATTTGGAAAAATGTAAAGCTAAAAAGTTGTAGAGAATTTGATTTCCTATGGAATTGACATATAATTCTTATTTTTCTGATAAAAGGGCTATTTATTATGAATTATTAATTTTTTTGATTATTATTTAAATGATAAAGCATTTTGAAAAATTCTTGAATTGGTGGGCCCCACTTTGGTTGGTGAGAAATGTGCTCAAATTTTATTTCAAATGTGGTGGGTGGCAATAGTAGCAGGTAAAGCCATCAGGTAGCAGGTAGGGTGTTTAGTTAAAATTGAAAATCACACGAAACATAAGCTTTATATATATATATATATATATATATATATATATATATTATCGAGCGTATTTTGTGAGTATTTGGATACTTTGAGAGTTGCTATTTAATGCAAGTTTGCTTCGACTATACATTCGATATTCTAGTCAGAAATACTGCTCTTTTGAGGTAAGGGATATTGTCATTATTATGGTAAGGGATTGTAAGGGGTTGTAAGAAATGTTATTTTCTTCGTAAATGATATTATTTTCTTCAATATTATTATGCTGAAATATTGATATGAACTTTATTGTGGAATTTCTACCTTTTTATGTCGGGGTTACTATTCACGTATACGACACTATTCATGTATACGACATTATTCATGTTTATGGCACTATTTACATATATGATATTATTTACGTACACAGTACTATGTACGAATATGGTGTACTATTCATGAGTTACTATTCATGAGTTACTATTCACGAGTTACTATTCATGGGGTACTATTTACAACAAAATTGGTTTCTTTTTTTCTGACCAAATTATCGTTGATTTATGAATCTTACTCTTGAAATTAAATGCAGTTGTTGATCATATTGTTTTTATTATCATATATAACATTTTTATAACCCTAATGATGATATTTCTCTTTGACTTGACTGTAAAGATGGGTAGATTATTGGTATAATCGTGACTATGGGTTCTCTTTGGCCAATAGTGAAAAGATGAATTGTTGACTGGTATGATCATGACCATTGAATTTATAATTGAATATCTTTAGCTTAAGGGCAAAGGTGAATTGATCAACATGGTTATAATTATTCTTTATATAAATTCTAAAATGATTATATATTTCTTTGAGATATTAATATCTTTGGCCCGTAGTGCAAAGATGACATGTTGTTGAATATCTTTGGCCTGTAGTGCAAAGATGAATTGTTGATGAATATCTTTGGCCCGTAGTGCAAAGATGACCTGTTATTGAATATCTTTCGCCCGTAGTGCAAAGATGACATGTTGTTGAATATCTTTGGCCTGTAGTGCAAAGATGAATTGTTGATGAATATCTTTGGCCCATAGTGCAAAGATGACCTGTTGTTGAATATCTTTGGCACGTAGTGCAAAGTTGACCTGTTGCTAAATATCTTTGGCCTGTAGTGCAAAGATGAACTGTTAATGAATATCTTTGGCCATAGTGCAAAGATGAATTTATTGGTATGATTATGAACAGGAACTGTGAATTGGTATAACCATGATCTTTGATGTTTCAGTTAAAGACATGTGATGAAAATTATCTTCGTCCTGGATGAAAAGGAGAATTTAGAACTACAATTATGATTATGAGTTATTCATATGATTGTGGACAGGAACTGTTGATTGATGTTATAGGGATAAAACATTGTTGGTGGACTTTTAACATGGAGAAGATAATAGACTTTATGGTCTATTTGACTCTTCTAATGGATTGCTCGTTCCGCTGCAACTATGGTTGAAAAGTTTTATCATCTACCATATGTTCTAAATCTCTGATTTATTACTGACGAAAGCTATTGATAATTTAATTATCTTTAATTATGATATTCTTTACTGGGCTATTTGTGCTCACCCTTTTGCTTCACAATTCCTTTAAGGTAATAAGAGTGTAGCTGGGTCGAGCGGGGATAACAGAGAAATAGTGTGATGGTCCGAGACTGTCAAAGTTTCTCAACACATTATAAAATGGCATGACATACAATATATAATTGTATTGAGGACCTAAGATGTGTGTGTCGTATATTATACGTCACTTAATAATTGATTTTGGTGAATAACAATAGGGTGAGGTAAACCCAACTTTGGAAGGGTGTTTTGCCACTATCATATAAGATGTCTAATGACCAACAACTTCGTGTTATCATAAGATAGGATTGTGTACATCCACTTGCTGAGTATATCTACGAGCACTACCTATACGATCTTGGAGTTTGGTTGAAATATAATTTTCAATTGCAGACAGTGGAGATAGTTATATGTCAAGAGAAGACTCACCATTGGAAAGAACATGATAGTAATCTTCTCATTTTTCTTTGGGGTCTATTGGGTCAACCAAGGATAATTCTGTGGGCATATGATATCTATCATATCCAAGACACATGGCCTCCCATGTACGAAGGTTTCGTTGAACACTTCCCAAAGATTTTAATTTCTAAAACAGTTATTGACTGTACCTTTATGTAATGTATCAATGTGAGGTGCTAACACAAGTTAGTGTCTAGAGTCACAGCTAGCATTTAAACTCACAATATATGTGTTGTCATATTTTGCATGACAATTGTAATAATAAAGTTGTAGTTGTTTTTGGTACCATGTATTTGGCGACCCAAAATGGGTTGGATGGATTGGACCTATTTTGGGGGCGTCACATATATATATATATATATATATATATATATATATATATATATAAGTATGTATATATATAAAAGAAGTAAATGCAACGGATATCACACGATGCTAAATCGATTCGAGTTTCGATAACAATTTATATATATATATATATATATATATATATAAGTATTTTATATATATAAGTATTTATATATATAAAAGAAGTAAATCCACAAGATATCACACGCATGCTCAATCGATTCGAGTTTCGATAATAATAATATATATATATATATATATATATAAGTATTTATATATATATATAAGCAGTAAACGCTCCGGATGTAAATCCAGGCTCAATCAAATAGAGTTTGATGACAGGAAATATATATATATATATATATATATATATATGAAAGCAGTAAACGCTCTGATTATTATATTCTGGCTCCATGGAAGCATAGTTCAATAATAGTATATATATAAGTATTTATATATATATATATATATAAGCAATAAAATTCACGGATCGACTATCCGGGCATACGAATATAACACGACTCTCAACGTGAATAAGTATGTGTGGATGGAAGTGAGAAAAAGGCTTAAAAATCTTAGATATCTTACAGTGGGCTGCTAAGAAGACTTTAGATGGCTTTTAATAAATGAATAGTCAGTTTCCACCAGTTAAATATAGCAAAATACGAGCTCACAAGTGTTTGGAAAGAGAAAACACTCAGTTTAAAGTGTGTACAGAGAAAAATGGATAGGGCTTTCTCGCCTTTTTTCTTCTTAAAATGGCCACCCCAAGCCCTCTATTTATACAGAGGGGGAGCCACAAGTCCACCTGTGGCTACCCAGGGTGCCCTCGGACTATGTGGACCCCACCGTCTCGAATTACGTGCATGTATACAATGCGTTGTCCGCTTGAACCTTCATAACTTTTAATCTGGGCATTTGATTGAGGCGCGTAATACCTTTCCAGAATGCTATTTTTGAGAGCTACACAATGACATGGGATAAGGGGTTGTCTGAAGCTGGGAAGATGGGTCCATGCCCAGATCTTCATGTCTTCAAATTCTATCTGGTGTACTGTCTTGTGTAGTAGTCACTCAGGATTTTGAGTTATGGTTCTTGTAGGACACTTTTGTGTAGAATGTGGGTTGAATTATTGTTGAGATGGCAAAAATATAGCATCGAGGTGGCAAAATGATGATTTTTCCCCTCACTAGGGTTATCTTTGGCTCTGGGCCGATTTAGCAGTCGTTACTCAGGGTTATCTCTAAGATTAGGCTGATGTGAGTACTGAATGTCCTCAGGGTTGTCTTTGATGTGTGCCTGACCTCCCGGGGTTATCTTTGGGGTTGGAATTGAGTGCCTCGGGGTTATTTTTGAGGTTAAAACTGACTTCTGGGGATTAAAACGGACTTTTTTGGGGTTATCTCCGGAACTTGAACTGCATGCCTCCGGGTTATCTTCGAGGTTGGGACTAAATCTCTCAGGGTTATCTCCGGATTGGAATTGAGTATCTCGGGGTTGTCTCCAAGATGGAAAACCGAGTATCCCAAGGTTGTCTCCGGGATTGAGCTTATTTAACTTCCAGGGTTTATCTCTAGAAGATGATTTTGCCCTCCTGCAAGGTTAGTAACAGAAATGCAAAATTTTGAGTGTCTACAAATATATAGCGAGAAAATACAACAGAAGAAGTCAATAGTGTTGATGTCTACATCATCCAACCTATCCATCTAATGTAACTCCTCGTGAGTCACTAGATCACCCCCAAGAGGGATATCAAGACTATACAATGGAGGATCTGCACCGGAAAAACCATCTGAATATGGGCCACCAAAAGGGCCAGTCCCTGAGCTGAAAGGATCAAAAGAATCCACCTCGGAAGAATCTCTGCCCAAATATCGGATGAAAAAATGCGCCCGGTCCAACTGCTGGGTCAAGCTATCAATTTAAGTCAAAATGACTACGCTCTCGAACGCAGGCAATCCAATACGCCATCATGACGGAGCCTGGAACCATATCCCCCATAAACAGTGTGGCACAGGTCTGAGCTTCGATGGTACGAGGAGACCACCAGTTGTAGAATGCCTCTTAAATGAACGGTCCCTCTGACAAATCAAGCCATAAACTCCCACCAACGAGATATCATTGATCAGCTACTGTGATACAGGCCTATAACGCCTGGCAGGAGGACAGATCGGGATATAGATCTCTTCTGTGGTGCTCCTGATAGCACGCTCTCCTAAATAGAGCTCACATCCTCCATCTGTAAAGAGAGGAAGCTGACGGGTGGACATCACATGCTCGACACTAGTCGAGAAACTAGCCTCAAAGCCAACTGTCAAATGGTCCTCAGAATAGGGCACCCATGTAATGACACCAGCTGTCAATAACTCCAACTGTAGGCGAGAATGGGTGAAACCCTCAGCTACATGAACCTCCACCAGCGTGGAATGATGCCATCGTCGTCCCCATGGATAGGTGTCCAAACCTAACAGGCTAATGGGACGCAGACATGGAAGCCTCTTATAGGCCCAAAACTACCAACATAAGATCAAATATCTGCGGTCAATCAACACTCTTAACCCGAACAAGGGAAATCAAAAGAAAAATACTCACCAGCAGGAATGGGTAAAATCCTAGCCAAGCCTCTGTCAAGCCCTGCGAGCGCATACACATTTCCCTGAAGAAATAAGCAAAGGTATAGGAGCCCCAATCATACTCTCCAATACGGTCCACCTCACATGTGGCACTGACTAAAATAAATTACACCGTGGAAGAGTTATCCGCCAGGAAACAACCCCGAAGGATAACCAGGAACAACCGCCAAAAAATGCGATCCCTGACTCTCCTATCATCGGGTAATGGCTCACTTAATGCCCCATTTATGGCGTCTACACTCAACGGACCAGTGCGAATTGTCCTACCTTTGAGCGCCTCAACCTGGACTCCTAGCAAGGATCTGACGACGGTAGGGGAAATGTTAGGCACACAAGGCACTAACGCCCTTGAAAACTCCATACCGGTGATAAATTGCCAATCCATCGATGTTATCATCACCTCGCAATCTAGCAAATGGAGAGACTAAGTCTGGTGAAACCTGAAAGTAGTATGCACACAAGCCAATCATGTTTGATGATAAAGCATATACTTTATAACAATCTTATTCATTTATTAATAAAAAGTATTAATTTATTAAAGGTTTTTAATTATCTACATGATGTTGTTTTATAATATGTGATAAACCCATAGTTTTAAGCAATGCTTTTAGAATAATGATGATGATCATTCTAATGAGATCTAAATTCTTAGAAAGCTTAAAACTAAAATAGTTCCCAATCATTGGATTACTAAATTGGGGATTAGTGAATCCAGATAGATTGGTACATACGTTGCTTGCTCATTGGATGAGGATGATTGATCTCATGATCATCGTGTGGAGACACTAAAGCAAGTATGTGTAGGTGCTTATTAGAGAATAAGTTCTTTGAATGTGGCTTGCTAAGGAATACCTAATGGAGTTTTACTTGCTTTTGTCAATAGGAATTCCTGCGGTGATAGTAGACAAGTGATCCTTGGACTTGAGATCATCATAGTATCTTGTGTATGATGAGTTATACTTTGACTTATTCCTTAAGACCCTTAGGGTATATCAAAGGGTATGCTTGGGTATAATAAGTTGTACATGGAGATAATATATGATCGATAAAGAATCTACCACTTCTAATAAAAGAAGAGAAATGTCTATGTGATTCGATAAATGACAACCCCAAGAGTCCTTAGCAAGAAAGAATGAAATTAGAAAGGAGTTTCTAATTTGCATTATTTGAGTTGTGCATTTAAGGATCGAAAATACATATAATTAAATAAAATAAGGAAGCAGCGGTAATTTCATGTCTTATATTTAATTGGGACATTGTATGGTGGAAGGATTGAATTGTGCAGTAACTATTTACTCAAAGGTTCTTTTATGATTAATGTTGAAATCTATATTATCCGGAAAGTCGTTGATCGCTAGGGAGGCTTATCCTATTGTAGAATAAATATTATTTATTTAAATAAATTAATTATTTAATTTATTTATTTAAATAAGATTAGAATTGTTCTAATTGATTTATTCACAAGGTTTAATATGGAGAACCTAAATGGTCACACCATAAAAGGAAGAATAATTATTTAAGAAGTTAATGGCATAATCGTAATAATATGTTATGTATATTTAATTTAATCTATGGTGATAGAATAAATTAAATAGCTTAATATTATTATTTAATATTTTAGAAATATTAAATATAAATTAATAAGAGGAGTCTTATTAATATTATTATAATTATTATTATTATTTTAATTTCTAAAGAGTTTAGAAATTAATTTAATATAAATACTCTCATTTATTCCTAATAGGATTAGGAGGGAAAATGAGTTAAAGGAGTTTAATTAATTATCCCTAATAAGATTAGAGAGCCCATTTAATTAAAAGAGTTTAATTAAATAATACCTTATTTTATTAAATAAGGTTACCTGATATCTTTATAAGAGGAGTCTTATATCAGATATCAGATATACGTAATAATTCCAATTTGTTAGAGAGTACGCCCTTTTTCTATACAGATAGGAAAAACTAAGGTTTGAGCCAATACCCCTTCTTCTTGAAAATTCTTTTTCCTTGGTGGATCACCTCTAGAGGCCAAAAACTAGGGTGGCTAACGTTGATCAAAGGAAGGAACCAAACCCGGTGGATTCAAGTTGAACGCGAAAAGGATTGGAGGTGAACTTGTACCTGAGGAAGCTCGGATCTTCAAGGGTATGTTTCTTATTCATCTTTTTCGTTTAATTAATAATTGTGCATAAAGGGTGATCCGGGTTTATGGTTTGTAAAATTTTAAAACTCTGATTTTTCACGTTTCCGCTTATTTTTGCAATTTGATTGCGTTCATGAATATTACAAACCTAACAGTGGTATCAGAGCCAAACCTTTATGCAAATTATTAATTGTTCAAATTTGATATGTATATTGATATGTATTTAGAACAATTTAATTGGGCATAATTTTATTGTATAAAATTTTAAAAAAAAAACCGAAAATCAATTCGCGAAAGGCATCCAAGACAGACCTGTGCCCATCAGCCAATTGTTGGGTCGTTGGTGATTAGACCACCCAAATGAATTTAATAATTTTTTTTTTTATGGCAACGTGGGATTACCGAATTCACTAACTAAAGAAGTACTCAGCGTGGCCAGGATCATTTCGTTGAATTAGATTAAAATAATAGTCACGTTAATGACTATATATACTATATATATATTCGGTTATTTTATAATATATTATATATATTATATATATTATATATATATAATATATTATTCTCAATAATTTTATAATTAAAATAAAAGGTTTATTTTAATTTTAAAATAAAAAGTTTATTTTAATTTTAAAATAATAGGTTTATTTTAATTTTAAAATTAAATTTCATACTAACTAATTAGAGTTGGAATTGGATTCCATGATAACTAATTGGAGTTGAAATTGTATTCCATCTTTCTTTAAATAAAGGAGTTTATTTAGATATGAAATTAGATTTCATATTATTCAAAATAAAAGAGTTTATTTGTGAATTGGAAGGAGAATCCTATTTTCCTTAAATAAAGGAGTTTATTTAGATATGGAATAAGATTTCATATTATTCAAAATAAAGGAGTTTATTTGTGAATAGGAAAGAGAATCAAGTGTTTCCTTTAATAAAGGAGTTATATTTTTTTACATGGAATTGGATTCCATAATTAATTGAAATAAAGGAGTTTATTTTGATTAAAGATTTTGATTAAAATAAAATAGTTTATTTTATTCAAAATTCGATAAATTAAAATAAAATAGTTTTATTTTGATTTAAATTTGGATTAAAATAAAGGAATTTATTTTGATTCAAAAATAGATTTTATACTAACTAAATTTGCCCATTAAATGATATCGATATATATATTAAGTGTTTATTATTCATAAGATGAATGTTATTTATTGATGCATATGATGATGTGTATGATAATAAATGGGATTGATTATGGACTATTGACCAATGCGATTGGATTTTATTTTAGTTGGATGCATGAATGTATGGGTTTTATTAAATGGGGTATGCGTACCTCGTCTTCTCTAATTTTTCTTAATGTAAATTCTATCTCTCTCCTATGTACTTCCCCTTGACTGCTGATCAAGGTTTCTATTTATTTTAAATAGTTTTGTAATAGGAATATTTAGAATTAATTTTGAAGAATTAGAGATCAAAGCAAGAAGCGCTTCAAGACCCGTTTGTAATGGAGCCCGGGTTTAAATGTAATAGTTATATTTAAATATTATTTCTTGCACCCCTAGGGTTTGACCTTTTGGTTCACTTGGTGGCTCTAGTGAACCAAACTAGAATAAAAGTCCATAATCAATCCGGGTAGAATATAGTATTCTATATGTGCATGCTTATACTATATATATTATATATTATGCAAACATGCTTCGCATGTTCATTAATATGACGCGTATTTTATATATATATATATATATATATATATATATATGTGTGTGTGTGTGTGTGTGCATGCGCGCTAAACAAGATGAGACAAATTAATAACAAACCCCTCAAAATTTTTTATATTAAGTCCTAAGCGTTCAAAGATATTTGGAATATCGAATGTCGCCTTCTAGCATGATAAAATTAATAGAGTATTAAATATTTAATATGAGTTTGTTGTGTCACCACAAGGCAAGTATTAAGTATTTAAGATGTTAACTTATCACATTTGATACTTAAAAGGAAAATTGAACAATATTGTTTTGTTGTGCCACCACAAGGATGATATTTTTCTTTTTTGAATATATGGAGTGCTAGGTCAGACTTAACTTGGATAATTTTGATTCGGATGTGCCACCACTTGATCAAAATAATCTAAGAGGCAAAAGAAAAGGAGTTGCATAGTTGATGTAATTGACAAAAGTTGTCTACCTATTTATTTATATATAGTTTGTTGTGTCACCACAAGGCTATATACATTTGAAATGGGATCCTTATTCTCACTAGCAAATCTTTAATTAGATTTTTGCGAACTATATAAGTGAGGTAATATAGTTTGAAGAAAATAGTGGGAAATACCAATTTAAAACAAGACCTAATTTATTTTGGTAATTAATAAAAGAATGTATGTTAAAATGTTGTTAATTACAAATTCATTTGAGAATTTTACAATGTCTAAAATTACTATCCTTTGCGAAGCATATTAGATGCTAAATTAACCGGGCCATCGAATTAAGCGGATTGGTTAAGGAATTTGAGAATAGTTCTCATAGTTTGAAAAGCTATCTTATGTCATAATCGCCTATCCCGCAATGGTTGCGAGATAATGCCTCGAGGAAGAGATTGCTACTTTTAGAAAGTGGCAAGATGATGCATGATTGGCTCGATGCATCATGCTCGCATCCATGAGTAACGAGCTTTAAGCGTCAAGATGAAACTATGGATGCTCCTACTATATTCCTGCACATCAAGTAGTTGATGGTGAGGAAAGTAGGACTGATAGATATCAGATATCTAAGAAGCTCTTCCGATCTAGAATGACCGATGACACTACAGTACAGATAAAAGTCCTTAACATTATCAATTTGATTGATCAATTAGGACAACAGGTTTTGTCATGGATGGAGAGTTGACCCAAGATTTGATCTTTCCCTCACTCCCGGACTCCTTTCACAATTGTTGTGAATTTTTCATATAAACAAGCTAGATATCAGCTTCGCTGATTTGCTTAACATATTGAAAAATGTTGAGAGTCACTTTCCAACCAAGAAAGATAAAGTCTTACTGGTAGGGGCCAAAGGATCTTACGAAAAAGAAGAAAGCGATTCAAAGAAGGTAAATAGAAAGGCATAAACAAAGGATAATAAGAACAAAGCGTCACGGATAGCAAAGGAGTTTGCTTCCTTTGCAATAAGCCTGGACCTTTGGAAAGAAAGCTGCGAGAAGCATCTTGCGAGAGGCTAACCAAAGAAGCTTAGTGAAGTTTTGATTTATAATACAATTTTTGTTCATGATTGAAATAAATTTTTCTTTTAAGTCGAGGTTCTACTTGGGTATTGGATACCGACTTTGGTTATCATAAATATAGATTTATGAAGGGACCAAGCGAAGTAGAAAGCTAAACAAATATAAGTAATCCTATAATGTGGAAATGTAGCAAAGGTTTTATATTAGCCATAGAAACTTATAGTTTAGTAATGCCTACGGACAAATCTATTAAGTCGATAAGTTGTTATTGTATTCTAGTTCTTGTTAAAAATATTATTTCCATTTTATTGTTGGACAATGAAATCTTTGGTATTATAATTAAGAACAATTGTTGTTCTATTTATAATAATAATATTTTGTATAGAAGCGGAATATTACTTAATAAATTTTGTATACTTGACTTACATGAAAATAATTTTGCATATTGTACAAATTAGTATAAGAAAAGGAGATGATCATTCAAAGAGTTGAATGTATGTATTTGTTGAAATACAAGTGTGAATTATTTGAAAGGTTCAAAGAATTCAGAAGTGAAACAAATTGGCAAAGTATTAAGATTCTTTGATTAGATCAAGGAATAAATACTTGTGCAATAAGTTTCTAGATCATCTCAAATGGTTTTTCTCATAATGGACACCTCATGATACGTAATAATTGATTAATGTATCTGAAAGGAAAAATCATACCTTGTTGAACATGGTACGGTTCAAAATGATTTTACCAACATTCCAGTATCCTTCTAGGGTCATATCCTAGAAATGGTACGCATATCTCTGAAAAGGTAACCTCTAAATCGCCCCAAGACTCCATAAAAGTTATGGATGGGGAGGATTCCTAATCTTAAGTATGTTAAGATAAAGGGTTGTCCAACTTATGTGAAACGGTTTCGAAGGATAAGCTTGGGACAAGATTTGACATGTACAGATTTGTGGGACATCCTAAAGTAAGTTTAGGGTATATGTTCTATAATTCTACTTAGCAAAAAGTGTTTGTTGCGAAACACACTACCTTCTAAGATAAAGGTGTTTATCATTGAAGGGGCTAGTGGGAGGATAATAGATCTTGAAGAGTTCAAGAACCACAAAACACTATAAGTCAAATAAGAGGAACCTGTAGATGGACCTATTGTACCCACAATTGATCGTAAATTCGGAATATTACGAAGAAGATACAGGAGGTATGGATTCATCATGGATGATGATGATGAGGTACGTATCATAGAAGATGATGATCCAGTTACATACGATGAGGTAAGAGTTATAGAAACTCTCAAAATGGAACATTCATTTTGATGAAATAATCAAAAGAGTTTGATTTTATCAAAAACAAGAATGAACCTAGTGTGTACAAAAGGGTCAGTGGGAGCGTCGTGAATTTTCTAGTATTATATGTTGATATACTACGGATGAGGAATAACATACTAATGCTATAATCAGTAAATATAAAGTTGTCTAAACATTCTTCCATGAATGATTTGGGAAGAGTATCTTAATTGGGGATATAAATCTATATAGATAGATTTAAGAGGATGCTCGACTTAACCCAAGGAACGTATATTCATTTGATGCTAAAGTCGTTTAGCATGGCAAACTTCAAGAGATGTCTCATGTTGATGAGCCATGGAATGTATCTCTCTTAATAGTCCCCACAGACTCCTGAAAAGAGAGGTCGCATGAATGACAATCATGTATGCAATGAAATGTACGAGACCTGATGTTGATCAGTCATATTATGGAGAAGTTCACATGAGTCAGTGAAAAACATCTTAAAGTGCTTAACTGGCACTAAGGATGTAATCATATTCATGGTGGGTCTAAATTAAAACTAGAGGGCTTAACAGACTCAAGTTTTTCAGACAGACCAAAACGATAGAAAATCCACTTTAAGGTAAAGTGTTACCTTGAACGGTGGTGCAGTGAATTGGAAAGGTTCAAACAAAGAAAGAGTTCTTTGGTTCGATGATAAAGACAAAGTATATAGCTATAAATGAAGTCGCAAGTTGATTGTTTAGATTAAAAGTTCATTCTGAGAACTAGGAATAGTTCCTAAGTCTCATCTTGGATCTAAACATGTGTTGTGGCACTTTCATTTGATTATTAGAATCATTGAAAGATGGGAAATCACTATAGAGATAGTGGACTCTCATGAACAACATTACATATCCATTAACTAAAGCTTATCCAACAGCAGGATAATCGTCACTTAGAGAAGAAGAGTATGAGATACCATAGTGATTGGCTTTAGTGCAAGTGGGAGATTGAAAGTAGTATGCACACAAGCCAATCATGTTTGATGATAAAGCATATACTTTGTAACAATCTTATTCATTTATTAATAAAAAGTATTAATTTATTAAACGTTTTTAATTATCTACATGATGCTATTTTATAATATGTGATAAACCCATAGTTTTAAGCAATGCTTTTAGAATAATGATGATGATCATTCTAATGAGATCTAAATTCTTAGAAAGCTTAAAACTAAAATAGTTCCCAATCATTGGATTACTAAATTGGGGATTAGTGAATCCGGATAGATTGGTACATACGTTGCTTGCTCATTGGATGAGGATGATTGATCTCATGATCATCTCGTGTGGAGACACTAAAGCAAGTATGTAGGTGCTTATTAGAGAATAAGTTCATTGAACGTGGCTCGCTAAGGAATACCTAATGGAGTTTTACTTGCTGTCGATATAGAATTCCTGCGCAGTGATAGTAGTACAAGTGATCCTTGGACTTGAGATCATCATAGTATCTTGTGTATGATGAGTTATACTTTGACTTATTCCTTAAGACCCTTAGGGTATATCAAAGGGTATGCTTGGGTATAATAAGTTATACATGGAGATAATATATGATCGATAAAGAATCTACCACTTCTAATAAAAGAAGAGAAATGTCCTATGTGATTCGATAAATGACAACCCAAGTAGTCCTTGGTTAAGGCGAATGAAATTAGAAAGGAGTTTCTAATTTGCATTATTTGAGTTGTGCATTTAAGGATCTAAATACAAATAATTAAATAAAATAAGACTTGACAAGAATTCCATGTCTTATATTTAATTGGGACATTGTATGGTGGAAGGATTGAATTGTACGGTAACTATTTACTCAAAGGTTCTTTTATGATTAATGTTGAAATCTATATTATCCGAAAAGTCGTTGATCGCTAGGAGGCTTATCCCTATTGTAGAATAAATATTATTTATTTAAATAAATTAATTGTTTAATTTATTTATTTAAATAAGATTAGAATTATTCTAATTGATTTATTCACAACCTAGGTTTAATATGGAGAACCTAAAGGGTCACACCATAAAAGGAAGAATAATTATTTAAGAAGTTAATGGCATAATCGTAATAATATGTTATGTATATTTAATTTAATCTATGGTGATAGAATAAATTAAATAGCTTAATATTTTTATTTAATATTTTAGAAATATTAAATATAAATTAATAAGAGGAGTCTTATTAATATTATTACAATTATTATTATTATTTTAATTTCTAAAAGAGTTTAGAAATTAATTTAATATAAGTACTCTCATGTATTCCTAATAGGATTAGGAGGGAAAATTAGTTAAAGGAGTTTAATTAATTATCCCCAATAAGATTAGGGAGCCCATTTAATTAAAAGAGTTTAATTAAATAATACCTTATTTTATTAAATAAGGTTACCTGATATCTTTATAAGAGGAGTCTTATATCAGATATCAGATATACGTAATAATTCCAATTTGTTAGAGAGTACGCCCTTTTTCTTTACAGATAGGAAAAAGTAGGGTTTGCGCCAATACCCCTTCTTCTTGAAAATTCTTTTTCCTTGGTGGATCACCTCTAGAGGCCAAACACTAGGGTGGCTAACGTTGATCAAAGGAAGGAACCAAACCCGGTGGATTCAAGTTGAACGCGAAAAGGATTGGAGGTGAACTTGTACCTGAGGAAGCTCGGATCTTCAAGGGTAAGTTTCTTATTCATCTTTTTCGTTTAATTAATAATTGTGCATAAAGGGTGATCCGGGTTTATGGTTTGTAAAATTTTAAAACTCTAATTTTTCACGTTTTCGCTTATTTTTGCAATTTGATTGCGTTCATGAATATTACAAACCTAACAAAACCAACGCTCAAATAAAGCCCTGAGATAACCCCAAGGACAACGACGGGGGAGGATGGAAAAGATCGCCTCGAAACCCCAAGCATGGATAATCTCTCGGTACTCTGGGTAAAGAGTCTGGTACAGAGAGTGTATACTGAACCAGTTCCTTTAAGGCTGCGTAAATCTAGGAACTTGCATCACAAATGTAAACCAACATCAGAACCCTTGTTCCTCATCAATAGGAAAAAGGAAGATCAAACACAGCTTTTACCTCGTTCACATGCAAATAGATCGAGGGGTGGCGACTCAAATCATCCAGAAGCTCTGGATTCGTAACATTTTAGGCTGGTAACTCCCTGCGGGGAATAAGAACAGCAGGAGCAGGAGCCACAACCAGTACATCCTCATCCTTAACATTCGGCACCTCAACCCGGATAGGATGAATCACTGACTCCGTTAATCGACAAGGCTGTCAAGCTGGGCGAGGTTGAGGCATGTCAGAAGCCCTCCTCCTCACACCTGAAGAGGTCCTATGGGAGCTGCTCGACTGGTCTGGATCCATATATCTGGACATAAGTCTCTAAATTACCTTAAAAAGGTTGTGGTAAATTCTAACATGGAGCTTATTAAATACATTTTGTGTCTATATGCATGCATGCATTACTTTAACATACACCTACAGTAGAGTTAAAAGTGCATGTCTATTCATTGCCAAAACTCTTGGAAAATTTTTGCCAGAGTCTCCTTTGTAAAAAGGACTATCCACATGCGGGTAGGCATGACTAGGTGGCCATTCAGTAGCACACTAACTCATAGTCATAAACATCCTAAATGCATGAAAAGTGTCAAAGTTATAATTCGTAAGGGTAGTTTAATTACCATGATTACTTTGTTTTACAACCTTTGCTCATTTGTCCTCAAATAGGATAAGAAATAACAGAAAAAAGGTGCCAATTTGACTACTTCAAAAGTCAAAAATTTTCATATCAATACATTCAGCATGGTTAAATACTAACATTTACTATGTTGAATATTTTTTTCTCAAGCCATATGAGCATGCATAACCACTACTATGTGTTTAGAAACATTTTATCTGATAACTTACTTTTCAACAGACAAAACTGGAAAAGAAGACATGCATACATTACCAGGATAGTGTAGAACACTTGTACGGTGATGGATTTTGCAAAAAATAGCTCAAATTCAGTAGATCTGAAGAAGAACTCTCAGATTCTCTGTGTGGCGTCAAGTGAAAATGACTTGTGAAAGGGAAAGGAGCCTCAAATAGACCCGAGGATAGTGGCATGTCTACTTGCGACTACCGCAGGTCCACCTACAGCTATCCCGGGTGGTCCCCACCCCCTCCAGCTCGATCCAATTTGAGTTGCAAAGGAGGTCCTATAAGCTGAAAAGTTAAATCAAGAATAAAGATGTTATGTGATTAAATGGAAAAGCCTAAAATCCCTATTTTCAAAGACCAAACTGCGGGTCTACACATCAATCATTGGTATTCGCCTGATCACAGGGTTTATAAAGCCGATGATCATAGCTATTGTAGGATACCATTGGCAATACCTCACAAAGGTCCAATGCCATCAACTTGAGGTTGTGATTCCAATTGCAACCATACATTTCATCAAAAATCTCTCCCCAAGCAGGGATTTCATACAACTTTAGCCGCTGGCAAGTAAATCCAGCGAAGCCTCAAGGATGATCCGATGATGTTAGCCGTTGAAGCACATTTCAGCGAAGGTTAAGTAGCCTTGACATTATTAGCCGCTGGAAAGTAAATCCAATGAAGCATCAAGGATGATCCAATGATTTTAACCGATGAATCACATTTCAGTGAAGGTCAAGCAGCCTTGACGTTATTATCCACTGGCAAGAAAATCCAATGAAGCATCGAGGATGATCTGTTGATTTAATCTGTTGAAGCACATTTCAGCGAAGGTCAAGCAGCCTTGACGTTATCAGCCATTGGCAAGTAAATCTAGCGAAGTATCAAAGGTCGTTCGATGATGTTAGTCGTTAAAGCACATTTCAGCGAAGGTCAAGCATCCTTGACATTATCAGCCATTAGCAAGTAAATCTAGCGAAGCATCAAAGGTGGTCCGATGATGTTATCCGTTGAAGCATATTTCAGCAAAGGTTAAGCAGTCTTGACATTATCAGCCGTTGGCAAGTAAATCCAACGAAGCATCCGAGGTGTTTCGATAATGTTATCTATTGAAGCACATTTCAACGAAGGTCAAACAGCCTTGACGTCATTATTCATTGGCAATTAAATCCAGTGAAGCATCGGAGGTGGTCCGATGATCTCAACCGTTGAAGGACATTTCAACGAAGGCCAATCAACCCTGACAACACAAACTATTGGCAGTAATTCCAACAAAGCACTGGAAAAACCTGGCGATACAAACCAGGGAAACCATCCTCATCGAGGAGGATCGATGATGGAATCTGTTATACAAATCTTCAGCAAACAAAGCACAATTCCCCAAGAGTCTCTTGCACATAAGAAGAACATCTGTGGTGGAAAGTCTGCACCGAGGGTTAAGGACTTTGGTGATAACCCCAATGTCAACGTCCTCTGATCTCATTTATGGAACAACCTCCATTCCATGCATTCAGCATACATTTACATCATGTTGTATTACATTGCATCATGATTATCTTGTCATATTTCAAGTGTCTAGTGTTCTTTATCCTATCCATGCCATTACCTTGCATAGATATGATAAAGAGGGGCATCTGTAGACACTCAAAATTTTGTATTCCTGTTACTAACCCTGCAGAAGAACGAAATCGTCTTCCAGAGATAATCCTAGAAGTCAAATCAGCCCAATCCCAGAGAAAACCCTGGGATATCCAATTTTAACCCTAGGATATCCAGTTTTAATCCCGGAGATAACCCTGGGAGGTTCAGTTCAAACCTCAGAGATAACCCCAAGAGATGCGGTTCCATTTCCAAAGATAACCTTGGAGAAGTCAGTTTCAATCTCAGAGACAACCCCGAGGCACTCAGTTCCAACCCCAGAGGTAACCCCGGGAGATCAGGCACACCTCAGAGACAACCCTGAGGACATTCAGTACTCACAGCAGTGTAATCTCAAAGATAACCCTGAGCAACGACTACTACATCTACATAGAGCCAGAGATAACCCCAGTGAGGGGAAAAATTATCATTTTCCAATTTAATACTACATTCACGTCATCTTAACATCATTTAAACCCACATTTCACATGAAATGTCCCATAAAAAACATAGCTCAAAATCCTAAGTGACTACTACACAAGACAGTATACCGGATAGAATTTAAAAATTTGAAGATCTGGTCATGGATCCATCTTCCCAGCTTCGTACAACCTCTTATCCCATGTCATTGTGTAGCTCTCGATAAAAGCATTCAGGAAAGGTGTAGCATGCCCCAATCGGATGCCCAGATTGAAAGTTATGAAGGTTCGAGCAAAAAGCACGTTGCACAAGTGCACGTATTTCAAGATAGCGGGACCCACATAGCCCGGGGCAACCCGGGCAGTCACAGGTAGATCCGCAGCCAGTTGGTCTATATATAGAAGGTTTGGGGTGGCCATTTTAAGAAGAGAAAAAGTGAGAAAACTCTTTCCATTTCACTCTGTACACACTGCTATAGTGATCCAAATTGAGTGCTTCTTTTTTCTAAACACTTGTGAGCTCGTGTTTTACAACATACTGAAATTTAACCGGTGAAAACCGAGTTTTCATTCATTAAAAGCTATCTGAAGTCTTCTTGGCAGCCCACTATAAGATATGTCAAAATTTTAAGCTTTTTCTCACTTCTGTAGATATATATCTACTAGTGTTGAGAGTCGCTCCGTGTGGATATGCCCGAATCGTCGATCCGTGGCTTTTATTGCTAATATATATATATATATATATACATTTTAGTCAGGCCTGGAGATCATATTTTCGTCTGGCCTGAAGTTCACTCTGTGGCCTTTTACTGCTTATATATATAAATATATATATATATATATTTATAACTTCTATATATATATATATATAACTGTTTCTCAGCCTGCGGGTTAGATTTGCCTAAATCTGGCTATTTCTCACTTTAACCGGTTCATGGTGACTAAACTAGAACCGTTGAAGCTGGAATTCTTAGATTTACTCAAATCTAATTTGTTTTTTAGCTTTTGCTATGGGCTAGATTTGTCTTAATCTGGCTATTTCTCACTTTAACCGGTTCATGGTTACTAAATTGGAACCGATGAAGTTGAAATAGTTTAGATTTATTCAAATCCAGTTCTTGTTTTAGTTGTTGTACATATTACTTTATCATGTGAGCCTAGAAATCATGTGATCACAGATTCAGTTCCTGAATCTAGATTCGGTTCCCGTGATATACATTTTCAGCTGCCACCAGCTTATAAATTATTCACAGTGTCTGAATTTCCTTAGCTGGCTCTTATGCCCACAATGAGTTCGACAATGCTATGTATCTTATTTTCTCGAAGATGATTCACAACTTGAAAATAATAAAACAAATCAAGTCGAACACATAATAAAATGGAAGTATCAAAGGCCTCAATTACTATTGAGCACAAGAGTTTGAAAAACCTGTTTTATAAAACATCACTGCCATATCTCGTTAAAATAGAACTTTTATACAAAAGTCAAACCCTTTGTATATAGGTATGAATGAGGCATAACACTACTTCCAAATAAACTTCACATAGACCTACACACACACACACATTCAGATAAAAGTTTAAATTAAAAAGTGGTGGTAACCGTGTTATCACGGAAGTAGGGGGTGCCTAACACTTTCCCTCCGCTTAATCAAGCCCTCGAACCCTAACGAATTTTGGTTTTACAGACCGGTTAAACAGTGTCACATCACTAACTCTTTGTGCAAACCTTTTCTCGGTTGAGTTGGTGTAACCATTTAAAAATACCAACTGGCGACTCTTACAGTCAAATCGTAGACATATACATGTCGGACCTTTTCAAACTTATTTTTTCAAACAAATCTCACCTATCATGAGATCACTAAAAAATAAGAACAGAAAGGGACAAATAAAAATCCCAATGTCGACATTCATCATTTAATATTATAACTCACAATATTGACAACAAGATCGTTCACAGGGAAGAGGGGCTTTCCGATAAGGATTTCTTCGTACTGGCGAACAATTAAATAACCAAGCTCATTTTCTCGACAGAACTTTCTAGACATTGTCAATAATGCAAATAATAATATGAATAATTGTGTTGTCTCAATTATTGATTTAATAATATAAAATATTATGCAGATGATATTGTGACAATAATTGAATTAATAATATGAGATATTATGCAGCAACTACTATGGAAATTATTGAATGAAACTGAGTGACTTCTTACGTTAGCATCAATAATTAGATATACTATGCAATACTGTGTGCTACTATTCAACAACGCGTATTACTATACTTTATCATCGGATACTTCAACAGTCTAACGGTAAAAGTCTTATCGTTATTTTTTTAAAAATATAATTTCTGTCACTTTCTATATCCGAAAATAATTCCGTTATGGGGTCCGCTTAATGATTATGTCACGTCATTTAATATTCCCGACGTAAAGAATATTCCCCGACACAACGAATATTTTATGACAACTTGCTTACTTTGTAAAATTTTCACATATCACCCTTAACTTTAACATTTTATCAATTTAACTATTTACTGAATAGAATAATAATTATAAGAAAAATTGAATACTTTTATTTCATAAAATTCGGGGTCTTACAATCTCCCCTCCTTATAAAATTTCGTCCCCGAAATTTACGTATCTGGTAGTTTAAAAAGGTGAGAATACCTTACTTTCATTTTAGATTCTATCTTATAGGTCATTTCCTCTATATCATGATTTCTCCATTGGTCATCTCTTGGATTTCAGATATTAGTCTAGAATACAGCTTCAAAACAAAGGTTAATTGACATATCACAATTGTCAATTTATTAAGAAAATTCAGCTTATGTAGGGCACACACTAGCGAAGGATATTACTCGTCTCTCCCCTCCTAGTTCTAGTCTCAGATCTCTGCCAGAGACCATATCCCTAAGCTTTGATACCAACTGTGACGCCCCCAAAATAGGCCCATACAACCCATTATGGGTCGCCAGATACACGGTACAGAATCCAAATACAAACTTCATTAATACAACTGTTAAACTATCGTGCAAAATATGACAACACATAAGCTGTGAGTTTAAATACAAATATTGTACTGAGTATAATATGACAATATACACCCCCAAATTATTACAATGCCATATAAAATACAACAACAAATATTTCAAGTCTTCAAAGGAACACGAGAAGATTTCTTTCCTCCTCATTCTAATGGGGTGTATTTTTGACGCTTTTAAAGTCGGGTTCACCTCATCCTATTGTTGTTCACCAAAATTAACTATTAAATATCATATAAAATATGACACCCTTATTTTAAGTCCTCAATACAATTATATATTGTCATGTTATTTTATAATGTATTGAGAAACTTCAATAGTCACAGACCCTCATTATATTCCCTTGTTATCCTTGCTCGACCCAGCTACACTCTTATTACTTGAAAGGAATTATGAAGCAAAAGGGTGAGCACAAATAGCCCAATAAAGAATATTATGACTAAGATAATGTAGAACAAATTATCCTTAGTCCTCAACAGGAAAATATTTGATAGAATACAATAGACAACAAGTTTTGGATCAACAACTGCAGCGGAAACATCAATACATTAGAAGAGTCAAGTAGAACATAATGTCTACTATCTCTTCCAAATTAAAATTCCATCGTTAATATTTTATCCCAGTAATACCCATCAACAGTTCTTTGTTGTACCCAAGACATAGAGAACTTTCATCACATGTCTTCACCTGAACCACCAAAGAAAATAGTTAAATTCATAATTCATGTTTATAATAATGTAAATCAATAGTTTGTCCTTGCCACAAAGTCTTAATAGAACTTCCACTCAATGTCTTTTCCACAAAGGCTAAAAACACTAAATAATCATATCATCTTTACACCTTACACCAATGACATTCAAATGTAACAACAATGGTCATGATCATATCAATCAGTTGTCTATCTTTGCACTACGGGCCAAAGATATTCAACTGTAATATCAACGGTCATGATTATACCAATCAATTATCTATCTTTGCACTACGAGCCAAAGATGTTCAACTATAAAACCGATGTTCAACAATCCATCTTTGCACTACGGGCCAAAGATATACAACTGTAAAATTAATCAACAGTCCATCTTTTCACTACGGACCAAAGACATACAACTGTAAAATCAATGGTTATGATTATACCAATACACGATTTCGGTCATAATCATACCAATCAACAGTCCATCTTTGCACTACGTGCCAAAGATGACTTTTACCACAATATAAGCGTGAGGATGATAACAATGATATAAAGAATAAATCAAGTGAGATCAAGGATAAATATTAGAGATTTATAATTCAATTTATCTAGAGTTCAAGAATATCCAAATTGTCAACATGATCACTAATTATGGAGTAAAATTCAAGATTGATATTCATGTATCAAAAATAATTTGGATAGAAAGAAACCTTATAATTTGGATAGTATCCCTTACTTTAGTAGAAGATTGGATATTGCAATAGTGTAATAGCAGAATACTCTTCTTCTTTCTCTCTTATTATTTCTCTATAGTTTCTCTCTATAGTTTTAGTGAATTCATAAGAAATAATGAAGAAATGAGCTTCTATTTATAGGAGAATGGACTAAATAGTAACTGATTCACAGACGGTCCAGATTAATTTACTATTAAAACGGACGGTCCATATTGATTTACTATTAAAACTTCAATCGATTGTCCATATCGACTTACTATTATAACTTCAACTAGCATTCCATATTGATTTACTATTATAACTTCAACCAACGGTCCATATTGATTTATTATTATAACTTCAACCGACGGTCTGAAAAATTAGCACATCTCCCCATGGAATAATAAGTCAAACTTACAACAAATGCCTCATGACAAATCCCTCTATTTATATCATAAATTGAATAAATATTTACCACAAATCACTTATCTTCAATCAACACATTTTTAATCTTTCAACAATTATTCATCATTGAATATTATAACTCACAATATTGACAACCAGATCGTTCACAGGGAAGAGGGGGCTTTCCGATAAGGATTTCTCTTTACTGGCGCACAATTAAATAACCAAACCTTTTCCTCGACAGAACTTTCTAGACATTATCAATAATGCAAATAATAATATGAATAACTGTGTCATCTCAATTATTGATTTAATAATATAAAATATTGTGCAGATGATATTGTGACAATAATTGAATTAATAATATGAGATACTACGTAGCAACTACTGTGGCAATTATTGAATGAAACTGAGTGACTTCTTACGTAAGTATCAATAATCAGAGATACAATGCAATATTGTGCTATCATCTTTATTAATAACTTAGACATCGCTTCTTTTATTATCCGGATATTTCAAAAGTTTAACGGTAAAAGTTTTGCCATTATTTTTATAAAAAGGTTATTTTTGTCGCTTTCTATATTCAAAAATTATTCTGTTACGGGGTCCACCAATGATTGTGTCGTCGTACAAAAATTCTCCGATAAAAAGAATATTCCCCGACCAAACGAATATTCTCCGACACAACGTGAGACGCCCACAAAATAGGTATACATCACCCATTCTGAGTCACTAAATATATGGTACAAAATTTAAATACAAACTTCATTTATACAATACGAAAAAAACGTAGCTGAGAATTTTTACATGAATATTGTCTCATAGACAATATCCAAACTCAAATGGAGTCCTCATTATATTTATTATCACACTATTTCGTAGAATAGTGAGGACTACTATAGCCACCATCCTGGACCATCACTCCATTCCCCGACTCGTCCCAGCTATATTATCATTTCCTGAAGAGAACAATGAAAGCAAAGGGTGAGCTCAACTAGCCCAGTAAAGAATATTATGACTAAGATAATGCAGAATAAATTATCATTAGCCTTCAATAGTGTTAAACTGATAGAATACAATAGACAACAAGTTTAATTGCAGCGGAACAAATAATCCATTAGAATAGTCAAGTAGAGCATGATATCTACTATCTTCAATGATTTAAAAGTTAATCATCAATTTTACCGCTGAGACTCAGCTTAATAAATAATCCACATCACTGAATTATCCATGCACTACGGGCCAAGGATATTCGTGTCATCACCAATGGTCATGATCATGCCAACAACTATCCATCAATGCACTATGGGCTAATGAGGACTTTTACCATATCTTTTGTAACATTACAGGTCATGATTATACCCAATAATTTATGGTCATAATCATACCAATCAACAGTCCATCTATGCACTACGAGCCAAAGATGACTTTTTTCACAATATAAGCATGAGGATGATGACAATGATATAAGAATTCAATTAAATGAAAGTAAAGGATAAATTTTAAAGATTTATAATTCAATTTATCCAGAATTCAATAATGTCTAAATTGTCAACATGATACTACTTTGTGGAGTAAAATTCAAGAATAATATTGTATCAAAAATAATTTGGACATAAAAGAAATCAATTTTTGTCATGAATAGTACCCCAGGTGAATAGTACCCCGTAAATAGTACTTCGAGAATAGTACCCCGTTAATAGTACCCCAGCATGAAAAGATCAAAATTTAACAAGAATATTCAGAAAAATATTCTTGTGAAATGATACTAGATAAAACGCAAATTTCAAAGATATTTCATTAATTTCAAGGAGTATAGAAGTAATACTTAACAAAATGAATGTATAATTCAGAATCTGAAAAAAAATAATATTACTTACATACTACGAAGTATGGAAGAAAATATTATTTCTTACTTAATATTGAACAAAAATAATATCCCTTATTTAATATTGAGCGAAAATAATATTCCTTATTTAATATTAAATGAAGATAATATTCCTTACGAATATTGAAGCGAAAATAATATTCCTTATGAATATTGAACGAAAATAAAATTCCTTACTAATATGAAAAATAATATCGTAAGTGAATATGAAATAAATAATACCCCTTACCTGAAAAGAAAACTACTTCTGATTGGTAGGGCGGGGATATTCTTGAAGAAAACTTGCACTATTTTCTACACTCAAACCTTCCGTAAACTTTAAAGAAATACACTCAATATTATAGAAGAAGAATTCTCTAATTCTGATGTGATTTTCAATTCTAAACTAATCATCCTATTAATAGGAGAATGGAAGGATACTATTTAGAAAATAAAATCACGGACTGCACAGTGCTTCTTCACATATGCGCATAAATTCTGCAGTTTTTTTTTATTTTTACTATGCAAATACTATGCTGACACTATGCAAACACAAAGCATAATATAATATAATATAATATATTCTATTTTTCTTAAAAAAACAAAACTAATATATATATATATATATACACACACAGCAGATCAGGTCCGGACTCCCAGACCTGATCAAATTCGAACCCTTTTTTTTTTCAAAACAACAAATTTTGTTTTTAATATTTTATGGAACTGGAATTTTTCCATAATACAATATTTTGGGCGTGATTTGGATACCTATACCAAAAAATATATGCACAGATTGTACAGACCTATTTTTTTATACGTATCCAAATCACATCCAAAACACTATATTATATAAAAATTCCAGTTCCATAAAATATTAAAAAAAAATTAGTTGTTTTAAAAAAAAGCAAAAAAAAAGTCCGTATTTCAAGAAAGTCTGGGAGTCCGGATAGGAATCGGACTCTCTCTCTCTCTATATATATATATATATAAACTGAATAACTTTCTACCGATTATTTTGAAAAATCGGTAAGTGGGGGTTCATAAAATACGCCAAATTTACAATAAATACTTTATAAAAATCCCCTGTATTTATCTTAATTCACTTGGATTTACAAAACACATTTTTAATAACATTATCATTAATATTATAACTCACAATATTAACAACCAGATCATTTCTAGAAAAGAGGGGGCTTTCCGATAAAGATTTCTCCACATTGACGTGCAATTAGCTGACCAAACCTCTTTCCTCAATAGAACTTTCTAGACATCGTCAATAATGCAAATAATAATATGAATAACTTTGTCATCTCAATTACTGATTTAATAATATAAAATATTGTGACAATAATTAAATCAATAACGTGAGATACTATGCAACAATTATTGTGGCAAGAATTGAATAAAATTGTGTGACTTCTGATGTAAGCATCAAATATCGTGTGCTACTATGCAACCACGCGTATTACTATACTTTTATCACCAATTATTTTAGCAGTTAACAGTAAAAATTTTGCTGTTATTTTTATAAAAATTTATTTATGTCATTTTCTAACTCCAAGAGTAATTCCGTTGTGGGATCCACCAATGATTGTGTCGTCGTACGAATATTCCCTGATAAAACGAATATTCCCCGACCAAACGAATATTTTATGACAATTTGCTTACTTTGCAAAATTTGTAAATATTACCCACAACTATAACATTATATCAAATCCACACCATAATTTTCAAAAAGATATTTTGAGAAAATTAATCTTTATTCATAAAAGTTGTGGTCTTACAACCTCCCCTTCTTATGAAATTTTTTCCTCAAAATTGGTGTACGTACGTGGTATGTCGAAGAGGTGAGGATACCTCGTTTTCATTTCAAATTCTAACTCCCAGGTCATTTCCTCTACATCATGGTTTCTCCACAAAACTTTGACTTGAGGTATAACCTTGGAGCGTTGAATATGTTCCTTCTTATCTAAGATTTTAACAAGTACCTCTTCATACTTTAAATATTCCGCTATCTTGTCTGGTTTTAATTCAATAATGTGGTTCGGGTCTTTCACATATTTACGTAACATAGATATGTAAAAAACATTATGAACACAAGACATACTTGGCGGTAAGGCAAGTCTATAGGCCACAGTTCCTACATCGGGGTTATTTATAGGCCACAGTTCCTACATCGGGGTAAGGAGAGTCTATAGGCCACAGTTCCCACATTGGTGGAGCAATTTGATGATTTTGTCCTTCATCGGGTTTATCTCCGGTTTTGGCTGATAAAGCAGACGTTGCTCAGGGTTATCTCTAAGATTGGGCTACTGCAAGTGATGAATGCCCTCAGGGATGTCTCTGGGGTGTGCATGTCCTCCCAGGGTTATCTCTGGGTTTGGGAATTGAGTGCCTCGGTGTGAGTCTCGAGGTTGAAGCTGACTGCATGGGTTGAAACGAGTATCTCCAGGGTCATCTCCGGAACTGCAACTGCACTCCTTGGGGTTATCTCCAAGGTTGACATTGTCTTTCCCAGTGTTGTTTCTGAGACTGAGACTGAACATCTCGGGGTTATCTCTGAGGTGGGGAAATGATACTCCCGATGTGATTTTCGGGGTTGAAACTGAACTTCTGGTGGTATTTTTGGGATTAAGCTGAGCTGTCTTCCTGGTTTATCTCTGAAAGAAGATTTCGCACTTCCTGCAATGTTAGTAACAGGTAGGCAAAAAATTTCGAGTGTCTACAGGAGCCATGCCTATACTTGCTTGATAACTATTGTTGTAGGAGAATTCCACCAATGGCAAAAACGTATCCCAACTTCCTCTGAAGTCAAGGACAGAGTCTTAGTAGATTTTTAAGAGTTTGAATAGTCCTTTTTGACTGCCCATCCGTCTGAGGATGACATGCCAAACTGAATCATAAATCCGTGTCAATAGCTTTCTACAAACTAACCCAAAATCGTGAAGTGAATCTTGGGTCTCAATCAGAAACTATGGATACTAGCATAACACGCAGTCTTACAATCTCATTTATGTAAATACGAGCAAGACGTTCAAGTGAATAAGTGAGAGTATAGGTAAGAAATGAGAAGACTTGGTTAATCTATCAATAATGACCCAAATTGCATCTATGCCTTGAATAAATCTTGGGAAGACCAGTAACGAAATCCATGGTAATGTGCTCCCACTTCCATTCTAGAATTTCAAGTGGTTGCAATGGACCTTTTGGCACTTGATGCTCCGCCTTGACATGTTGACAAGTTAAACACCTTAAGATAAACTCCGCTATCTCTCTCTTCATATTGCTCCACCAAAATGTATGTCGAAGATCACGATTGTGACGCCCCCAAAATAGGTATACATCACCCATCTTGAGTCACCAGATACACACTACATTTTTCAAATACAACTTAATTATATAACAGTCGTGTAAAATACGACAAAACATAGCTGAGAGTTTAATATTGCTTTCTAGACAATATCCACTCTCAATGGAGTCCTCATTACATTTATTATCACACTATTTAACAGAATAGTGAGGACTACTAATGCTATCATCTGGACCGTCAGTCAGTTCCCTAACTCGTCCTAACTATATTCTCATTTCCTGAAGAGAACAGTGACAGAAAGGGTGAGCTCAACTAGCCCAGTAAGAAATATTATGACTAAGATAATGCAGAATAAATTATCCTTAGCCTTCAAGAGTATAACAACTGATAGAATATAATAGACAGCAAGTTTTAGATCAACAACTGCAGCGAAAATAAGCAATCCATTAGAAGAGTCAAGCAGAGCATAAAAGCTATTATCTTCTATGATTTAAAAAGTTTTTCATCGACTTTATCGCTGAGACTCAGCTTAATAAATAAACCACATCATCGAATCATCCCTGCACTATGGGCCAATGATATTCATTAAATCATCAATGGTCATGACTATACCGAATAATCTCTGGTCTTAATCATACCAAAAACTGTCCATCAATGCACTACAGGCCACTGAGGACTTTTACCACATCATTTATAACATTACAGGTCAGGATTATACTGAATGATCCCTGGTCATAATCATACTGAGTCCATCTATGCACATAAGCCAAAGATGACTTTCATCACAATATAAGCATGAGGATGATGACAATGACATAATAATTCAATAAAACAAGTTCAAGGATAAATTTTAAAGATCTATAAGTTAATTTATCCTGAAATCAATACAAATTGTCAACATAATACTTCTTTGTGGAGTAAAATTCAAGAATAATATTCATGCACCAAAAATAATTTGGACAGAAAAGAATTAATTTTTCGTCAAGAATAGTACCCCGTGAATAGTATTTCGGGAATAGTACCTCGTGAATAGTACCCCGACATGAAAAGTACTCCAAATACCCGAGTGAATAATATTTGGGTGAATAGTAATTTGGGTGAATAGTAACCCGTGAATAGTAACTCGTGAATAGTATTCTAGCACGAAAAGTGCCCCGAATACCTGAGTGAATAATACTAGAGTGAATAGTAACTGAGTGAATAATAACTCGTAATAGAAAATACCAAATAAAATGATATTTCATGACGAATACAAAAGAAATGATATCTCATACGAGTATAATAGAATATACGAAACTGTAAATGGATTTTCATCCGCCATGCGGTAATCCACGTAAACAGATCATTTCCACAATTTAATAAAGAATGAATACGAAAGGTCATTCACCATGCATGCGGTAATCCACATAGACATGTTATTCCAATAGAATAATAAAGAATGGAATAACAGAAGAATTCACTAGGCATGCGACAGACCGCATAGACAGGTTATTCCAACAGAATAATAAATAATGGAACCAGCTCATGCGTAAACGCACAGACAGGATATTCCAACAGACTAATAAATAATGAAACTAGGTCATGCGTAAACGCACAGATAGGATATTCTGACATAATAGTAAATAACGGAACCAGGTCATGCGTAAACTCACAGACAGGATATTCCGACAGAATAATAAAGAATGGAATAATAGAAGAATTTCACCATGTATGCGATTGCTTATGCATGGCAAGGTTATTCCAACATAATAATAAAGAATGGAATAACAGAAGAATTTCACCATATATACGGTAGTCCGCATATATAGGTTATTCCAAAAGATTAATAAGGAATAGAATAACAATAGCTCTCTTCATGAATACGAAAGAAATAATACCTCTTACCTCAAAAGAAGACTGGATACTGGAATAGTGAGGTAGCAGACTTATCTTCTTCTTTCTCTCTATAATTTCTCTCTATAAAAATTGCTCTATAGCTTGAGTGAATTGGTGCGAAATAAAGGAAGAATGAGCTTATATTTATAGAAAAATATAGTTTCGATAATTGCACGTTTTGGGGCTCAAAATATTATAGTACAATACCTCCAACTTTTCTTTCATTTTTAATTTAGTCCTGCAAGTATTATCAAACTTGCACCACCTCCCCTAATAGTAAATAATGTGAATCAATAGTTCAAACATGTGAACCAATAGTTATAATCATGTGAAAATACGAATTACAGTATAATACCTCCATCTATACCTCCATTTTCAACTTAGTCATGCAAGTATTATCAATCTTGCACCAACTCCCCTAATAGTAAATCATGTGAATCAATAGTACACACATGTGAACACATAGTTATAAGCATGTGAATTAATAGCAATTAATTGCTCATTTATCCCAAGCATTAATTACGATTGATCAATATAACTTCCGAGACATCAATTATCATCGAAATAAATGTCAATTTCCACTAGCACTAATAATTCCCACACAATGGAATTATCAATTTCATCTTTAATCAACACGAACTTATTCATCATTAATATTATAACTCACAATATTTAACAACCATGTCATTCCTAGGAAAGAGGGGGCTTTCCGATAAGGATTTCTCCTTATTGACGCGCAATTAGGTGACTAAACCTCTCCTTGACAGAACTTCTAGACATTGTCAATATTACAAATAATAATATGAATAACTTTGTCGTCTCAATTTAATAATATAACATATTATAGAGATGATATTGTGACAATAATTGAATTAATAATATGAGAGATATGATGCAGCAATTACTGTAGCAATAATTGGGTATAACTAAGTGATTTCTCACGTAAGCATCAATAATCAATATCGTGTGCTACTATGCAACCACGTGTATTAATGTACATTTACCATCGGGTATTTTAGGACAACTTGCTTACTTTGAAAAATTTTCACATATCACCCTTAACTTTAACCTTTATCAATTTAACCATTTACTAAATAGAATAATAATTATAAAAATTGAATACTTTCATTTCGTAAAATTTAGGGTCTTGCAATCTCTCCTCCTTATGAAATTTTGCCCTCAAAATTTATGTACCTAGTAGTTCGAAGAGATGAGAATACCTTGCTTTCTTTTAGGATTGTACCTTCCCGGTTATTTCCTCTCTATCATGATTTTCCCATTTCTCATCTCCTGTATTTCAGATATCATTCTAGAATATAATTTCAAAATAAGGGTTAATTGACATGCCATATATTATCCCTATATTCTGACCGACCAATTAAATACCAAATAACTTAGGTAGGTCATACTAGCGAAGGAATTACCCGTCTCTCCCCTCCTAGTTCTAGTCTCACATCTCAGCCAGGGATCATATCGCTAAGCATTGATACCAACTGTGACACCCCCAAAATAGGTATACATCACTCATCTTGAGTCGCCAGATACACACTACATAATTCAAATCCAACTTAATTATACAACAGTCGTGTAAAATACGACAAAACATAGCTGAGAGTTTAAATAAGAATATTGTCTTCTAGACAATATCCACTCTTAATGGAGTCCTCATTACATTTATTGTCACACTATTTAACAGAATAGTGAGGACTACTAATGCTATCATCTAGACCGTCACTCCGTTCCCTGACTCGTCCCAGCTATATTCTCATTTCCTGAAGAGAACAGTGAAAGAAAAGGTGGGCTCAACTAGCCCAGTAAGAAATATTATGACTAAGATAATGCAGAATAAATTATCTTTAGCCTTCAACAGTATAACAACTGATAGAATATAATAGACAACAAGTTTTAAATCAACAACTGCAGCGGAAATAAGCAATCCATTAGAAGAGTCAAGTAGAGCATAAAATCTACTATCTTCTATGATTTAAAAAGTTTTTCATCAACTTTATCGCTGAGACTCAGCTTAATAAATAAACCACATCATCGAATCATCCCTGCACTACGGGCCAAGGATATTCATTAAATCATCAATGGTCATGACTATACCGAATAATCCCTAGTCATAATCATAACAAAAACTATCCATCAATGCACTATAGGCCACTGAGGACTTTTACCACATCATTTATAACATTACAAGTCATGATTATACCGACTGATCCCTGGTCATAATCATACCGAGTCCATCTATGCACATAAGCCAAAGATGACTTTCATCACAATATAAGCATGAGGATGATGACAATGACATAATAATTCAATAAAACAAGTTCAAGGATAAATTTTAAAGATCTATAAGTTAATTTATCCTGAAATCAATAACGTCCAAATTGTCAACATAATACTTCTTTGTGGAGTAAAATTCAAGAATAATATTCATGCACCATAAATAATTTGGACAAAAAAGAATCAATTTTTCGTCGTGAATAGTACCCCGTTAATAGTATTTCGGGAATAGTACATCGTGAATAGTACCCCGACATGAAAAGTACTCCAAATACCCGAGTGGATAATATTCGGGTGAATAGTAATTTGGGTGAATAGTAACCCGTAAATAGTAACTCGTGAATAGTATTCCGGCATGAAAAATGCCCCGAATACCCGAGTGAATAATACTAGAGTGAATAGTAACTTGGTGAATCGTAACCTGTGAATAGTAACTTGTAACAAAAAATACCAAATAAAATGATATTTCATGACGAGTACAAAAGAAATGATATCTCATACGAGTATAATAGAATATACTTAAAGCGCAAATGGATTTTCATCGCCATACGGTAATCCACGTAAATGTGATCATTTCCATAATTTAATAAAGAATGAATACGAAGGGTCATTCACCATGCATGCAAAGAATCCACATGAGTAAAGTTATTCCAACAGAACAATAAGGAATGGAATAACAGAAGAATTCACTAGGCATGCGATAGACCGCATAGACAGGTTATTCCAACAGAATAATAAATAATGGAACCAGGTCATGTGTAAACGCATGTTGGGTAAAATCTATACACGCACAACACGCAAGTATACGTGGTCAACAAGTAATAAAGTGATAAGTAAAGTATCGTTCCCATAGAGACTAACTAGAAATAACCTTAACTTACAATTACCAATTTCCTATTAATCCTAATTTTATTAAACAAATCAACTCAATAATTAAAATTAAAGAATCTAAATTAAAGAATAATTAAACTAACATAGGATACTCACAAATATCAAAATCTAGAATTTCAAACAATTAATGGAGAATTAGACTTATGATTTCACCCTAAGCTTCACTCTGATTTTAACACCTTTATTACAATTCAATGCATTATCCCAGTTTATTAATCAAGAACAAAAATGTAGTATTAACCACCTCTCGATGCACTAATACCGTATTAACGTCAATCCATAATTAAGATAGAAATCCATTAAACACCTTAGTCAACTAACCCACTATATCTCTATGTGAATTACAATTGAAGAAGGTTTAAGAATAAATTCTCTATCTGATTACGTGCGATGTCAAGCATATCTCTACCTTAACATTCATCAAGATTAAGCTATTCACAAAATCATGAACACATGCTATATCAACTAGGTCTAGATTTGAATATCCTCTCTCGATTCCATCCAATTCCACAAAGAATTGTTGATCAGGCAATTCATAGATTCAAGATCAAATCAATATAGATAAACTGGAAATAGCTTATTAATTCAGAAATTAAAGTTTACAAAATCATTGTTTCACTTAAAGATCCATCATAAGCCTAAAAAGTGAATTTGTTCATACTAAATGAAATAAACACTGCATAATTCATAGAAAACATTTTTAGATTACAAATAATAGCCTAAAATAAAGAATATTGAAAAACACCCTTCACGTTTCCTAGAATCACAATCGTCTCGAAAATCCCTTCGAAATACTCCTCCACGCTTGCTCTCAAAAACTGAGATTAGATCTTCATAGTCTGTCTTATTTTCTCTCCTCTGTTGTTATTGATAGAGTAGTAGATGTCTAGCATACAAGCTCCAGCTCAAATTCCCTTCAATTAGAGTTCCATTATCATGCAATTGCTAGAAACCATACTCAAGAAGAAGTTTAATCATATCAGGACAAAGCCAGAATTTCCACCCCCCGCCCCGGCGGGGGTTCATGTACTAATTATGCCTGCCCCGGTGGACTCCCTTTCTGTCTAGCTCGAATGAAGACCCCGCCTGACGGCGGCTACGGGGTGTAAAGGCAAACAATGCACATACGAGGGTGTATAGTATAAATTGTCATACTATGAGCTTCGCTACGTCGGATGACTTAACTAATTCTCATGATGTACTCCAATTTTGCTCTAATTGACCTCAAATCTTCCCAATTGATTCCACATATCCATAAAATGCCTCATCAACCATCCTACACAAGAAATAACATAAAACAAGTAAAAAGGAACATTATCACAAGAATTTAGCAACAAATAAGCATGAAATGGATATTGAATTGCGTATATAAAATCCACTTATCAAAATCCCCCAAACATAAACCATGCTAGTCCTCGAACACAAAACACTATATGCAATGCAATGAGATGAAATGAATACGACCTAACTTATATGCTTTCAAATCCAACAATATCACAGAACCAAGATTATCTTAACGGCCTCAGCGAAAACAAGCAACTATACAATACAATTTACCAAAAAACAATCTACAATTCTATTTTAATCCACGAATCTCAAGCCATCATCACTGGTATAGTGTGTGCGTGCAACATCCATGATACCCGATACAGACTCAAATTCAATACATAATCAATTTCTTAGAAGGAATCATGCAGCGTAAACTTCAAAATATCAAAAATAGATAGTTCCAACTAAAATTAAGCAATCACTAATCTCAGGGGTTCAAGCAAGGTACTTATACTTTATTCATATCCTTCCTTTTTTTATATTTTTTTATATATGGGGGTTTTTTGCTCTTATTTCCCATTTTATTCTTTTAATACACATAGCTATGCAATGTCTTATTCCCTTAGGCTTTTCAATGCTACCTTAATGAGCTTTCGACCAACGACTCCCAGACCATTAAGACCTTAGGGCGCTAGGTGTAAAGACAATCCCCTCGGGCTTACTTACTCAAGTAACAAAGGCTACAAAACTAGACAAGCACGCCACGGTGTTTATTCATACTTTTTTTTCTTTCTTTTTTAAGATAAAATAAAGCTTATATACCCTAAACATCATCCCCCAAACTTAGGTTCTTTCCTACTTTAGCCTCTACTGTCCATCCTTGACGTTTTGTCATTTACTCTAGCATTATCCTTTAGAGACCATTTAGGTATCAATTTGAACTGACCAATCAACATAGATGTTTGTTAATCGTGCTATCCTTTTATACCAGTTTCAAACAAGCTAAAGATTCGATTCATAAACAAAAATTGTTTCACAGTTCTAATACTCAATACTGTATTTGTTAACTTATTATCAATCACATCATTGGCCCACAAATAATATAAACTACAACATTAATGGACTTACGCAAACACAATATTTAACTAGCTATTTTTTTTATAAACGAAATGCATTACAAGATTATCTACTATGCAATGACAAACATTAACCTAAGCTACTATGAATGCACCTAAACTATCATGCAATACTGAAATTAACAAAATGCAATACAAAAATTTAAATGACAAAAATTCAAAATGAAACCTAAATGAGCTAAATGCATGGAAACATGTATTTAAATCTCCCAAACTTAAGTAATACAATGTCCTCATTGGATGATTAGTCAAAATGAGTACGTGAGGACTTCCCTGCTTTCACTTAAGTCTGAGGAGGTGGTTGTTGGTGTTCTTCATCGAAATCACTTGGTGGGAACCTTGGCATTGGTCCAGGCTGTTGGTACGGAAATTGTGCCGCCAGGTTGAAGCTTTGAAGAGTTGTGTTCAAAGAGGTGAAAGATGCGTTCATAGCATCGAACATATGATCTTGTCTCATTGCTAATCGCCTCATTTCCCGACGAGTTGCTTTGGTATGCACATTCATTTGATTTTGGAAATCATGGAACTGAGAACTTGATATGGCCTCGGCCTGCGGTACCAGCTCAACCTCTTGTTTGCCCATTACTGCATCATCATCCCCCGATGTCTCTGTAGCATCCACGTCGTCTTTCGATTCTGACAAAAAAATGAAACCCACACCTCACGGAAGTGACTAGCCTTCTGCCCATACAGAATACCACGCTATCATTCTCGAATCAAGCAACGCGAGTGGCATTTGTGTGGGCTCGTCATCGGACCATCTCACCCTTGCTTGGTGGCACAACCCACATATGAGTGATGGGTATGGTAAGCCTCCAGAAAAATTTCCACGTAAGCACCGGCAGATGGAGGAGCAAATAATGGCCCCGACGTCAATAATAAAATCTTGGACCATGGCGTATAACAGTAACGCCTTCTCTTTGGTGACGTCCAAAGTGTGTTGGGACGGAAGCAATTTAACGCATAGGAAGGCATACGAGATTTGTCCATACCGGCTAAGGTCCTTGCTGAGGAACACGGTGCCTCCCTTCCGACCTTTCATCCATGACATTATTGGCTTTGTCATCTCCATGATTATAGCATCAAAATCCAGATCAGAATTTCTTAGGTGAGCATACTGGCAATGGCAAGGTACCCTCAGTTGGTAATAAGTGTTGATTGTGTCAGCACTGAATGGAACCAACCGTCCCCGCACAAATGCGAGGAATGGTTCTTTGTCCTCAACAATTGCATAAAACTCTTTGACAATGTTAACAACGGCTGGTTCCGGCTCCTCAGAAAATTTGGTCCATCCCTTTTGGTAAATTTGAGGCATCAGCTCCCCATCCCTCCGGTGCCAACCCCCACTCCGGTGTAAGGGCTTTGGTAAGCATGTAGTAATATCGGTCGGCGGCGACGGCACTTGTAAATTTCTGGCGATCAAAGGTGCGGGTTGGTTGAGATGGTCGTGAACTTTCTCCCCTTTGGCGTTTAGAAGATGATTGTGAAGCCATATCTCTCCCTATTGCTGATTTTGCCCTAACTCTCCCCCAAACTTTTCAATTTTATCTCTCTAGCTCACAACTACTCTCTTTTTGCTTTATATCAAGTGTGGTGGGAGAATTGGTATGAGATATGGTGCTATATATAGAGGGAGATGGATGGCTACCATTAGTGGATTGAGGAGGTGGAGAGGAGTTATTGTGACAACCCGAGAATTTAAACAATTTATTAAAATCTTAAAAGATTGAATAGAGGTTAAACAATAAACCTAGACAGAAAATAAGTGTATGTATTTAACATGTTTAGGAATAAATTTTGTGAATTTAAAAAAAAAATTGGTAAAGGTTTACAGTGTTAAGAATATCTGTGTATGTGGATATGTTCGGTGTATATGGTTATGTATGTGTTCATAATGTGGTTAAGGGTCAAGGGTTGACCAGATAAAACTTATCACTGTCAAATCCTAGGTATATATTAAAGAACGATAACGTTATGTTAGAAAACCCTAACGTCTGATAAGAAACCCTAGAAACTGGTTCTGAAACTCTAATTCAGAAACTTAAATGCTATGAATAAGTTAAATGTCATTAATTATAAATTATTAGGAAAAACCTAATGAATTACTTGAAACCCTAAGTGGTAAGCTTGAAGATAAGTATAGAATTTCTATGTTATTAATTGTAAGTGTAATTAGGGATAACCCTAATTGATTAATTGGAAAGCCCTAATTTCAAATATAGAAAACCCTAATGTATGATTAGAGAAAACCTAATTATAAATTTATAGTGTTTAATGTTAATTAGGAAACATTAATCCTAATTTTCAAGATATAAGTAATTAGGAAACCCTAATCTAAATTAGGAAACCTAATTTCTAAATTAGAAAGATTATTTTCTATGTAAAATCCTAATTAGTGGGTTATAAACTCTAGTGACCAATTATGATCCTAATTGCTAAATTAGCAAATTTAATTAGGAAATAATAATCCTAATTGGCAAGCTTAATTTATGATTAGGAAATTTTAATATAATTATCAAATCCTAATTATAATTTAGAAATATTAATTTTATATTTTGAAAACTTAAATTGGAAATCCTAGAAATTTATTTTTTTAAATCCTAAGGGTTCAAACCCTAAACCCTAAAGGTTCAAACCCTAAACCCTAAGGGTTGGAGCATTTGACAATTTAGCCATTAAAAGTACAAACCAAATGACCAAAGTGCCCTTATATTATTTTAATAAGGTGGAGTGTGGATCTAACCCTACTTGTGGTTGGTAACCAACCCTAGGATAGCCATGTGGTCTAGAAAGCTACTTTAATCAATCAACAAATTGATCACATGATCAGCCATTACATATTATCATTATATATATGGATCAAAGAGAGGAAAAGTTACATAACCAAGCTCAATTGCATTCTTACACTCAACCAAACCATTCTCTCTTCTTAGCCACGAAAATGTTGAATAAATCAGTCACTAGTAAGAACATTAGCAAGCCAGAAACAGATCATAAAGATCAGAGTCAAGATCAAAGCATTTTTTAGGTATAAACCCTAATCCTAGAAATCCTATGATTCTATGTTAGATGTTGTTGTTGATTAGTTAATGTGGTGTATTTAGGTGTCATCTAGTGATCTGGGTTGTTAAATCCCAGATCCATAACATCAAAATACTTGAATCTTACATTTTTAGAAATCTAGAAAAATGTTGAAATGTTGTCTAACAGCCATATGTCAGTGGCTGTAGATCTTTGTTTAATCATGATTTTTGTTGTTTGATGTTTTGGATTGGTAGTATGGTAGGAGGTCTTTCATCTGGAAGTGGTATTTTGGCCATTGGATGTCTAGATTACAAGATATACTCGATCAAAACCCGTTGACCTGGCATGACCTGGCCAAAAAAAATAAAAACACGAATCTGCATTTAACAAATGTCGTCGACAACTTTTTTATGGCCCGGATCTATCGAGTTTAATGTGTTAGGATGTTTTTGTTGTAGCATACTTGTAGCCTTGTATATGTACTTTAAATTTATATCTTTAGATCCCACTAATAATCAACAGATCGGGCGTGATGATTGGTCAAACCGGTATGACCTTCATATTTCTGATTTCAGGATTTTCCCGAAACTCTAAGAACGTTATTTCTGTCAGGCTTTGACTAAGTTTTAGCTAGTGTTTGGGATGTTATTGAACTGTGATTTTAATATGTTGTTGTTCCTTGTCACGAATACTACCAGTTTGAATCATAAAACCATCAAAAGCAAGAACAGAACCTAGATTAAAATGACTGAAAGTACTCTGAGACGAATCATTGGGTTTACGGGAAACCCGTAAACCAAATCGACAAGGTTTTGATCGCCCAGATCTTGCTGTTTTGTTGTTGGATAGCCATGATACTGATGGATAATAATAGTATTACACTAATACTACAACTATAACAATTTATCTGCCCTGAAAACACAATCATCATGATTATATAGCTGGTCAAACCTAATCCTCGAAAGCAACGACACGGTTTTTCTAGGTTGGGCTCAAGAACACCTAGCGACAGTTTACGCCGCTATAGGGCCTTTTATGACGCTTATTTTCGGAAAATAGATTATTTTAATAAATAAATAGAAATAAATAGTTTTTAAATTATTAAAAATACATATTAAATTACGAAAAATTATTTTAAAGCCTAAAAAATAGTTTTTAATTATTTGGAGTATATTTCAAAAATATTTAATATTTTTGGAATATAAATGGTATTTATTTATTTAATTATAATATTAGATAAATTATTTAAAAATAGTTTTAATTCATGAAAATCGTGAAAATTATATTATGGTGTTAAAAAATATTTTAAGTTATTCGGATGACTTTTGATATTTTGTGATGAATTTCATTAATATTTATTATTAATGATAATTAGTTTATTTAATAAATATATTAGATAAATTATGGAAAAATAGAATTTATGGTTTAAAAATCATATAAAAATGATTTATGCGTTATAAAAATATTTTGAGTTATAAAATATAACTTTTGATATTTTGTTATGAAAATATTAATATTTTAATATTTATAGCAATTATCGGATAATGGATTTGATTGTTTAAAATCATAGAAATATGATTTTAAGGTATTAAAAATACTTTAATATATTATGAATATATTATAATATTATGTTATGATTTTCATTGATATTTGGTATTAAATAAATATTAATGATTAAAGAATTATGTGGTATTTAATTCATTTAAATACAGTATAAGTGATTGAAAAATTATGATAAATGATATTAATTATCTGAAAATTATTGCAAGTTTATGAAAAATGTTTTGACTGATAATATGATTATTTAAAATAATTGTTTAGTGTTTAGGCAGAGTTTAATTAAACTTAAACTCGATATTGTCCGATTAGATCGTTGGGATGATAGAATTGTGTCAGTTCCAACTCGGACTGAAATAGTCTGACTTGATGCTAAGTCTTATGTGTTGTATAGACTGATAGGATTATGTGATAATGTGTTTAGGTTATTTTATACGGTGATGATATTATTCTAATATTTGGAGATCTGTATTATCTGTATTAGGTCTTCGGATAAAGCTAAGTTATTTTTCATATCGGTAATCAACGGAGCAGGCAAGTTTGTTTTTCTTAACTCTACTAAGAGTGTTTTATTCAGTTATGCTTAAGGTTAATCATTACTGATTGCCATGTAGAATTATACTCTGTACATCTTGTATGTATAAGTCAGGTATGAAAGTCTGATCACCTTCATTTCCAATTGGTCCAGATATATATTGTTCATATGTAATACTTGTTCAGTCAAAAGTTTGTTCATGATAATTCACAACTACATTGTGAATTATAGCCAGCTTATTATTCTAAATCTTTCAATCATGATATATCCTTAAATTGTATTTAAACTTGCTGGGCAACTTTCATGCTCACCCTTGCTATATCATGATAAAACATTGCAGATTAAGGTGAATGCGTTCGGATACAAGGAAAGTTAAAGACAGTTCTAGCTTAAAGTTAATGTGTGCGATTAGTTTTGTAATAGTCTTGTATGATAATGATGTCATGTGTTAGAGAAGTTATGAATTGTGTATAACTTATGGTTACTCGACCTTGGGGATAGTGTATAATGTTTAATGTATAAATAATTTATGTTTATATCTTCCGCAGCAGTGATTGAATGATTGAACCGAATCCGCGGTGATTTGGGACCCGGATTCGGGGCTCTCACAGTTATGAAATATTGGGAATAGTGGGGAAGAAGTAATGGTAATGGGTGGTGGTTATGGAGTTATAAAGTAGTGGGGAAATGGGAAATGAGTTAGTGGTATGTTATGGGGAAGAGGAGAAGTCTATATAACTGCCAAAGTCTGATGCTTTCTAGGACCCCCACCCGTACGGGTTTATTCAGACTTGGAAGGTCGCATTTTACGTGGCTTTTGATCAATCATCTGATTCGTGGACCCCCTTTACGTGAAAAGTTATAATCTTGAAAAGGCTCATTTTTGCCGGCTATCTCTTCTCGCTGAGCTCTTTATTTTGCTTCATGTAGTTTACTTAATTCTCCATTTTCCATTCTGCAAGATTTAACACATGAGAATTAGTGAGTTATTGAAACCATAATGTAATGTGGAGATATTAATGAGACTTTTATTATTCTTCTACCTAGTAATTCAATGAAAACTATGATTAAACAACTATGAATTGAAAATATGAAAAATAAACTAAAGATTGGGTTGCCTCCCAATTAGCGCTTAATTTTAAGTCTTTCAGTCTGACTACTTCCTGCTTATGTTATGTCGGTCAATGTGATGGCGATCACGTCGGTGTTGGCTTCTGCACCCCAATAATGCTTTAGACGGTGTCCATTGACTTTGAATATTTTGAGTGGATTGCGATTGTAGATTTTGACTGCACCATGAGAGAATACCCGCTTGACCGTGAATGGTCCCGACCATCTCGATTTAAGATTTTCGGGGAACAATTGCAGCCGTGAGTTGAACAAGAGTACTGATTGGCCCGGCTCGAATGTTCGATGCATAATTTTCTGGTCGTGCCATCTTTTGACATTTTCTTTGTATAGTTTGGCATTCTCATAGGTGTGAAGGCGAAATTCGTCGAGTTCATTCAATTGAAGTAGTCTCTTCTCACCTACAGTTGTTTGATCAAAATTAAGTTTTTGCACAGCCCAATATGCCCTATGTTGTAGCTCGACCAGTAAGTGACATGTCTTCCCATACAGTAGTTGATATGGTAACATTCTGATTGGCGTCTTGTGTGCAGTCCGGTAGGCCCATACTACATCGTCCAATCTAAGCGACCAATCTTTCTGACTCAAATTCACCACTTTCTCCAATATCTTTTTGACTTCTCTGTTTGATACCTCAGCCTGTCACTGGTTTGAGGCTGATATGTTGTAGCTACCTTGTGGTTGACCCCATACTTGGACAAAAGAGCAGTAAAGGACTTATTGAAAAAGTAACTACCTTCGTCACTGATAATTTCTCTTGGCGTGCCAAACCTCGTGAAGATGTTCTTTTGAAGGAATTTGAGGACCACCTTGGCATCGTTTGTTGGTAGTGCTGCAGCTTCAACCCACTTTGACACGTAGTCCACTGCGAGTAGAATGTATTGATTGTTCAAAGACGAGGGGAATGGCCCCATGAAATTGATACCCCATATGTCAAAAATTTCAACTTCCAGAATTATTTGTAAGGGCATCTCATTCCGTTTCGAAATGTTGCCCACCCTTTGACACCTATCGCATTGTTTGACAAATTGGTGGGCATCCTTGAATAATGTAGTCCAATAAAAACCTGCTTGTAACACCTTCGCTGCTGTTCTCTCGCTACCATAGTGTCCGCCATACATCGATGAGTGACACTCATACAGAATATTCTTCACTTCACTATATGGGACGCACCGTCGAATCATTTTATCGGCGCATTGCTTGAACAAATATGGTTCATCCCATATGTACCATTTCACATCATGAAGAAATTTCCTTTTTTGTTGTCTTGTGAGGTCAGGTGGTAAAATGTTGCTCACAATGAAATTTTCATAATCACAATACCACGGAATCTCTGCTGAAATCCCAAACAGTTGCTCATCTGGGAATGACTCATTAATCTCACATCCGTCGTCTTTTGTTTTCCCGTGGTTTTCCAACCTAGACAAGTGATCGGCTACTTGGTTCTCCGTCCCCTTTCTATCCTTTATTTCTAAGTCAAACTCTTGAAGTAGGAGAATCCACCGGATAAGACATGGCTTAGCATCCTTTTTCGCTACCAAGTACCGAATAGCTGCATGGTCTGTATAGACTATCACCTTAGTCCCGATCAAGTAAGCCCGAAATTTGTCAAATGCATACACCACTGCAAGCAATTCCTTTTATGTGGTTGTGTAGTTCATTTGAGTTTCTATAAGTGTTTTGCTTGCGTAGTATATGGCGTGAAACACCTTGTCTCTACGTTGGCCCAAAACAGCCCCAACCGCGAAGTCACTTGCATCACACATAAGCTCGAATGGCATGTTCCAATCCGGTGTGACTACAACGGGGGTTGTAGTCAATTTTTTCTTTAATAAGTCAAAAGTTGTCTTACATTCTTCATCAAAGCTGAACGTCGCATCCTTCTCTAAAAGACTACATAGAGGTTTCGCAATTTTAGAGAAGTCTTTTATAAACCTCATGTAGAACCCAGCCTGTCCCAAGAAACTCCTAATACCCTTAACCGAGTTCGGTGGAGGCAGTTTTTCAATAGTTTCCAGCTTTGCTTTGTCAACTTCCAATCCTTGAGCCGATACCTTATAGCCCAAAATTATACCCTCTTCAACCATGAAGTGGCATTTTTCCCAATTTAGTACGAGATTCGTGTCCTTACATCTTTGCAACACCATGACCAGATTCTTTAAGCAAATATCAAAGCTGTCCCCATAGACCGAAAAGTCATCCATGAAGATTTCAACATTTTTCTCCACCATATCTGAAAAAATAGCCATCATACACCGTTGGAAAGTTGCAGGTGCATTGCATAGCCCAAATGACATCCTTCTGAATGCAAATGTGCCTTAACGGCATGTGAATGTGGTCTTCTCTTGATCATCCGGAGTGATGACTATTTAGTTGTAGCCCGAGTACCCATCCAACAAATAGTAATATTGGTGTCCCGCCAATCTATCTAACATTTGATCAATAAAAGGCAGCGGGAAATGGTCTTTTCGGGTTACCTTGTTCAATTTTTTGTAATCCATGCAAACCCTCCAACCTGTCACTGTTCTAGTTGGTATTGACTTGTTGTCCTCATTCTACACCACAGTCATTCCTCCTTTTTTCGATACACACTGAACTGAACTAACCCATTTACTGTCAAAAATCGGGTAGATGATGTCGGCATCTAATCACTTCAAAATTTCCTTCTTCACAACTTCCTTCATAATCGGGTTAAGTCATCGTTGTTGCTCCACCGTTGGTTTTGCCTCATCTTCCATTAAGATCTTGTGCATGCAAAATGAAGGGATGATTCCCTTTAAGTCTACGATTGTCCATCCAATAGCTGATTTGTATTCTCGAAGCACCCTCAGCAACTTTTCTTCCTGCATTTTGTTAAGTGCAGCTGAAATAATAACAGGTAATGAATTTGAATTGCCTAAATACGCATACCTGAGGTGTTTAGGGAGTGGCTTAAGTTCCAACTTTGGTGGCTCCTCCAATGATGGTTTTAGTCTTTCTGCGGTTACCTCCTCCGTGTGCAGTGGTTCAAATAGTGTTCTAAATCAAGAAACTCATGGCAATGAGTCTAGCATTTGTAGGTAATCCACCAATTCCAGATCATCAATATCTTCATCCCCCAATAACGTTGTTTCTAACGGATCGTTGCCCAAACTCTCGCTCATATCATCATCGATGATTTGCTCAATTAAATCCATTTGAAAACATTCTTCCTCATCCGTAGGGAATTTCATGGCCTTAAACACATTGAATTTTACTTCTTGATCTTGGACCCTCATAATGAGTTCTCCCTTTTGTCCATCTATGAGTGTCCTCCCTGTAGCCAAAAATGGTCTCCCTAGGATAATTGGGATGTTCTTGTCCTCCTTAAAGTCCAGAATGATAAAGTACGTGGGGAATATAAACTTATCCACTTTTACTAAAATATCCTCTACTATTCCCCTCGGATATGTGACTGACCTATCCGCCAACTGTAATGTAATGTTCGTAGGCCTTGGTGCAGGCAAACCCAATTCTAAGTATACTGACAATGGCATAAGGTTTACGCTTGCCCCAAATCACATAAACACTTGCTCAAATGCATATTTCCGATTGTGCATGGGATAGTGAATCTCACCGGGTCCATGAGTTTTGGTGGTAATTTTTGCTGTAATACCGCACTACACTCCTCTGTTAGTGTCACAGTCTCAAAATCTTCCCATCTCTTCTTCCTTGATAGAATCCCTTTCATAAATTTAGCGTAACTCGCATTTGTTATAGGGCCTTTGCAAATGGTATGTTGATTTGAAGTTTCTTGAAAACTTCCAAAAATTTTGCAAATTGCTTGTCTAATTTTTGTTTTTGAACTCTTTGCTGGAATGGTGGGGGAGGATAGACAACTAGTTCGCTAACTGGTTTGTTCTTTTCCATTTGTTTGTTGTTCCCCTGCTTTACCTCACCCACTGTATTTTCTTTCTCTATTTCAACCTCCTTTAGAATCAAATTTACGTCTCTTGACCCTCAAGTTTGTTTTCCACTTCTCAACATAATAGCTTGACACTGCTCGTGATTACCCTTAGGATTTCTCTCTGTGTCACTTGGTAACGTCCCTTGTGGTCTATTATTCAATGTCAATGCAAATTTGTCCTATTAATTCTCTAGATTCTTGATCGCCGTCTCTTGTGATTTCATAGCCATTGCTTGATTTTTCATAGCCACCTCATTGCTAGTTATATATTTTGTCCCCAACTCCTCTAGATCTGATTTCCTTTCCTGTTGTTGAGCTGGTTGCTGGTGATTCTGAAAACCTGGGGGGTATGACTGTCGTGGAGCTTATTGCTGCTGGTTATTGCTCCATGAAAAATTTGGATGATTCCTATTTTCTTTATTGTATGTGTTCTGGTATGTGTTCTCGCGAATTACATTGTTGTAATTTACGATTTAACCGCATGATCTTTGGATTAATCGTGCATTGATCCATTGGGTGCTCTCCCGCGCACAACTCGCATATTATTGCCACTTGCTGTGCTTGTGCAGCTGTCACCGAATCCAACTTCTTTGAAAGTGTAGAAAGTTGTGCTTGTATAGCTGTCACACCATCTACTTCTAACACCCCAGCTGCCTTTGCCTGTGTCATTCTCGTTGTGGGCCACTGGTAGTTATTAGCCGCCATGGTTTTAATCAACTTGTAGGCTTCCTCGTAACTCTTAGCCATGAATGCTCCGCCCGACGCTGCATCAATACTTGTCCTGAGATTCCCATGTAGTCCGTTGTAAAATGTGTTCATTTGCAGCCACTTGGGTAATCCATGATGTGGGCATTTTTTGAGCAATTCTTTGTATCTCTCCCATGCCTCATATAACGACTCCCCATGTTGTTGCTCAAACATCGTTATCTCTTTCCTCATCTTCGCAGTTTTCAACGGTGGAAAGAATTTGGCTAGGAATTTCTGAGCTAAATCCTCCTATGTAGTGATCGATCCAGGCGGTAGAGAATGCAACCAACTCTTCGCCTTGTCCCGTAGAGTGAATGGGAACAAGCGAAGTCTCACCGCATCATTTGATACCCCATTGTACCTAAAGGTGTCACAAATCTCTATAAAACTGACTAAATGCTCGTTCAGATCGTCATTTGCCAATACCCCAAACTGAACTGAATTCTAAATCATTTGTATCATCCCTGGCTTAATTTCAAATGTATTCGCTGCTATTGCTGGCCTGGTGATGCTTGTCTACAGTTCAGTCACTTTGGGCGTGGCGAAGTCCCTTAATGCTTTCCAATCTTCGGCTGCCATTTCCTCTTCTTTCTCAGGTGTTTCAAATTCTTGTCTCATTTCCTTGATCCACTTACTCAACCTCTGAAACCTTTTCTCAATGTCGTCCTCTAAAGGAAGCAAGTCTAGATTTTTGGACCAAGTTTGCATAAACTGCTTTCAACACCTGAAATAGAAGAAACAAAATAAAAATAAAAATGTCTAAGTAAAACTGGATTAATTAAACTGATATTGTAAAAGTATTAAGAATTATCCTAAATAGTCCCCGGCAACGGCGCCAAAAACTTGTTGGGTAAAATCTATATACGCACAACACGCAAGTATACGTGGTAGACAAGTAATAAAGTAATAAGTAAAGTATCGTTCCCACATAGACTAACTAGCAATAACCTTAACTTACAATTACCAATTTCCTATTAACCATAATTTTATTAAACAAATCAACTCAATAATTGAAATTAAATAATCTAAATTAAAGAATAATTAAACTAACACAGGATACTCACAACTATCAAAATCTGGAATTTCAAACAATTAATGGAGAATTAGACTTATGATTTCACCCTAAGCTTCACTCTGATTTTAACATCTTTATTCCAATTCAATGCACTATCATAGTTTATTAATCAAGAACACAAATATAGTATTAACCACCTCTCGATGCACTAATACCGTATTAACGTTAATCCACAATTAAGATAGAATTCTGTTAAACACCTTAGTCAACTAACCCACTATATCTCTATGTGAATTACAATTGAAGAAGGTTTAAGACTAAATTCTCTATCCGATTACATGTGATGTCAAGCATATCTCTACCTTAACATTCATCAAGATTAAGCTATTCACAAAATCATGAACACATGCTATATCAACTAGGTCTAGATTTGAATATCCTCTCTCGATTCCATCCAATTCCACAAAGAATTGTTGATCAGGCAATTCATAAATTCAAGAGCAAATCAATATAGATAAACTGGAAAAAGCTTATTAATTCAGAAATTAAAGTTTACAAAATCATCGTTTCACTTAAAGATCCATCATAAGCCTAAAAAGTGAATTAGTTCATACTAAATGAAATAAACACTGAATAATTCATAGAAAACATTCTTAGATTACAAATAATAGCCTAAGACAAAGAATATTGAAAAACACCCTTCACGTAGCCTAGAATCGCAATCGTCTTGAAAATCCCTTCGAAATACTCCTCCATGCTTGCTCTCAAAAACTGAGATTAGATATTCGTAATCTGTCTTGTTCTATCTCCTCTGTTGTTATTGATAGAGTAGTAGATGTCTAGCATACAAGCTCCAGCTCAAATTCCCTTCAATTAGAGTTTCATTATCATGCAATTGTTAGAAACCATACCCAAGAATAAGTTTAATCATACCAGGACAAAGCCAAAATTTCCACCCCCCGCCCCGGCGGGGGTTTATGTACTAATTATGCCCACCCCGTCCCTTTCTGTCTAGCTCGAATGAAGACCCCCCGCCCCGGCGGGGGTGTAAAGGCAAACAATGCCCGCCCCGACGGGATTCCTTACCGCTAATTGGAGAGTATAACCCCCCGCCCCAGCGGGGGTTTATAGTACAAATTGGCCCTCCCCGGTGGGCTTGTGTTCTGTCAGATGACTTAACTGATTCTCATGTTGTACTCCAATTTTGCTCTAATTGACCTCAAATCATCCCAATTGAATCCATATGTCCGTAAAATGCCTCATCAACCATCCTACATAAGAAATAACATAAAATAAGTAAAAAGGAACATGATCACAAGAATTTAGCAACAAATAAGCATGAAATGGATATTGAATTGTGTATATAAAATCCACTTTATCAACGTACAGACAGGATATTCCAATAGAATAATAAATAATGGAACCAGGTCATGCGTAAATGCATGACGGGATATTAGACGATATAATAAATAATGGAACCGGTCATGTAAAAACGCATCCACGTGGGATATTAAAACGAGAATAATAAATAATGGAATAATAGAAGAATTTCACCACGTATTTAAGATTACGATAGATAAAAGTTATTCCAACATAATAATAAAGAATGGAATAATGGAAGAATTTCACCATATATACGGTGAGTTGGCAGATACTGAGTTATTCCAATGTAATAATAAGGAATGGAATAACAATAGCTCTCTTCATAAATATGAAAGAAATAATACCCCTTACCTCAAAAGAAGACTGGATACTGGAATAGTGAGGTAGCAGATTTCTCTTCTTCTTTCTCTCTATAATTTCTCTCTATAATAATTGCTCTATAGCTTTAGTGAATTGGTGAGAAATGAAGAAAGAATGAGCTTCTATTTATAGGAAAATACAGTTTCAATAATTGCACATTTTGGGGCTCGAAATATTACAGTACAATACCTCCAACTTTTCTTTCATTTTTAATTTAGTCCTGCAAGTATTATCAAACTTGCACCACCTCCCCTAATAGTAAATAATGTGAATCAATAGTTCAAACATGTGAACCAATAGTTATAATCATGTGAAAATACGAATTACAGTATAATACCTCCATCTATACCTCCATTTTTAACTTAGTCATGCAAGTATTATCAATCTTGCACCAACTCCCCTAATAGTAAATCATGTGAATCAATAGTACACACATGTGAACACATAGTTATAAGCATGTGAATTAATAGCAATTAATTGCTCATTTATCTGGTTAATTACCCGATTGATCAATATAACTTCCAGACATCAATTATCATCGAAATAAATGTCAATTTCCACTAACACTAATAATTCCCACACAATGGAATTATCAATTTCATCTTTAATCAACACGAACTTATTCATCATTAATATTATAATTCACAATATTTAACAACCAGGTCGTTCCTAGGAAAGAGGGGGGTTTCCGATAAGGATTTCTCCTTATTAGTACGCAATTAGGTGACCAAACCTCTCCTTGACAGAACTTCTAGACATTGTCAATATTATAAATAATAATATGAATAACTTTGTCATCTCAATTTAATAATATAACATATTATACAGATGATATTGTGACAATAATTGAATCAATAATATGAGAGATATGATGCAAAAATTACTGTAGCAATAATTGAGTATAACTGAGTGATTTCTCACGTAATCACCAATAATCAATATTGTGTGCTACTATACAACCACACGTATTAATATACTTTTACCATCGGGTATTTTATGATAACTTGCTTACTTTTAAAATTTTTCACATATCACCCTTAACTTTAACCTTTATCAATTTAACAATTTACTAAATAGAATAATAATTATAAAAATTGAATACTTTCATTTCGTTAAATTCGGGGTCTTACAACGATACATTTTGGTACTCCTAGGATGGATTAAAAACGGTATGTTGTGCGCCTCTATCATGATTTTATACTTCAAATCACAGTCGTTAGGAACACAAAGTGTAGAGTTGACTCGAAGTATTCCTTCTTCATCGATTCTTGCTTTTGGAATAGTACCTTCTTGCACTTTCTTCTTCATACGCACCACCTCTAGGTCCATAGTTTGAGCAGCTTAAACTTTATCGATTAAAGTTGGTTCAACTCATATATTTGACATCATCATGTGGGTCCCTGGAGTCTTTAACTCTATCTCCATCCTTTGTAAGTTATAAAAAATGGGCCTTTGTGTTGACAATATCGCATTTGTACCCACATATGATCTTCTACTCAACGCGTCAGCTACCACGTTCACTTTTCTAGGATGATATTGAATGGTATGATCGTAATCTTTCAGCAGCTCGAGACAATGTCATTGTCGCATGTTGAGTTCCTTTTGGGTGAAGAAATATTTGAGGCTTTTATGATCTATATAGACCTCCACTTTCTTCCCATACAGGTAATGTCTCCAAATCTTTAGCGCAAAAACAACTATTGCCAACTCTAGATCATGAGTAGGATAATTCCTCTTATATTCTTTTAGTTGTCATGAGGCGTAGAACATAACTTTCCCATGTTGCATGAGAACATATCCTAACCCTCTACCTGAAGCATCGCTGTAAATGACAAATCCCTCCGAACCAGATGGTATTGTCAAAACATGTGCTGAAATGAGTCTCCTCTTGAGTTCTTGAAAACTCTTCTCACATTCCTCGCTCCAACCGAATTTTGTATCTTTTCGAGTCAGCTGAGTTAACGGAGTGGGGATTCGAGAAAACCCTTCCACGAATCTCCGATAATAACCAGTTAAGCCAAGAAAGCTACGTACTTTGGTCACTAACTTAGGTTGCTCCCAGCTTTGTATCTTCAATCTTTATTGAGTCAACAGATATTCCATGACTTGATATCACGTGCCCAAGGAATGCTACTTCCTCAAGACAGAACTCGCATTTCTTTAACTTGGCATAAAGCTTGTTTTCACGAAGCTTTTAGAGTATCAGCCTCAAGTGTTGTTTATGATCTTCACGGCTTTTGGAGTAAATGAGGATGTCATCCATAAAGATAACCACAAAATGATCCAAATATTCGTTGAATACTCGGTTCATCATATCCATGAAGGCGGCATGAGCATTAGTCAATCCAAAGGACATGACTAGGAATTCGTAATGCCTGTACCGAGTTTTGAAAGCAGTCTTTGGAATGTCATCAATTTTAATATTCAACTGATGATATTCGGAACGAAGATTGATCTTTGAAAAGAATTTGGCGTCTTGCAACTGGTCAAATAGGTCATCAATGCGAGGCAGCGGGTACCTATTTTTGACGGTAACATGATTCAACTCCCGATAGTCAATACAAAGTCGCATACTTCCATCTTTATTCTTTACGAATAGAACAGGAGCACCCCAAGGAGACATACTAGGACGAATGAAATCGATGTCTAACAGTTCCTGCTGTTAGGTTTTTAACTCCTGAAGTTCAATAGGAGCCATTTTATATAGGGCTTTGGAAATGGGTTTTATACCAGGTTCAAGGTCAATACCAAACTCGATTTCACGCTCTTGGGTTAGGCCAAAAAGTTCTTCAGGTAATACGTCAGGAAATTTATTAACAATAGAAATATCATTCAAATATGACATATTTTTATTTAAATCTGTGACATGGGCTAAGAAAGCTTGACATCCATTTTTCAATAAACGAATGACTTTATGGCTTGATATGACATCGATTGACTTTAGTGGTTTGGTTGCTTGAATTTGTATAATAGGTTGGTTAGGAATATGAAAGCTAACAACCTTACGAAAATAATCAATTTTAGCGTGATGAGTAGTTAGCCAATCAATCCCTAAAATCACATCAAATGCAAGTATTTTCAAAGTGATAAGATCGACAGGTAACGTGAGGGTGCCGATTTGAATCAAATAAGATTTATAAATAGTTGATGTAAAGAAGGTTTCGCCCAACGGAGTTTCAATAGATAAGTCAAAGTCTAATTTCTCCAGAGTTAAATTTAAACGTTGAGCGCAAGTAGGAGAAATAAAATAATAGGTAGAATCGGTATCAAATAAGAAATAGACTTCGCAAAAGTTTATGATTATCTTACCCCTGATAACCATGTTTGGGTTTCTCGCTTTTTGGAAGGTCACGACAAACGCTCTCTATGACGCCCCCAAAATAGGTCCACACAACCAATTCTGAGTAGCCAAATACATGGTACAGAAAACAACTACAACTTCATTATTACAATTGTCGTGCAAAATACGACAACACATATGCTGTGAGTTTTAATACAAATATTGTCTTCTACAAAATATCCAAACTCAAATAAAGTCCACATTACAATTATTAATACATTATTTTACAAAATAGTGAAGACTGCTAGAACAACTGTCTTGAACCATCACTCCACACCCCGACTAGTTCCCACTATATTATCGCCTCCTGAGAAGAAAAATGGAACAAAAAGCAAAAAGATGAACTCAACTAGCCCAGTAAGGAATATTATGACTAAGATAATGAAAAACAAATTATCGTTAGCCCTCAATAAATCAGATAAAATATAATGGAGAACAAGTTTCAGATCAATATTCACAGCGAAAATAACAATTCATTAAAAGAGTTCAGTAGAGAATGAAGTCTACTATCTTCTATGATTAAAAGTTTATCATCAATATTTTATCCTTATGACATCAATCAATATACATCTTGAATTAAATATTCATCTTTGCACTATGGGCCAAAGATATTCATTTGTATCACCAGTTGGTCATGTTCATCTCAACACCTGTCCATCTTTGCATACGGGCCAAAGATATTCATCAGGTAATCATTCATCTTTGCACTATAGGCCAAAGAAACTCATCAAGTAATCATTTATCTTTGCACTACAGACCAAAGATATTCAGTTATATCACCATTTAGGACTGAGGATGATAAAAAAAAATATTTTAAAGAAAACGAATCTAGTGAGATGAAAGGACAAAGATTAGGGATTCGTACTTTAGTTTATCTAAGTTAAAAAAATACTCTATAATAATCAATTGTTGAGCAAAATTCAAGAATGAAGATTAAGACATGGATACAATCAAAGATAGTAACCATAATAGACAACTTGAACAAAGAAAAGAAAATTTAATTTTTTTGTGAATAGTGTCGTATTCGTGAATAGTGACGTATATGTGAATAGTAACCTTGACACGAAAAGGTAAAAATTTCATATCAATATTTCGGTATAATGATATTAAAAGAAATAACATCATTTATACAAAAAATAACATCCCTTACCTCAAAAGACAAGTACTTTTAACTGAAATATCGGAAATAATGCTGAAGAAAACTTGCACTGCTTATCAACTCTCAAAGTATCTAAATATTCACAAAAATACGCTTATATTATAGAGAGAGAAAACTTCTGATTCTGGTGTGATTTTCAATTCTAACCTAAGCACCCTATTTATAGGAAAATGCTTAGAACACCAAAGCAGAAAATTTAATAAAATATTAATATTTTAAAAAAAAATCCTACGCACACCACATCACTCTCATCAACACACGCAATTGGGTCCCACCCATATTAAAAATATTTTTTGCAAAAAAAATATTTATAACCCAAAAATCAATTATTCCGGAACTTCAATAATTCATAATAAATAGCCCTTTTATCAAAAAAAAATTGAATCTTATGTCCATTGCATAGGAAATTTAATTCTCTACAACTTTGTAGAATAAAGTTTTTCCAAATTCTAAACAAAAAATGACTGAAATCCACATACGGATGATTTTCAACACCTCCATTCCGATAAAATACTGATAAAACACCTCAGCATTAATTCCTTTATTTATATCCACATAAAATAAATATTTCCTTTTCATATAAGTTAATAATTAATTGTTCCCAAATAATATTACAAAACTACAATATTGATAACCAGGTCGTTCTCAAGAAAGAGGAGGCATTCCAGTAAGGATTTTTCCTTACTGGCGCGCAATTAAATAACCCCTCCTAGACAGAACTTCCTTAGACATTGCCAATAATGCCATCTAATAATATTGTTCAAATAATATAAATTATTAATTTGATAATTTGAAATATTGTGCAATGACAATTATCAATAATATAAAATATCCACGTAGCAATTATTGAATCAATAAAATAATATATTGAACAGTAATTACCTTAACAATTATTGAGTAGTGACTTCTTACGTAAGAATCAATAATTAGAATTATTGTGCACTACCGTGTGCTACTGTGTAACACCGTGTATTACTATATTTTAACCACCGGGTATTTCAACAGTTTAACAATAATAGTTTTACCGTTATTTTTATAAAAAGGTTATTTATGTCGCTTTCTATATCCGACATTCATTCCATGGGGTCCACTAATGACTGCACCATCGTATGAATATTCTCTGACAAAAAGAATTTTCATTGACCAAACGAATATTCCTCGATAAAATTATTTTATAACCACTTGCTTACCTTGCAAAATTTGCACATTTCACCCATAACTAAAGCATTATATTAAATCAACACCTTATTATTCAAAAATAATAATTAGGGAAATTAAATCTTTATTCATAAAAGGTTGGGGACTTACAACCTCCCCTTCTTATGAAATTTCGTCCTCGAAATTGTACGTACCTGGTATGTCGATGAGGTAAGGATACCTTATTTTCATTTCTGATTCTAACTCACAGGTCATTTCCTAAATATCATGGTTTCTCCATAAAACTTTGACTTAAGGTATAACTATCGACATCGAGATTTTTATTTGTCCCTTTTCGTTACTTGTTCTTTGGTGTTCTCATGTTATGTGAGATTTGTTTGAAAAAATAAGTGAAAAAGGTCTGACATGTATAATGTCGACGATTTGACTTTAAGAGTTGTCAGTTGGTGTTTTTAATTGGTTGCAGACATCCGTGTTGCCACGGTGACCGCCACTTTTTAAGAAACTGTTATATGAATGTGTGTTTGTGTGTGTGGATCAATGTGCATTTTATTTGGAAGTAGTGCGAGGCCTAATTCGCACCTCTATACAAAGGGTTTGAATTTGTATAAAAATTTAGTTTTAAGCAAGATATAGTAATGAGGTTTTATAAAAGATGTTTTTCAAACCCTGTGCTCAATAGTAATTGAGACCTTTTCATACTTCCATTTTATTATTAAATGTTCGGCTTGTTTGCTTTTATTTTCGAGATGCGAGGCATCTTCGAGAAAATAATATATAGCAGTGCCAAACTCCTCATGGGAATGATAGTCATCTAAGGAAATTCAAACACCGTGAATAATTTACAAGCTGCTTACAACTGAAAATATCCATCACGGGAACCGAATCTAGATTCAGGAGACTAAATCTGTGATTACATGATTCCTAGGCTCACATGATGCTATAATTTATATGAAAAGTAGTAAGCATATATATATATATATATAAGTTGTAAATATATATATACAGACATGATCAACCGCCACGAAGCATCTCCATGGGGGATCAAAAATGTAAATATATAAAAGCGGTAAATATATATATATATATATATATATATGGACATGATCAACCACCACGAAGCAACTCCACAGGGGATCAGAAATATAAATAAAACAATAAATGTGATCAACCGCTACAAAGTAAACTCCAAGCGGGACTAAATGTAAATAAAGTAATAAATACGATCAACCGCCATGAAGTAAACTCTAGGCGGGACGAAATGTAAATAAAGCAGTAAAAGGCCACGAAGTAAACTCCAGGCTGACAGAAATGTAAATATATATATATAAGCGGTAAACGCACCGGATATAAAATCCAGGCTCATCGAACAGAGTTCGACAACAGTTCATATATATAAGTATATATATATATAATAAAATAATAAAAGCTCTGGATGTAAAATCTAGGGTCATCAGACATAGTTTGACAACAGTTCATATATATATAAGCAATAAATGCTCCGGATGTATAATCCAGGCTCATCAGACAGAGTCTGACAACAGTTAATATATATAAGTATATATATATATATATAAGTAAGTAAACGCTCCAGACATAAGTCTAGGCTCAATCCAGGCATAACTCGATAATATTAGTCCATATATAAAAACATATACATATATAAGTATATATATACAGACAGAAATGAAAACCATGGACCAAAGTCTGGGCATACGCATACAACACGACTCTCAATGTGAAGAATAGTGTGTGCAAAGATGAAGAAAAAGGATTTATAGAGTGTGAGAAGGCTTACAGTGGGCTGCCAATGCAGGCTTCTATAACTCTAGATGGATAAACACTCAGCTCCCACCAGTAAAATATAGTTATATGTGAGCTAACAGGTGTTTAAAATGAGAAAGCACTCAATATGAGGTGTGTACAGAGCAAATTTGACAGGGTTTCCTCGCCTCTTTTTTTTTCAAATGGCCACCCCAAGCTCTATATTTATAAATTTGGTGGCCATGAGTGTACTGTGGTAGCTGCAGATGCACTGCTTGGCCGCCCGGGTGCCCCAGCTCATGGGTCTGTTGTCTCAAAGTACGTGCACTCATGCACTATAATGTTCGCTCGAACTTACAGAACTTCAATCCGAGCTTCCGAATGAGGTGTACAAGACCTTCAGACTTCTTTTATCGAGAGTTACGCAATGACATAGGATTAGAGGTTGTACGAAGTCAGGAAGAGGGGACCATGCCCATGGTGCTTCAAATTCTATCTGATGTCCTTCCATGCGTAACAGTCACTCGGGATTGGAACTCCTTGGCTCTTTTGGGACATTGTTGTGTAGCAATGTATGTATAAAATGTTGAGACGGCGCGCTAGGGTTGAGGTGGCAAGATGACAATTTAACTCCTCACCGGGGTTATCTCAGGTTCGGGCTGATAGCAGACGTTGCTCAGGGTTACATCTGAGATTGGACTGGTTTAAGTGTTTGAATTCCGCAGGGTCATCTGTAAGTGTGCATGTCTTCCCGGTGTTAGCTCTGGGTCTTTGGAATGAGTGCCTCGGTAGGAGGTCTGAGATTAAAGCTAATTGTATGCATTTGAAAAAAGCATTTCTGGGGTTATCGCCGAAACTGCAATGGCATTCCTTGGGGTTATCTCCAAGGATGAAACTCGGGGTTATCTCCGAGGTTGGAACTGGTACTCCCGGTGTGTTTTCCGGGGTTGAGACTAAACTTTCGGTGGTATCGGAATGGATGTGAGATGTCTTCCAGGGTTATCTTTGAAAGACAAATCTGCCCTCATGTAATGTCAGTAATAGGTGTGCAAAAAATTTTGAGTGTCTACAGATGCCCCTCTTTATCATATTCATGCAATACAAGGCATGGATAGGATAAAGAATCCTAGACACTTGAAATCCAAACAAGATAAACATGATGCTATGTGCAGCAACATGATGAAAATGTATGATGCATGATGGAATGATTGTCAGTTTGTCGTTAATCCTGTTGGGGATAATAATCAGTAATGTCTTGGACATGCAATCCAAGTCTTCAAGGATGTTGACGTTAGGGTTATCACCAAAGTTTTGGATCCTTGATACAAACCTTTACTCCATAGAGGTGCCTCTCGTGTACAAGAGATCCGTGGGGATAAAGCTTTGTCTGTTTGAGGATGTGTATAACATATTCCACCATCGATCCTCTCCGATGAGGATGGTCTTCTCTGGTATGTGTCACCAGCATATACTACGATCTTGTTGAAGTTACTGCCAACAGTATGTATTGTCAGGGCTACCTGACCTTCTCTAATGTGTGTATCACCGGATAGATCCATGTTGGGTGAACTATCAAGGCTACTTGACCTTCATTGATGTGTGTATCAATGGTTGTATTGCGTTGTGACCCTTGCTGGGGAGTATGTCAAGGTTGCTTGACCTTCATTGACGCGTATATCAATGGTTGAATCTCGATGTGACCCCCACCGGGGATACGTGGATGATTGAAAGTTTGCATTATGACCCCTGCTGGGGTTACTTTATCAATGTTTGACTTTGGCATTGTGATCCCCGTCAGGGATATATGGAAGTGGGTACCACACTCATCGAACAATTTCTGATGCTTCGATGGGTTTACTTGCCATCGGCTAAGATAACGTCAAGGTTGCTTGACCTTCATTAATATGTGTATCAATGGTTGAAAACGCCTTATAACCCCCGTCGGGGATTCGTTCATAGACAAATAATGCATTGTAACCCCCATCGAGGTCATGTCAATGGATGACAATGCGTTCTAACACCCGCCGAGGAAGGTTTTAGGGCTATAACCCTGCACTAACGGCATCTGACCTTTGTGAGGTATTGTCGAGCATGATTCATAAAACTTGAGGTCACTGGTATAGTATACCTTGTATATAGGCGAATACCAATGAGTGATATGTGGAGCCAGAGTTTAGCCCGTGAAAACCAGGATTTCAGGCTATTCCGCTCAATCGCGTAGCGTTTTTATTCCTGATTTGGCCTTTTTAGCTTGCGAAACCTCCTTTCTAACTCGAACTGAACTAAGCCGGAGGGGTGGGACCCATGTATGGGTGCCGCAGGTACAGCTGCGATAGTCGCAGGTGGACCTACGACCAATCGTGACAATGTAAATGCTGCATGTTGCTTTCATAAGTCACTTTTAAGTAGCGCCACGAAGGAAATCTGAGAGCTCTTCTTCAGACCTGCTGAGTTTGAGGGACTTTCTACAAATTTTGTTACTGTACAAGTGTTCTTCACTGTCTTGGTAACGTATGCATGTATTCTTTTCTAGTTTCTATCCGTTGGAAAATGATTTATCACATGAAATGCATTTAGACACATAATATTGAATATGTATGCTGATATGACTCTTTAAAAAATATTCAACATAGCAAAGGTTAGTATCAAACCATGTTGAACATAATGATGTGAAAAAATTTGACTTTTAAAACAGTCAAATTGGCACCTTTTATTGTCATTTCTTATCCTATTTAAGGACAAATGAGTAAAGGTAAAAAAGTAAAATCATCATGGTAATTAGACTACACTTATGGATTTTTTACTATGCTGTATTAATGCATGTAGGATGTATGTGACTGTGGGTAGGTGTGCTACTGAATGGCCACCTAGTCATGCCTATGTGCATGTGGATAGTCCCATTTACAAAGGGGACTATGGCAAAAATTTTCCAAAACGTAGGCATTGGGTAGTCATGCATTTTTAACTCTACTATAGATGTATGTTAAAATAATGCATGCATGCATGTAGTCATAAAATGCATCTTGAAAAGCTCCAGATAAGAATTTACCACACCCTTTTTGAGGTGATTTGAAGACTTATTATCCAGATATTATGGATCCGAATCAGCCGAGTGGTTCTCGCACGACCATTTCTGGTGTACGGAGGAGGGCTTCTGAAGTGCCTCGACCCCGTTCTATTAGACAGCCTCGTCTTTTGGTGGAGGCGGTGATACGTCCTATCCAGGTTGTAGTTCAAGACGTAAAGGACGAGGACGAGGATGTACCGGTTGAGGTTCCTGCTCCTGCTGCACTTGTTCCCCGTAGGGAAATATATTTTGATTTATTTCCCTTTCAGCTATGCCTTGATACTTGCTTGATATTTGCATGTTTCTTCAGGGTTTGTGATCTTGATGCATTCTAAACTCATCCTTGATGTGTGGACATTGAGACGTAGCAGGATCTTTCAGAACTGATCATTGATCTGTGTGTATCCCTACCATCTTTGTTGTCTTGGGACTGGTTTCTGTATGGAAATGTGGAGAGGAGTGTGGCTTTTCCTCTCTGAAATTGACCGCACCACAGATGGTCGCTTGTAAAATCCCAAATTTTACGAATAAAGATTTAAATTTCTCGAAATATTTTTTTTTATTATGGTGTGGATTTAATATAATGTTATAGTTGTGGTTAATATTTATAAATTTTGCAAAGTATACAAGTTGTTATATAATATTCAATTGGTCGAGAAATATTCTTTTTGTCAGGGAATATCCGTACGACGGTACAATCATTAGTGGACCCCATAATGGAATTATTGTCGGATTGAGAAAACGACAAAAATATTTTATTGAAAATAACAACGGAAGTTTTCACCTGATTAATCTTGTTGAAATACTCAGTAGTAAAGAAAGTACGATGTCTACGCGTGGTTGCATAGTAGCAATACGGTATTGATTATTGATGCTTACGTGAGAAGTCACTCGCTTTTGTTCAATTATTGCTCACGAAGAATTCTTTGCATAGTATCTCACGTTATTTGATTCAATTATTGTCAATATTTTATATATTATTAAATCAATAATTGAGATGACGAAGTTATTAGCATTGTTATTTTCAATATTAACGATGTCTAGAAGTTCTGCCAAGGAGAGGTTTGGTCATCTAATTGCGCCAATAGGGAGAAATCCTTATTGGAAAGCCCCTCTTTTCTGGGAATGATCTGGTCGATTAATAGTGTGAATTATAATAATGATGATGAATTTTTGTTTTATTAGTATTATTATGTAATAAAATAAAAAAGCTTTTTATATAAAACAGAATACTTTTATAAAGTTATTTATTTTATTAGACAATAATTAGAATATATTATATTTTATTATGCATAGTGTTTTGCATAGTAAAATCTTTTTATATAAAATGAATACTTTTATAAAGTTATTTATTTTATTAGACAATAATTAGAATATATTTTATTTTATATATATATCTTAATTATGTCTTACTTAATTAATATACATATATATACAATTTATCCTTTTTAATTTAAATTGTGATTTAAAATACTATCAATCATATTGATATATTTAAATCCTTACAATTTTAATTAATTTCCTTTTTAAATTACATTCTATGTGTGTGACCCTATAGGTTATTATTACGTTGGCAATATTTTTAAAATCATATTATAAAATTATAAAAAAGTGAGCGGCATCTAGTAATGCATCACTGCTACCCAAGTAATAATAAGATCGATGATTCGATGCAAATTTTTTGTGACCAATGTTTCAATATAATTTAATCCTTTTAACCTTAATATCCTAAATTAAACTCGAGTCATGGAATGTGTCATACTCTTCATAATTTAATCTGAGTTTTTCTTAATCAATGAGTAGAATATATGAAACAAATCACTATTTGAGCATGGCCATGCATTTCATAGTCCTACTCAATCAAGAGGCCTATGGATATCACCTCTAATATATAGGATGGTTAAATTCCATCTAGATCACTCATATTCCTCACACGATTCATGATGTACCCAATAATCACCTTTATAGTCCATCCTATTAAAGGTAACATTTGATGATATCAAAGTACATATATTCTCGTGTAGTAATATAGTGATTTCAGGTCGGAGGACCATTACGTCATTGTCACTATGAGAATTGCTAATGACACTTCGCATAATGCTCCATATAGAATTCTCATGGTGGGTCTGTCCAGTACATCATTCTCTAACATGTACCTATGCATTGACTTAATATCTCATATATTTATGACCAATGAGATTTGGTCATCAGTCAATCCACATACTAGTCTTAATGCATCATTGTTCTCCCAGCAACAATGATACTCGACTAGGGACATTTAAGAACAATGATACTAATTGTAATTATATAATCTCATGTTCAAGTCACATACTTGAAACTATATAATTTGTATTCTTATTCTAAGGATTTTTATTATGTTAACATTTATATAACGCAGTAAATAAAATCATACTAAAATCATTCATTTATTCAATCAAATATAATATCAAAACGTTAAGCAATTATATCAAATAATTGGCCTCTAGGGCATAAACTTTAACAACACAAGCATATAATAGTTTTGAAAATCTTGTAATAGCGGCTTAAGCCCTCTTACTGGAATCCTTAGCAGAGTCACCACCTGTCGACGTCGGGATTTTTATTTGTCCCTTTTCGTTGCTTGTTCTTTGGTGTTCTCATGTTATGTGAGATCTGTTTGAAAAATCAAGTGAAAAAGGTCTGACATGTATAATGTCGACGATTTGACTTTAAGAGTCGCCAGTTGGTGTTTTTAACTGGTTGCACCAACGCAACCGAGAAAAGGTTTGCACATTCACCCAGTGGTGTGACACTGCTAAAGGGTCTGTGAAACCAAGATTTATTTGGGTTCGGGGGATTGATTATGCGGAGGGAAGGTGCTAGGCACCCCCCCCCCCCGACATCCGTGTTGCCATGGTGACCGCCACTTTTCAAGAAACTATTATATGAATGTGTATGTGTGTGTGTGGATCAATGTGCATTTTATTTGGAAGTAGTGTGAGGCCTCGTTTGCACCTATATACAAAGGGTTTGAATTTGTATAAAAAATTAGTTTTAAGCAAGATATAGCAATGAGGTTTTATAAAAGAGGTTTTTCAAACCCTGTGCTCAATAGTAATTTAGACCTTTTCATACTTCCATTTTATTATTAAATGTTCGGCTTGTTTGCTTTTATTTTCGAGATGCGAGGCATCTTCAAGAAAATAATATATAGCAGTGCCAAACTCCTCATGGGCATGATAGCCATCTAAGGAAATTCAAACACCGTGAATAATTTACAAGTTGCTTACAGCTGAAAATGTCCATCACGGGAACCGAATCTAGATTCACGAGACTGAATCTGTGATCACATGATTCCTAGGCTCACATGATGCCGCAATTTATATGAAAAGCAGTAAGCAGTTATATATATAAAAGTTGTAAATATATATATACAGACATGATAAACCACCACGAAGCATCTCCATGGGGGATCAGAAATGTAAATATATAAAAGCGGTAAATATATATATATGGACATGATCAACCACCACAAAGCAAATCCATGGGGGATCAGAAATGTAAATAAAGTGATAAATGCGATCAACTGCCACAAAGTAAACTCCAAGTGGGACTAAATGTAAATAAAGCAATAAATATGATCAACCGCCACGAAGTAAACTCCAGGCGGGACGAAATGTAAATAAAGCAGTAAAATGCCACAAAGTAAACTCCAGGCCTGACAGAATATAAATATATATATATATAAGCGGTAAACGCACCGGATATAAAATCCAGGCTCCAGATGTAAAATCCAGGCTCATCAGACATAGTCTGACAACAGTTTATATATATATATGTATATATATAAAAGCAAGTAAACGCTCCAGACATAAGTCTAGGCTCAATCGAGGCATAACTCGATAATGTTAGTCCACATATAAAAACATATACTTATATAAGTATATATATACAAACAAAAATGAAAATCACAGACCGAAGTCCGGGCATACGCACACAACACGACTCTCAATGTGAAGAATAGTGTGGGCTACCAATGCAGGCTTCTATGACTCTAGATGGATAAACACTCAGCTCACATCGGTAAAATATAGCTATATATGAGTTAACAGGTGTTTAAAATGAGAAAGCACTCAATATAGGATGTGTACAGAGCAAATTTGACAGGGCTTCCTCTCCTTTTTTTTCAAATGGACACCCCAAGCTCTATATTTATAGAGCTTGTGGCCACAGGTGTACTTGCGGCTGCCTGGGGTGCCCAGGCTCCGCCGGTCCTGTCGTCTCAAAGTACGTGCACTCGTGCACTGTGATGTCTGCTCGAACTTGTAGAACTTCAATCTGAGCATCCGAACGAGGTATACAAGACCTTCTTTAGACTGCTTTTGTCGAGAGTTACGCAATGACAAGGGATTAAAGGTTGTACGATGTCAGGAAGAGGGGACCATGCCTATGGTCTTCAAGCTTCAAATTCTATCCGGTGTGCTGCCATGCGTAATAGTCACTCGAGATTGGAACTCCTTGGCTCTTGTGGGACATTATTGTGTAGCAATGTATGTATGAAATGTTAAGACGGCGTGCTGGGGTTGAGGTGGTAAGATGATGATTTGACTCCTCACCGGGGTTATCTTCAGTTTGGACTGATAGCAGATGTTGCTCAGGGTTACATCTGAGATTGGACTGCTGCAAGTGTTTGAATTCTATAGGGTCATCTGTAAGTGTGCCTGTCTTATCGGTGTTAGCTTCGGGTCTTTGGAATGAGTGCCTTGGCAGGAGGTCTGAGATTGAAGCTGATTGCATGCATTTGAAACAAGCATTTTCGGGGTTATCTCCAGAACTGCAATGGCATTCCTTAGGGTTATCTCCAAGGACAAAACTTGGGGTTATCTCCGAGGTTGGAACTGCTACTCCCGGTGTGTGTTCCGGGGTTGAGACTGAACTTCTGGTGGTATCTGGAATGGATGTAAGTTGTCTTCTAGTGTTATCTCTGAAAGAGAAATCTGCCCTCCTGCAATGTCAGTAACAGGTGTGCAAAAAATTTTGAGTGTCTACAATAACCTTTGAGCGTAAAATATGATCCTTCTTATGTAAGATTTTAACAGTTACCTCTTCATACGTTAAATCTTCTGCTATCTCATCTGGTTCTAACTTAATAATGTGATTCAGGTCTTTCACATATTTACGTAGCATGGATATATGGAAAACGTTATGCACACAGGACATACTTGGCGGTAAAGCGAGTCTATATGCCACAGTTCCTACTCGGTCGAGGATTTCAAATGGACCAATGAATTTAGGGTTGAGCTTCCCTCTATTCTCGAATCTCTTAATTCCTTTCCATGGAGCAACACTTAACAATACATGGTCTCCCACATTGAACTCTGCGTCCCTTCGATGAACAATAGACAATTCTCACAATAGAACATAGTAATTAATAGCGAAGCATATTAAAATAAACTACATAATAAGATCCGTTATAATCTCAAACAAAGAATTAGTTCATTGAATTAAAACTAAGAATCCACACTTAAATACACATTGAAAGATAAGAATAATATTAAAGTAAAGAATTGAATCTGTTGTCAGCAAATATCCATCTTCCTCAAGCTCCTGGTCTTAATCTTCAATGGTCTCCAAGTTGTTTCAATCTCCAATTCTAATCTAATCTAGGGTTCCTAATCTAAGAAAGAAAGTAAAGAATAAGTTAATAGAAATCTATCCCAAGAGGGATTTTATGGAGTCTTAGAATTAGCCTCCCAATCAAAGTTAAACTCAAGTATTTATAGTTCTAATGGATATCCTAACAAGTTAGGCAACTAAGAATCGTATTCTAGCTCAATTTGGACATCAAATAACCCAAATAAGCTGTGTTCCCGCCGACTAGCATGCCCCGCGCTGTCCCTAAGTCATTCTGGGCGCACCCCGCGCTACTGTAGCAGAGTTTCTGGTGGCCTAGTGCAGAGCTAGTGCGGTCCGCGCTACTCTATTTTCTACTATGATTTCCTTTGGTAAAACAGGCATGACTTTTGATCCGCTTGGATTTACGGGGCCTTCCACCTATCAAATCGAAGATATCGACAAGATCTACAACTTTTATTCTTTGACAATTGATAGATTACGGCCGGATAAAGGTCGAAATCGGTATTGAAGTAGATGCTATGTAAATGGCAAACATGACAACTCTTAGCTTTGATCTTGGTTGATAAAAAGGCCATAACTCTCACATCCGAACTCCGATTGGGATGATTCAAGATGTTTCAAAAATCTAAGAAGTAGAGCTACAATAAATTCAAGTTCCAAGCCAAGAACATGCATCCAACTTGGTGTTAAAAGTCCTTCAATATTCCTATCTTGCATTTGCTTGAGTATTTTAGTCCAAAAGATGTCCGAATTGCTTTTCCTTTCTTCTTCATGCCAATGTCATGTCATAGCCTATAAAATAACATAAAATGTATGAAAAGTAACTAAGAAACATAGGTTTAAGCAACTTATTCAAGTAACAGATACCGGATAAATAGATATAAAATCTACTTATCAAATACCCCCAAACTTAAACCTTTGCTTGTCCTCAAGCAAAAATACAAAACAACAATGCTATGCAATGCAACTAATCTACATGCCTATGAATCCAACAGTAATGACAGAAATAAGTCTATTCACCTGGCCTTAGAGAAAGCAAGTAAACATGATAATACATCATATCAAAACAAATCATTAACTTCCCAATCAATCATCAAATCTTAAACTGTTATCACTAATATAGTGTGTGTGTGTGTGTGTGCTCAACAACAATGCTAACTAATATAATGCTAAATAAAACACATAATAGATCTCTTTAAAGTCATCATACAGTGAAAACTCACAAAATTCACGAACAAGCTAGATCCAACTAAAGTCAAACATCCACCAAGTTCAAGAGTCCAATCCGGGATACTTATGTTTTACTTTGCATTACGGGGGCTTTTTGCTCTTTTCCCGTTTTATTATTTTTTTTAACCATGAATGTGCAATGTCTCATTTCATTAGGCTAACAGTGCTACCCCTTAGCAAGCTTTCGACCAACGATTCCCAGACCATATAAGACCTTAGGGCGCTAGGTGTAACGGGCTTACTTACTCAAGTAACAAAGGCCCCGAAACAAGACTAGCCACGGTATTTTTATTTTTTTCATCATTTTTTTTTATTTTTTTTATTTTTTTTTTAAGCTTATATATCCCAAATTTCCCCCCCCCCCCCCCCCAAACTTAAGTTTTTGTCTAAATTTAGCCATCTCCGCCTATTCATGTCTTTCAGTTATTTAAACTAATATTATCCTTAAGAAGTCCATTATGTATCAATTTAAACTTAATCAGTCAACAAAGTTGTCTCTAACGTGCTAACCTGATTATACCAGTTTTAAACAGGAAAAGATTCAATTCATAACAAGAAATCACATTAAAGTTCTAATAATCTGTACTATACTTGTCTACTCAATTCCAATCTCATCATTGGCCAAAACAAACTGTAAATATCAAACAACTGGACTCATACAAGATGTACTAAATGCTATATAAACATAGTAAACTTAGTACTAATTTTTTTTTTTTTTTTTAAATTTCAATTTTTTTTTTAATTTTTTTTTTAAAAAAAATTGAATTCAAAAACTAAATGTAACTATATGAACTACACTGTAAATAACTAACTATATGCAATACGACACTAAAATTCCCCCCAAACTTAAAACAGACATTGTCCTCAATGGCTAAGATAGGAAAAATTAAAAGAGAGGACTTCCTTGAAAATACAGCATTTTCCTCCTTGTCTGCTAAGTTTGAAGAATAGGCCAGACACATTGGAATAAATCGAGCACCACACTTGAGTTGAACTTGACTAACATTTCAATTAAACCACTTTTAACGCTTGGGATTTCCGAGCGACGCGGAAATTAAAAACCAACGTGGATTGGAAATGGAAAACCAACGTGGATTGGAAGTTGGGGATGGATGGGTTTAATGGGAATGGAAGTTGAAAAGGAGAAGGAGAGGTAAGGATGGTGTAATGGGGGTTATGGAGTATTGGAAGTGTAATGACTATAGGAGAAGTGGAGAAGTTGCATGTATTAAGGAGAATTAGCTTTGTTCAAATTTGAGACACGTCGAGTAAATCCGTTCAGCGCCTGAAATTCCCTAGTAGCGCGGTCCGCGTTGGGTATAGCCCTTGAGTAGCGCGCCCCACGCTAGGCAAGCAGTGATTTTTGGACTGATAGCGCGCCTCACGCTTGGTATAGGCATTGTGTAGCAGGGTCCGCACTAAGCGTCGATAGCATGAAAAGACATAAGCGCGTCCATGTTGCCTAATCGCAAAGTGGTGCGGTCCCGTATTTGTAAGGGCGATAACTTCCTCGAGATGATAGCGGCATGCGCTATTTGGTATAACATTGCATGCATGACTGGCGCTTATATAGGCCGATAACTTGGTGACTCTCTTTTTCTTGTCTTACCTGCGAGCATACCATTATGGAGTCATTATTCGTTGAAAACTAAATATTTGAGTTAGACTATAAACTAAAATATAAAGAATAAATAAGGAAGAAAAGGTTTAGAGCTTGGGTTGCCTCCCAAGTAGCGTTAGTTTTAACGTTGTAAGCCCGACTTTGTCTGGTCAGCACTATCCAATTCCTCTTCGATAATTGAGGAACCCTCCATCCATCGAAAATAATATAGTTTTTGGTAGGTTCCCATTTGTGATGGCCAATGCATCAAAGTCACCTAGCATGCTCTAATTTGGTATAATCTCAATCAAGAACGTCCCAGAGCTAGGGGTTTTCTCCATTGTGTATGTGATCACTTTGGGGCATGGAAGCTTTTCACACACAATGGGCTCTTCGTCTATCTTCTCTTTCTCGTCCCACCATGGATTCAAAATTGTACTCGCTCTTATGTCATCAAGAGCTTCGCCAACGACATGACTACCAAGTGGGCATGATTTTGCAAATCTGACTGACTTGTTGATCTTTGGTGGAGACCCATTTAGATCTTCGTCGACCTCTATTTCATTATCCCCAATTATCTCCACACTTCTGATATCTTATGGCTCATCCAGTCGTAGATTTGGTTCGGGTTCTCCATCAATTTCATCATCCATGTCATAAAGCCAAGTGTTTGGAGGAAGGTTGCTTACGGCTTTGGTCATTTGCTCTATCTGATCCGCAAGATTTTGCATTGACCTCGCTTGATTACTCATCTTCTCCTCATCTGTTATGAACTTGGACAATAATTCCCCCAGCCTTGAATTTTTTGTTTCAGTCTCGGAAGCCATGTATTGAGGACCATTGGTTGAGGTAGTAACGAATTGCTCCATCCGATTATTAAAATTTTGGGTTGACAACTCTTGGCTAATCCTCATCTCCTCTAGGTTTGCTATGCCCTTCAATATTATATCCCTCAGATTTGGCTTTTCTTCTTGTGGCAATGGAGGTGGACCTGAAAATTCCGGTGTGTATGATGGATTTTGAGCGTAATATTTGTCATCATAAATGTAGCTCCCTGAAGAATTCGGGTGATACCCCCAATCCTGGTGATAGTTAGTATCAACATAGTTGTTGAGGTAATCACCACTATATTGTTCCGGTTCAGAACTGACGGTGCATTGATGACTTTGATGGTTGCCAGCACAATAGTCACACGTAACTGCCATCCTTCAACTCCTTTGGGCTACAATAATGTCCAACATCCGCGATAGTTCTTCAATCTGTGCTGATATTGTGGAAAATGCATTAAGTCAATCAATCCCTGTTTCCCCTGGTTGAGTCATGTTTGTCATCCTTCGACTCCGTTAGGCTGCGATAACCTCCAACGTCTTCGAATTTGCTTTAATTTGTACTGACTCTACAGAAAATGTATTAAGTCCATCAATCTCTGTTTCCCTTGGTTGAATCATGTTCGTGTATGGCCATTGATACGCAAAGTCATCCATGGTACCTGAAAAGAGAGAATATAGGAAGAGAATTAAAAATAAAAATAAAAATGTTTAAATTAAGACTAATTTTATTGAAATTAATATTGGTAAAAAAATATTAAACTAGTTCCCCGGTAATGGCGCCAAAAACTTGTTGGGTAAAATCTAATTACGCACAACACGCAAGTATACGTGGTCAACAAGTAATAAAGTGATAAGTTGAGTTTCGTTCCCACAGAGAATTGTTTAATAAAAATCACCAAGTACTAACCCGTAACCAACTCAATCTTATTTAAACGAATGAATTTCAATTTATAAGTAAACTAATTCTAATTACCACTAGTTAAATTAAGATTACGAAGATTTAAGATCACAACTTCACCTATTGCTTCATTTAAGTTAACACACTTCTCATCAATTATTCTCTATCTTGAATTATTGATCATGAACACTAAAGTAGATAAAACCACCTCTCGATGCATAATACCCATACTCACTTAAATCCACAGATGATAGAATTAAGCAAGACACCCTAATTAACAAATCTACTATATCTCTATGTGAATTATAATTAAAAAGGATTTAAAGTACAAGTTCTCTATAAGATTACATATGGGGTAAAGGCATATCTCTATCCTAAACACAAATTATGAATTCCATCTGTGTAGAAATCACAAACACATGCTATCATGATCAGATCTAAACTTATACTTCATCTCTCGAGTTCATATAAATTATCACGGTAATTGATGGCCAATCAATTAAACAATTAAGTCCAAACTATAATAGACAATTCTCACAATAGAACATAGTAATTGATAGCGAAACATATTAAAATAAACTACACAATAAGATCCATTGTAATCTCAAACAAAGAATTAGTTCATTGAATTAAAACTAAGAATCCACACTTGAATACACATTGAAAGATAAGAATAAGATTAAAGTAAAGAATTGAATTTGTTGTCAGCAAATCTCCATCTTCCTCAAGCTCCTGGTCTTAATCTTCAATGGTCTTCAAGTTGTTTCAATCTCCAATTCTAATCTAATCTAGGGTTCCTAATCTAAGAAAGAAAGTAAAGAATAAGTTAATAGAAATCTATCCCAAGAGGGATTTTATGGAGTCTTAGAACTAGCCTCTCAATCCAAGTTAAACTCAAGTATTTATAGTTCTAATGGATATCCTAACAAGTTAGGCAACTAAGAATCCTATTCTAGCTCAATTTGGACATCAAATAACCCAAATAAGTTGTGTTCCCACGGACTAGCGCGCCCCGCGCTGTCCCTAAGTCATTCTGGGCGCGCCCCACGCTACTGTAGCAGAGTTTCTGGTGGCCTAGCGCGGGGCTAACGCGGTCTGCGCTACTCTATTTTCTGCTGCGACGTCCTTTGGCAAAACAGGCATAACTTTTGATTCACTTGGAGTTACGGGGCCTTACGCCAATCAAATCGAAGATATTGACGAGATCTACAACTTTCGATTTTTGACAATTGATAGATTATGGCTGTATAAAGGTCGAAATCGGGCATGAAGTAGATGCTATGTAAATGGCAAACATGACAACTCTTAGCTTTGATCTTCGTTGATAAAAAGGCCATAACTCTCACATCCGAACTCCGATTGGGATGATTCAAGATGTTCTGAAAAGATAAGAAGTAGAGCTACAATAAAGTCCAAGTTCCAAGCCAAGAACATGCATCTAACTCGGTGTTAAAAGTCCTTCAATATTCCCTTCTTGTATTTGATTGCGTATTTTAGTCCAAAAGATGTCCGAATTGCTTTTCCTTGCTTCTTCATGCCAATGTCATGTCATAGCCTATAAAATAACATAAAATGTATGAAAAGTAACTAAGAAACATAGGTTTAAGCAACTTATTCAAGTAATAAATACCGGATAAATAGATATAAAATCTACTTATCAGTATGAATAACTCTGTTTGAGTAGACATTATTTGGACATGGGTTCCTCCATGTGCAGAGGATTCTATGTGGATGGGTATTTGTGGATCCTGAGTAGATTGGTGTAGTTCTTTGAGCATAACAGTCAACTCTGTAATTTGATAGCTTAATCTTTCGAACTCCTTGCGAGAGACAGGAGTAGGATCAGGCTGGTCAGATGAAGACATGATTGGCTGTAGGCTCGTGGTCTTTTTGGATTTTGAGCGGGTAACAGGCCCACTTGTTTCCCTACAAAAACTTATGCAGTTTTGTCTCAATGAATGTATAAATGTTTACATGCTATCATAATGTGTCCATTTTAGGAATATTATCCTGCAAAACGGGTGTCATTTGATAGCATGTCATGCATGTGCAAATATTCTTCATATTTTCCATTACATAGAGATGAACATAGAATGAAATTACAAGTAATTATCTTTACAAGTAATTGAAAATGGAAAGCATGAAGAGACTTTCCTCTGCGTTTGGTTTATCAGAGGCTGACCTATCTTAGGCTACTCTTGCGGCTTTTTGGCATGAAGGTTCCCAAATCATCGCAATTTACTTAACGGGAAGTTAATCCGGTCTTTCAACTGGAGCGAATCTAGGTGGTGCCTTTCCTGAGCCTCGTTGGAATTAGTCTCCCTACGAGTCCAGTAATCAAACACCGACAGGATACCCTCCTGGTGGAGGAACTACACAACATACATTCATATACAACGTGTCTCACCGTTTATGAAAATGATGACATATGCGAAGCACTAATATCACAGATAGATATATTGCAGTGCAGTAAGTAAAATACATTCGTACACATTCATCAAAAATATAAATGTAACAATCACACACAAGTATATAACAGTTTTGAAAAGCTTGTAGTAGCGACTTAAGCCCTCTTACTGGTATCCCCAGCAAAATCGCCACCTGTCGACGTCGGGATTTTTATTTGTCTCTTTTCGTTTCTTGTTCTTTGGTGTTCTCATGTTATGTGAGATTTGTTTAAAAAACAAGTGAAAAAAGTCCGACATGTATAATGTCGACGATTTGACTGTAAGAGTCGCCAGTTGGTGTTTTTAACTGGTTGCACCAACGCAACCAAGAAAAGGTTTGCACATTGACCCAGTGATGTGACACTGTTAGACGGGTCTGTGAAACCGAGATTCATTTGGGTTCGGGGACTTGATTATGCGGAGGGAAGGTGTTAGGCACCCCCCGACATCCGTGTTACCACGGTGACCGCCACTTTTCAAGAAACTGTCATATGAATGTGTGTGTGTGTGTGTGTGGATCAATGTGCAATTTATTTGAGAGTAGTGCTATGCCTCGTTCGAACCTATATACACAGGGTTTAAATTTATACAAAAATTCAGTTTTAAACAAGATATAGCAGTGAGGTTTTGTAAAAGAGGTTTTTCAAACTCTGTGCTCAATAGTAATTGAGGCCTTTGATACTTCCATTTTATTATTAAATGTTCAGCTTGTTTGCTTTTTATTTTCGAGATGCGAAGCATCTTCGAGAAAATAATATATGGCAGTGCCGAACACCTCATGGGCATGAAAGCCATCTAAAGAAATTCAAACACCGTGAATAATTTACGAGCTACTTACAACTAAAAATGTCCATCACGGGAATCGAATCTAGATTCAGTAGACTGAATCTGTGATCACGTGAATCCTAGGCTCACATGATGTCGCAGTTTATATGAAAAGCTGTAAGCAGTTATATATATAAAAGCTATAAATATATATATATATATATACAGACATGATCAACCACCACGAAGCACCTCCATGGGGGATCGGAAATGTAAATATATAAAAGCGGTAAATATATATATATAGACATGATCAACTACCACGAAGCACCTCCATGGGGGATCGGAAATGTAAATATATAAAAGCGGTAAATATATATATATATAGACATGATCAACCACCACGAAGCACCTCCATGGGGGATCAGAAATATAAATAAAGCAATAAATGTGATCACCGCCACAAAGTAAACTCCAAGCGGGACTAAATATAAATAAAGCGATAAAGACGATCAACCGCCATGAATTAAACTTCAGGCCTGACAGAAATGTATATATATATATATATATAAAAGTGGTAAACGCACCGGATATAAAACTCAGGCTCATCGAACAGAGTTTGACAATAGTTTATATATATAAGTATATATATAGATAGATATAAAAGCAGTAAACGCTCCGGATATAAAATCCAGGCTCATCGAACAGAGTTCAACAACAGTTCATATATATAGTATATATATATAAGCAAATAAATGCTCTGGACGTGAGTCCAGGCTTAATCGAGACATAACTTGATAATGTTAGTCAATATATATATAAGTATATATATACAGATAGAAATGAAAGCCATGGACCGAAGTCCGGGCATACACACACAACACGACTCTCAACGTGAAGAAAAGTGTGTGCAAAGATGAAGAGAAATGCTTTAAAGTGTGTAAGAAGGCTTACAGTGGACTACCAAAGAAGACTTCAATAGCTTTAAGTGGATGAAAACTCGGCACCCAACGGTAAAAATATGACAATATATGAGCTCACAAGTATTTAAAATGAGAAAGCACTCAGTTTATAGTGTGTACAAAGCAAATTGGACAGGGCTTCCTCGCCTTTTCTCTTAAAAATATGGCCACCCCAAGCCTTCTATTTATAGAGGGGGGAGCCGCAGGTGTACCTGCGGCTGTCCGGGGTGCCCCGGGCAATGTGGGTCCCACTATCTCGAAGTACGTGCACTCGAACAACGCACTGTTCGCTCGAACCTTCATAACTTTCAATCCGAGAGTCCGATGGAAGCGTGCCATACCATTCTGGAAAGCTCTTTCCGATAGAAATGCAATGACATAGGATTTTCCCTTTTTTAATTCCAGAAAGTTGGTTCCATAACTGAAATAGCATTCTCAGGTCTCGGTTAGGCAGTCCGTTGAGCTGTTTTGCGTAGTTTGTGCGCGGAAGTTAAGACATGGTTCTTGTAGACACTTGAAATTTTCTACACAACTATTACTAACATTACAGGAGGGCAAAATCGTCTTTTAGGGATAACCCTAGAAGACAGCTCACATCCATTCTGGATACTACCGGAAGTTCAGTTTCAACCCCGGACCACACACCGGGAGTATCAGTCTCAACCCCGGAACACACACTGGGAACATCATTTCCAACCTCGGAGATAACCCTGAGTTTCGTCCTTGGCGATAACCCCAAGGAATGTTATTGAAATTCCGGCGATAACCCCGGAAATGCTTGTTTCAAATGCGATCAGCTTCAATCAAACCTCCTGCTGAGACACTCATACCGCAGACACCGGAGCTAACACCGGGCAGACAGGCATCCACAAGATGAAATTACGGCATTCAACACTTGCGCAGCAAGTCAATCTCGGATATAACCACGAAAGCAACGCTCGCTTTCAACTCAAATCCATGATAACACCGATGAGGAGTCAAACGTCATCTTGCTACAACAACATCTGCGCGTCGTCTCGACACTTCAATACATACATACATACAACTATGTCCTTCAAAAATCAGGATTTCCAATCCTGAGTGACTATTACGCGTGGCAGCACACCAGATAAAATTTAAAGCTTAAAGACCATGGGCATGGTCCCCTCTTCCTGACTTCGTACAACCTCTATTCCATGTTATTGCGTAACTCTCGATACAAGCAGTCCGACGAAGGTCACATATACCTAATTGGGATGCTCGGATTGAAGTTCTGCAAGTTCGAGCGGATATTACAGTGCATGAGTGCACGTACTTCGAGACATCGAGACCCGCGGGACCCGGGCATTTCAGGCAAACACGCTTGAGTGCATCTGCGGCAGTGCAGTACACACCTGCTGCTAGCGATCTATAAATATGGAGCTTAGAATTGACCATTTGAAAAAAAAAAGGCAAGGAAGCGTTGTCCAATTTGCTTTATACACACCATATATTGAGTGTTTGCTCTTTTTAAACCCCTGTTAGCCCACATACAGTTATACATTTACCAGCGGGAGCTGAGTATTCATCCATATAGAGTCATGGGAGTCTGTATTGACAGCCCACTGTAAGCCTTCTTACACTCTATAAAGCCTCTTTATTTATATTTGCACACACTATTCTACACATTAAGAGTCGTGTTGTGTGTGTATGCCCGGACTTCGGTCCATGATTTTCATTTTTGTATGTATATATATACTTATATATATGTATATATTTTTATATGGATGATAAGTGGGTTTTACACCTACTTATTGATATCAATTCACGCGAACTATGCCCATCTCAAGTACATTTTAGTGTGTTTTTAGTTGCATTTCATGTTATTTTGCATTGCATATACTTAAAACTCCTTTGGTGTAAAAGTGCAGGATATGGCATAACTTGGCGATGGTGGATGGCATGTGATCAATGAAGGCATAGCATGAGGATCAAGTGGAGCAAGGAACTGAGAATGGATGAAGGAAGAGTGACATGACAGAGAAAGGATGATGAAGACGATGGCCAGTCGATGGCAGCAGCAGCAGAATCGTAATCAATACTGCAGCAGGTATGGCAATGTTACTTGCTGTTGCCGAAAGTTTACATCTGGCGTGTTCGCGTGATCACTGGGTGGACGAATTTACACTCATGGCCTTGCATGAGGAATACAAGGAGGAGGCCCGCTGCATGTATGCGCTCAAGTCAGCCGATCATTTTATTTTAATTTTTAATTTGAATGAGTTATAATTGGTTAAAACAATCCTGGTTGGTAACAGGCGCATTATTCAGTAGTTTTTACGTGTTTTCATATTGGAAACTATGGTTTACACTTTGAGAGAATTCCAACGTAGAACTAAGCCTAAACTTCATTTTTTTCTAATTCTTCTATTGGATTTCAATCACTATGGATAAACTATTGTTCTTTTGCTGGATTTTAATGCGGAATTGAACGTTACTATTGGATTATAATCAATAATTGGGTTTGATCAATTATATCCTTTCTCTTTCAATTGTTTGTTTATTATCCATGTTTAGCTTTGATCCCATGATGGCCTTTGGTTCAGTCATGAACTAAACTCCATTATGGGATTCTAACGGATTTTAATATGTAGTTTAATTGCATGCTTGACTACTGGACTGTTTTAAATATCATAAGGAATTTCTATCATGGTTGATTTGCATGCATGAATGATTGATCACCATTCGTTTTAGTTACTTGTATGGAATTGAAAAATAACATGCGAGTATGGATTGTAATCATGATAGCATGCGTATATGGGGTTGTTTTGTGTAGCTTTGTATTTCGTGAATCAGATAGACGTATACTGTTTCACCGTATGAGTTAAAATAAGGGTTTGTGCTTAAATTCAATATAGTTGCAATTTCACATAGACATATAATGATTTTGGTAATAATGATGATTACATGGTGTCTATTTCATGTGGATGCTGTGTAAGTAGGTTATAATGCATTGAAAAATGGTTGTCTACATTAGTGCTCTTGGCTACTTTCCTGTGATATGTGAACATTCTTGCATGACGGTGGTAATTGGATGAATTATTAAATGAAGTTAGGATCCCATTATTTTCAGATTTGATATATTTCGTTATTATTCATATTTTAGTTGTTATTTGATTTTAAAGTAATTTTCAATCATAATCATATTTATTAGTTTAAGCATATAAAAATAGTGATAGAGTTTATGCATAATAATTTGATTTAGCAACTTTCTCTGTGGGACGATACTTTACTTACTCTGTATTACTTGTTGACGCATGTATACTTGCATGAGTTAGAACTCTTTTGTTAGAACTAAAAAAGAGGCAACAATGGACTAACATTATCGAGTTATGCCTCGATTGAGCCTAGATTTCGGTCTGGAGCGTTTATTTGCTTTTATATATATATATATATATATATATATATATATATATATATATAAGCAAGTAAACGATATAGGATATAAAATCTAGGCTCATCGTATGTATCGTCACAGTTATATATATATAAGTGTATATATATATATATATATATATATATATATATATATTTACATTTCTATTAAGCCTGGAGTTTACTTCGTGGCCTTTTACAGCTTTCTTTACATTTCGTCCTACCTGGAGTTTACTTCGTGGCAGTTGATAGCTTTTACAGCTTTATTTACATTCAAGTCCCGCCTAGAGTTTACTTTGTGGCAGTTGATAACATTTATTGCTTTATTTACATTTCTGATCCCCCATGGAGTTGCTTCGTGGTGGCTGATCATGCACACACACACACACACACACACACACACATATATATATATACCGCTTATATATATATAACTGCTTACTGCTTTCCATACAAATTGCAGTATCATGTGAGCCTAGGAATCATGTGATCACAGATTCAGTCTACTGAATCTAGATTTGGTTCCCGTGATGGACATTTTTCAGCTGTAAGCAACTTGTACATTATTTACAGTATCCGGATTTCCTTGGATGGTTGTTATGCCCATGAGGAGTTCGGCACTGCTGTATATTATTTTCTCGTAGATGCTTCGCATCTCGAAAATAAAACCAAACAAGCCAAACATTTAAAAATAAAATGGAAGTATCAAAGGCCTTAATTACTATTGAGCACAGGGTTTGAAAAACCTATTTTATGAAACTTCATTGCTATATCTTGGTTAAAACTGAATTTTTCTATAAATTCAAACCTTGTGTATATAGGTGCGAATGAGGCCTCGCACTACTTTTAAATAATTGCACATTGATCCACACACACACACACACATTCATATAACAGTTTCTTTGAAGAGTGGCGGTCACCGTGGCAACACGGATGTCGGGGGGTGCCTAACACCTTCCCTCTGCATAATCAAGCCCCCGAACTCTAAATGAATCTTGGTTTCACAGACCCGTTTAGCAGTGTCACATCATTGGGTCAATGTGCAAACCTTTTCTGTGACGCCCCCAAAATAGGTATACATCACCTATTCTGAGTCGCAAAATACATGGTGCAGAATACAAATAAAATCTTAAATATACAACATGAGTTGTGAGTTTTAATATAAATATTGTCTTCTAGACAGTATTCAAACTCAAAATAAGTCCTCAATACATTTATTAACATACTATTTCATAGAATAGTGAGGACTACTAATGTTATCATCTGGACCATCACTCCATTCCCCGACTAGTCCCTGCTACGTTCTCATTTCCTGAAGAGAACAATGAAAGCAAAAGGGTGAGCTCAAATAGCCCAATAAGAAATATTATGACTAAGATAATGCAGAATAAATTATCATTAGCCTTTAACAGTGTTAAACTGATACAATATAACAAACATCAAGTTTAACTGCAGCGGAACAAGCAATCCATTAAAAGAGTCAAGTAGAGAATAAAATCTACTATCTTCTATGATTTAAAAGGTTTTTCATCACTTTTATCGCTGGGACTCAGCTTAATATATAATCCACATCATCCATGCACTACGGCCAAGGAATTTCATTAGTATCACAACCACAAATTATCCATGCACTACGGGCCAAGGATATTCGTGTATTCATTAATGGTCATGATCATGCCAACAACTGTCCATCAATGCACTACGGGACAATGAGGACTTTTACCACATCATTTGTAACATTACGATCATGATTATACCAAATAATCCCTGGTCATAATCATACCAAGTCCATCTATGCACTACAGGCCACAGATGACTTTCAACATAATATAAACATGAGGAAGATAACAATGATATAAGAATTCAATAAAACAAGTTCAAGAATTAATTTATCCAGGAACCAATAACGTCCAAATTGTCAACATGATACACCTTTGTGGGGTAAAACTCAAGAATGCTCAGAAGAATATTTCCATGAAAAGATACTTGATGAAGCACAAATATCAAGGATATTCCACTAATTTTATGGGGTATAAAAGCCAAAACCTTAACCAACTAAGTATAATAAAGAATGTAATAACAAAAGAAATCACCAAGAATGCAATAAACCGCACAGACAGGTTATTCCAACAGAATAATAAATAACGGAACCAGGTCATGCGTAAACGCACAGACAGGATATTCCAATAGAATAATAAATAACGGAACCAGGTCATGCGTAAACGCACAAACAGGATATTCTAACATAATAATAAATAACGGAACTAGGTCATGCGTAAACGCACAGACAGGATGTTCTAACAAAATAATAAAGAATGGAATAATAGAAGAATTTCACTATGTATGCGATACTTCGCCTAGACAGGTTATTCCAACATAATAATAAAGAATTGAATAACATAAGAATTTCACCATGTATGCGGTACTTCGCATAGACAGGTTATTCCAATATAATAATAAAGAATGGAATAACAGAAGAATTTTACCAAGTATAGGGTAGTCCGCATATACAGGTTATTCCAATAGAATAATAAAGAATGGAATAACAGAAGTTCTCTTCATGAATACAAAAGAAATAATACCCTTTACCTTAGAAAAACGGAATACTGGAGTAGTGAAGTAGCAGAATATTTTTCTTCTTTCTCTCTATAGTTTCTCTCTCTAGAGTTTCAGTGAATTTGTAAGAAATAATGAAGGAATAAGCTTCTATTTATAAAAGAATTGAAAGTAGCTCTTGGTCTTAACAAAGGGTCAAAATGACTCTTTGGTAATATTGAAGAGACAACTACTATTTGCGAAGAGGAAATTAACTCTTGGAACACCGAAGAGACAAGTAACTCTTGGAAAATCGAAGGGACAAGTAACTCTTGGAAAACCGAAGGGACAAGTAACTCTTGGAAAACCGAAAGGACAAGTAACTCTTGGAAAACCGAAAGGACAAGTTACTATTAAAAATTTAAACCAATGATCCATATTGATTTACTATTATAATTTTAACCAACTGTCTAAAAGATTATCACATCTTCTCATGGAATAATATTGTACTCAAAAATGATTTAGACCGAAAAGAAATATATTTTTAGGGTGAATAGTACCCCGTGAATAGTACTTTAGGAATAGTACCCCGTGAATAGTACCCCGACACGAAAAGTGTCCCAAATACCCGAGTGAACAATACTAGAGTGAATAGTAACTGGATAAATAGTAACCCATGAATAGTACTCCGACACGAAAAGTGTCCCGAATACCCGAGTGTCAATATAACCTCCAGACATCAATTATTATCGAAATAAATATCGATTTCTACTAACACTAATAATTCCCACACAATGGAGCTATCAATTTCATCTTTAATCAACACGAACTTATTCATCATTAATATTATAATTCATAATATTTAACAACCTGTCGTTCCTGGGGAAAGAGGGGCTTCAAGAAAGGATTTCTCCTTATTGGCGCGCAATTAGATGACCAAACCTCTCCTTGATAGAACTTCTAGATATTCTAAATATTACAATTTAATAATATGAATAACTTTATCGTCTCAATTATTGATTTAATAATATATCATATTATGCAGATGATACTGTGACAATAATTGAATCAATAATATGAGAGATATGATGCAACAATTACTGTAGCCATAATTGAGTATAACTGAGTGACTTCTCATGTAAGCATCAATAATCAATACCGTGTGCTACTATGCAATCACGCATATTATTGTACTTTTACTACCGGGTAGTTCAACAGTTTTAACGGTAACACCTCCACCGTTATTTTTATAAAATATTTTTGTCGTTTTCTCAATCCAACAATAATTCCGTTGCGGGGTCCACCAATGATTGTGTTATTGTACGAATATTCCCTGCTAAAACGAATATTTCCTAACCAATCGAATACTATATAACAACTTGCGTACTTTGCAAAATTTATAAATATTACCCACAACTATAACATTATATTAAATTCATTCCATAATATTCAAAAATGATATTCATAGAAAAATCATCTTTATTCATAAAAATTGGGGTCTTACAACGTCCCCTTCTTATGAAATTTCGCCCTCGAAATTAGGGTACATACCTGGTATGTCGAAGAGGTAAGGATACCTTGATTTCATTTCAGATTCTAACTCCCAGGTCATTTCCTCAACATTGTGGTTCCTCCATAAAACTTTGACTTGAGGTATAACCTTGGAGCATAGAATATGCTCCTTCATATCCAAGATTTTAACAAGAACCTCTTCATAAGTTAAATCTTCCGCTATTTCATCCGGTTCTAACTCAATAATGTGTTTCGGGTCTTCCACATATTTACGTAACATGGATATGTGAAAAACGTTATGAACACGAGACATTCTTGGCGGTAAAGTGAGTCTATAGGCCATAGTTCCTACTCGATCGAGGATTAAAAATGGGCCAATGAATTGAGGATTGAGCTTTCCTCTCTTTCCAAATCTCGTAACTCCTTTCCATGGAGCAACACGTAACAACACATGATCTCCAATATTGAATTCCACGTCCTTTCGATGAAGATCAGCATAACTCTTTTGTCGATCTTGTGAGGTTTTTATACGTTACCGGATCGTTTGAATCTTTTCCATAGTCATACGTACCAACTCCGGTCACAACAACGTTGCTTCACCCACCTCATCTCAGCATACTGGAGAACGACAATTTCTTCCATACAACGCCTGGAATGGAGCCATGCCAATACTTGCTTGATAATTGTTGTTGTAGGAAAACTCCACCAATGGTAAGAACTTGTCCCAACTTCCCTTGAAGTCAAGGACACAGAGTCTTAATAAATCTTTAAGATTTTGAATAGTCCTCTCTGATTATGCGTCCATCTGAGGATGATATGCCGAACTAAATCATAAATTCGTGCCCATAGCTTTTTGCAAACTAACCCAAAATCTTGATGTGAATCTTGGGTCTCGATCAGAAACTATGGATACTGGCATACCATGCAATCTTACAACCTCTTTTATGTACATACGAGCAAGATGTTCAAGTGTATAAGTTTCTCGTATTGGTAAGAAATGAGTAGATTTGCTCAATCTATCAACAATGACCCAAATTACATCTATGCCTTGAGAAACCTTGGGAAGACCAGTAACAAAATCCATGGTAATGTGTTCCCACTTCCATTCAGGAATTTCAAGTGGTTGCAATGGACCTTTTGGTACTTGATGCTCCACCTTGACTCGTTGACAAGTTAGACACCTTGAGATAAACAACGCTATCTCTCTCTTCATATTACACCACCAAAATGTATGTCAATGATCACGATACATTTTGGTACTCCTAAGATGGATTGCAAATGGTGTGTTGTGCGCCTCCATCATGATTTTATACTTTAAATTAGGGTCGTTAGGAACACAAAGTCTGGAGTTGACTCGAAGTATTCCTTCTTCATTGATTCTTGCTTCCGGCATAGCACCTTCTTGCACTTTCTTCCTCATATGCATCAACTCCAGGTCTGTAGCTTGAGCAGCTTTAACTTTATCGATTAAAGTTGGTTCTACTCGTATATTCGCCATCATCACATGGGTCCCTGGAGTATTTAACTCTATCTCCATCCTTTGTAAGTCATACAAAATGGGCCTTTGCATTGACAATATTTCACTTGTACCCGCATATGATCTTCTACTCAATGCGTCAGCTATCACGTTCGCTTTTCTAGGGTGGTATTGGATGGTATGATCATAATCTTTCAACAGTTCAAGACAACGTCGTTGTCGCATGTTGAGTTCCTTTTGAGTGAAGAAATATTTGAGGCTTTTATGATCCGTAAAGATCTCCACTTTCTCCCCATACAAGTAATGCCTCCAAATTTTAAGTGCAAAAAACAACATTTGCCAACTCTAGATCATTAGTAGGATAATTCCTCTCATATTCTTTGAGTTCTTCGAGAGAGGCATAGGCTATGACTTTCCCATGTTGCATGAGAACACATCCTAACCCTTTGCCCGAAGCATCACTATAGATGACAAATCCCTCCAAGCCAGATGGTATTGTCAGAACAGGTGCTGAAATGAGTCTCCTCTTGAGTTCTTGAAAACTCTTCTCACATTCCTCGCTCCAACCGAATTTTGTATCTTTTGAGTTAATTTGAGTTAGTGGAGTAGCGATTCGAGAAAATCCTTCCACGAATCTCGATAATAACCAACCACGTACTACTTGATCATCGATTTAGGTTACTCCCGACTTTGAATTGCTTCATCTTTGTGGATTGGTCAACAGATATTCCATGACTTGATACTACGTGCCCAAGGAATGCTACTTCCTCAATCCAGAACTCGTATTTCTTCAACTTGGCATAAAGCTTGTTTTCACGAAGCTTTTGGAGTATCAGCCTTAAGTGTTGCTCATGATCTTCACGGCTTTTGGAATTATGAGGATGTCATCAATAAAGACGACCACAAAGTGATCCAAATATTCCTTGAATACTTGGTTCATCATATCCATAAAGGCGTAGGAGCATTAGTCAATCCAAAAGACATGACTAGAATTCATAATGCCTGCATCGAGGAGTTACGGCCGTCTTTGGAATGTCATCGGTTCTAATCTTTAATTGGTGATATCCGAGCGAAGATCAATCTTTGAAAAGAATTTGGCTCCTTGCAAGCTGGTCAAAACAGGTCATTAATACGCGTGGCAATGGGTACCTATTTTTGATGGTGACATGATTCAACTCCGATAATCAATACAAAGTCGCATACTCTCATCTTTCTTCTTCTTCACGAATATAACAGGAGCACCCCAAGGAGAGCGTACTTTAGGGCGAATGAAACCGATGTCTAACAATTCTTGCAATTGGGTCTTTAACTCCACGAAATTCAATAGGAGCCATTCGATATAGGGCTTTGGAAATGGGTTTTTGTACCGAGTTCAAGGTCGATACAAAATTTAATTTCACGCTCTGGGGTAGGTGAGGAAGTTCTTGAGGAATACGTCAGAAATTTATTAACAATAGAAATATCATTCAAAAGCGGCGTATTTTGTTTAGATCCGTGACATGAGCT